>CM042029.1:22500-622500 GCA_023525975.1 Smallanthus sonchifolius
TGGAACATGATGTTCCCGCTATAGGAGTTGGTACTCAAGGAAAATCGGTTGAGGAGAGTGAAAAGGTTGTCAATGTCGAGCCTAATGTGGAAAATAAAAAAGATGGAAATGTTGATAATGAAGGATTCACAGTTGTAAAGAGCAAAAAGAAAAAGTTTGGTAAGGGAATTCGGGTTGGTGCTCAGGCTACTAGGAAGCCCAAAGGAGTGGGAGGTGGTTCGCATGGGCATGCCCAACAGGTTCGGCCTACTCGGCCACATGCACATCCTGAGGCGCCAGGCCCTTCTCGACGGCCCAATGGGGCGGATCCAGTTTTGCGCACGACTACTAGGCCTTCGGCCCTCTCGGGTCAAGGGATTCGGCCTCATGAGGAAACGAGTCCACCTAATTTTCGTGACTTGGACTTCCCTCCTCTAGTTAATATGCCTAGCAGGACTGGATCGGGTGCTAAACCGACTAGTATCACTAACAGGTTTAATGGTTTACAAAATTTGGGTGATGAAGAACTCATTTTGGATGGTCAAGAGGATGCTAGTGAGGAAGTGGAGTCTGAAATGGATGCTACAAGTCGACTCATGACAACTCATAATAGATAGTTCTACTTGTGTTTTGGTTCGGGTTTGTTTGTTTTTCTGTCTGTTGTGGTTCTCCCCTCCTAGAGTCTAGGAGAGGGGGATGCACTTAGTTTGTAATCTCAATTCTTTTTAATAAAATATTTACCTAGGGCATTGCCCTTTTCCCAAAAAAAAAAACCCTAAACCCTAAACTCTAAACCCTAAACCCTAAACCTCGAGGAATAGAAGACCTGCCAAGAATCTCTCGTTACAGAAGATACAATTCAGCCAAGAAGCCATCCCTGTGATTGCCTCCATAAATTTGATGGGCATGGGAGGGTTTAAAACTGGGCATGCAAAGTCAAAGGAGTCAAACCCAAAAGATAACATTAAGGAGAGTCATATGAACCGCATGGACAACTTGTTTGATGATTTGGTGGCCAGGAGAGTTAAATTAAAAGAGATAGCATCCAATATTAATACCACGGATGAGAATAAAAAGCTTGTAAATTCCTTGTTGGCAATGAAAAGTTATAAGGTTCTGAAATTCTCAGCAAAAAAAAATGAAGCGGGTCAAGTTACCATTGATGAAAATATGGTCGAACAGGATAAGGGACCGGATACAAACATACCAACTCCTAATAAGGGAACCCAGTCCACTTATGCAGCCATGCTCACGGGTCAGACAAGTAATAAGAGCGAGGACAAAATCCAATATTACCCCCCTATGGTGAACAATGAGGGGACAAAGGTAGCAGTCATTGACCCAAAATATATAGTGCAATCTAAAGAAGAATACAGAAATGTCTTATATGGATATTTCATTGGAGCAGATCCATCCCTGCAGTTTGTCAGATTCAATTTGTTTAGAATGTGGAAGCAGTTTGGAATAACGGATATCTCCTCCAATGGCACGGGAGTATTTCTCTTTAAATTTCTGGACGATGTGGGTCTGAATAAAGCTCTTGAATTAGGTCCTTGGGTAGTGGCCAACATTCCGTTATGTCTTAGGAAATGGGAAGCCGGGGTGAATATGTTGAAAGAGGCACCGAAGACGGTTCCTGTTTGGATTATTTTAAAGCACCTTTCGTTGGATCTTTGGTTCACTGAGTGTATTTGCAGGGCAGTCAGTTGCATTGGAACACCTCTAACTATTGATAAAGTCACAAAGGCGAAATGTATGAACAGGAAAGAAGCAGGTGGGTATGCTAGAGTATTAGTTGAATTAAAGGTTGATTCTGACCTAACGAATGAGGTTAAAGTCTGGTACCCTAGTGTGAATGGGTCGGATGAGAAGTACATCAATATCATGACAGAATATCAAAATGTCCCAGAACGATGCACTCACTGTCGGGTGTTTGGTCACTCTTTTGTTACTTGCCATACCCGTGCCCGCAGTGCAGAGGAGATACCCAAAGAGAATCACAGGATTGAAGTTAACCAGAATATGATGAATGATAGACTGAATCAACCTAAGCCACCTGCTAACGACGGATTCACCACGGTTACTAGAAGGAAAGGATTTGGCGGAGGGAGTAATAAACCTCGTGGTTCTCTAGACCAAAATAAATACTCTCAAAATCATGGGGGAGGTCCGGGCTATCAGAGAAACAATGTTGAATCAGGTGGGCTCATTTATGAAAGGAATATCCTTAATCGTCCGACTAAAAATGCACCTCCAGCATCGAGTAACAAAAACAGACAAGCTTCTAATCAGGACAGCATCACCCATCCGATTAATACTTCCCATCATGGAACTTCAGATCAACCTCTTGTTGGGAAGCCAAACACCCCCAGGATTCACTCAAACAGGGTCAAGGGTCCGAGTATAGAGCTGCTTGAAACTAGTAATAGGTTCGTTCTGCTGGATGATGAAGGGAATGAGCTACCGAGTATTCAGGAAGGCACATCTCAACAACCCAATGATAATGATAATAATTTCGCTCAAGGTAATGACAAATGGAGAATGAAACAAGAACGACTTATCAATATCAAATACATGCAGCTAATTACCCAAGAGCAAAGATATGAGGCTAAAAGATACGTTATAGATCGTCTGGTTCCGTTGGATAGCTCTATCTCAGAATGGCCTAAGCCTATGTTGGAATACTTCAGACACTTGTGTAGCATATATGAATTTGGTGACGGAACCTTAGCAACTACTCATGAAAAAATGAATTCGAGTGCTTCGTTAAGAGAGGAACATGACAATGTTGATACGATAATAGAAGAGGTTGAATCAGAAGAGGATGGCACGGCTGAGATGATGAAAAGTGATAGCCCTTCTATTCCAATCACTTCTGAGGGTACTGAGGAAGGGCTGGCAAGCTTCGAACCAACTGATATGTTGGTTGATGGAAAAAAAGCAGGTGTTAATTAATGGATCTAAAGATATTAACTTGGAACGTAAGGGGGATGAATAACCGAAACCACCAGGAACATCTTCAGCGTCTACTTTGTATGCATGGGGTAAGCATGTGTGGCATTATTGAAACTCATCTTCAACCGGGGAATATCCAACCTATTTGTAGGAAAATATTTAAAGGATGGAATTGGACTACTAACATGATTCACTGTTCTAAATGGGTCAGAATTCTGGTGGCATGGGACCCGCGTACTCTTGAGGTTATGGAGGTGAATCAAAATGAGCAGGTTATACATTGCTTTGTGAAACCTCATGTGGGCCTTAAGGAATTTTTCTGTTCGTTTGTTTATGGCCATGTTCGTGCCTATAAAAGGAAATCTCTTTGGGAAGATTTAGGTAGATTTCAATGTTCTCTAGGGAATGAGCCTTGGTTGATAATGGGAGACTTTAACGTGGTCCTCCAACCGTCTGAAAACTCAGCAGGAACTGCTTTTACCTCAAAAGGAACGGAAGACTTCAAGGAGTGTTGTGACAATATTGGATTATCGGATATCCAAGGTACTGGGCTCAGCTTTACTTGGAATAAATCTCCTGGGAAACCTGATGGCCTTCTGAAGAAGCTTGATAGAGTTATGGCTAATTGTCATTTTGATACAAAATTCCAGTCCACGTCGGTTGAATTTCTACCCTTTGGTACCTCGGATCATGCTCCCTCTCTGGTCTCATTGAAACAATGCAAGCCTAAATGGAAGCCGAGGCCGTTTAAATTCATGAATTTCCTCGCCAAGAAAAAAGGCTTTCTAGATGTAGTCAAAGAGGGATGGAATTTGCATGTGGATGGTTGCCACATGTTTAGAGTCACCAAAAAATTGCAGCATCTTAAAATCTCCCTTAGGAAATTCGGAAATGCCCAAGGCAACTTAGCCTCTAAAATTGGTAAGCTTAGAGATGAGCTGGAAAGTGTCCAGCGGGATATGAAGCGAAACCCGTCTAATCTGTCTCTAAGGGAAGAAGAACTAGCCTATACCCTAGCTTTGAAACAAACAGTCTTGGAGGAAGAATCTATGCTCAAACAGCAGGCTAAGATAAGGTGGCTAAAGGAAGGAGACCAAAATTCAAAATTTTTTCATAATGCTATTAAAGGTGCCCATCAAAGAAACAGAATAAACTCTATTCAAAACTTAAATGGGGAGGTGTTTCAAGGAGAAGAAGTGGGAAAACAGTTTGTTGCTTACTATCAGAAGATGTTAGGTTCGAAAGATGTAGTTGAACGGGTCCATCAACCGCAATCTTTGTTCATAAACAGGCTATCGAGAGCCGATGCTGATTACATGGTTCGGGAGGTTACTGTGGAAGAGATCAAGGAGGCTATGTTCAGTATAGAGGATGAAAAAGCTCTGGGTCCTGATGGTTATACTGCCAGATTCCTTAAAGCTACTTGGGATATCATAGGGCTGGATGTTTGCTTGGCCATCAGAGAATTCTTTGCAAACGGTAAATTACTGACTCAAGTTAATGCAGCTGTTATATCTCTTATCCCAAAATCTAATAACCCTCAAACAGTTGCGGACTTTCGTCCTATATCCTGCTGCAATGTGCTTTATAAATGCATCTCGAAAATCATTTGTAATCGGATAAAAGGTAGTCTAAATGTCCTTGTTAGTGGATGTCAAAGTGCTTTTGTTCCGGGTAGAATTATAACCGACAACATTCTCTTAACTCAGCAATTGGTTAAGAATTATCACCGGAAACGAGGCCCAGCTAAGATCGCCTTAAAAATTGATATTTAGAAAGCCTATGACACCGTTGATCATGGTTTCCTCAATGCTTGCCTCGGCCACTATGGGTTTCATCCTTGCATGACAGGATGGATCATGACGTGTGTCTCTTCTGCCTCTTATTCGATCAATATTAATGGTGATATTCATGGCTTCTTCAAAGGAATGAGAGGGTTAAGACAAGGTGATCCTATGTCCCCATATTTATTTACTTTGGTTATGGAAGTGTTAAACCTCATTTTGAAAAGACGCATAGCTAGAGAAAGTTCCTTTTCCTACCACAAAGGATGTCACGAGCAACAACTTACTCACCTTTGCTTTGCGGATGATTTATTTGTCTTTGCCCATGCCGACATTCAATCGGTCAGCACGATAAGAGGAGCCCTCGAGGAATTTAGTATGCTTTCAGGCCTTAATCCTAATCTCAGCAAAAGCACCATGTTCTTTGGAAACGTTCGATCTAGTGTGATGACTGATATAGCTAATATCCTTCCGTTTAAAGTGGGTACACTTCTGGTCAAATATTTGGGTGTTCCTCTGGTCTCAAAGAGACTCTATGCAAAAGATTGCAAAAATCTGATCGATAAAGTTAAGACTAAAGTTGGTGATTGGAAAAACAAATATTTATCTTTTGCGGGAAGACTTCAACTTATAAACTCGGTTCTGGCATCTCTGCATGTTTATTGGGCTTCAGTCTTCACATTGCCGGTGAACATTGTAGATGATATTGAAGGAATCATGCGGCGGTTCCTTTGGAACAACTCAGAGCAGGGAAAAGTCAATGCTAGGGTCAACTGGAATGATGTCTGCAGACCGAAATTTCAAGGAGGGCTAGGAATCAAATCGCTCAGGGCCAAGAACACGGCCTTAATGGCTAAAAACATTTGGCGGATTATCTCCAACACTAATTCGATATGGGTTGAGTGGGTCAAAAATCACAAACTAAAAGGCCGAAGCTTCTGGGACATAAGAATAGCGGATGGTGAGAGCTGGAGTTGGAGAAATATCCTAGCAAACAGAGGTACTATCCAAAAGCACTGTATATCCATTATAGGGGATGGTACTACCACATCAATATGGTATGATAACTGGCATGTCCATAGCCCTATAGGAGATATCATTACTAAACGAGAGATTCATAATGCTGGTTTAAGAGTGGAGTGTACCGTTAATGATATTGTCCGGCATGGTAGGTGGGAATGGCCGAATGAATGGAGGACCAAATACCCGTTGTTATGGGACACGCCCCCCCCCCCCCCAATCATAATTGCAGGTAAGAAAGATCAACTGATGTGGAAAACTAAGGAGGGTAAGCTGGAGGATTTTACGACTAAACAAGCTTATGTGGACCTGAGTACGAATGTTCCGGTAGTATCATGGCATAAAACAATATGGTTCAGTCAAAACATCCCTAGACATGCCTTCATTACCTGGTTGGCTCTGCAGCATAGGCTTCCCACCCAGGATAGAATGAGTAGATGGATTGATAATAATATTATGTCTTGCCCGTTTTGCAAGACTCAACAGGACAGCCACAATCATCTTTTCTTTGAATGTGACTTTCCCTTCCAGGTCTGGCAGCATGTTAAGACCCTGGGCGAATTCAATTCCCCCCCTCTAGAGTGGAACAAATGCATGGATCATCTTAATAAACTCAGGAGGGATAAATCCATTGATAGTATAATTTGGCGCCTTCTGTTTGCCTCTACGGTGTATCACATCTGGAAGGAGAGAAATGCTAGACTGTTTCGGGATCTTGCCACTACTGTGGGGGTGGTCTCCCGAAACATTGAGGACAATGTACAAGCTAGATTGAAAGGTCTGATTATCCGGCCTAGTAAAAGATCAGTGGAGTTGAAAAAAAGATGGGGGTTTCGGGTGCATGGAAAGGGGTCTACTTCTAATCAGTAATGGAATTTACTCTTAGCAGTTGGGGTGGCTTGGGCTATAATAAAGGTTTGAATCGCTATTCGGGTGACATGCACATGAATATCCACTATATGAGAATCCTATTAGAAGTTAGGAGGTTACTTATCCATCTGAGTGTGACGTTCGGGTTCATGGGGTGGGATGGGGTGGGCCCACAGTGCTGTTCCTTTGGGGTATGGGGGATGGGTGGTACTATATGCACACACCACACGTCGTTTGAAATTCGAGAGGGAGAGACCCACAACACTGTGGGAAGGTCTTTTGGGAATGGGTGGGGGGGTTGGAATGTTTTGTTACTTACGTTTGCAATGCAGGGAAGTCAACGTGATTTTTTTGTATGGATGTGGTGGGTTTGCATGGGGATGAAACTGTCCATGCAGAATCTGCTTGGGTGGGGAAAGGGTTGGCGGGATAGTCTCAGGCAGTTCAAAAATGGGTTGGGATTAGACCAACTATGGGTCTTCGGTAGAACAGGTTCTTGGGGTGGTACACATTGCACTCAACACACAGTGAGTTACTGGAGTGGTGGAAGGTTTCGACCCATAGGTGGTATTATCGGGGGGGACACCTTCGCTTCTATTCCCTGGACTTGGCTTTTCGAGGCTCGCATGGGGAGAACAATTAACATGCAGCCTACGTCCGGGAAAGTCCGGGTTGGTACAAATTGCACACACACTACCTCTTTCTTGAGTGCTGAGAGTGTGTGTCTTAATGGGGTTATTTTGAATGTTTGGGACTCATTATGGTTACTCATGGGGGGGTCGGGGTGGGTTGGTACACAGCGCACACGAGCAACCTCAAAAAAGAGAGATGGGAGATATTTTACCATAACGGGAAGGGGAGGGAACCAGGGTCGATGTACGAGTTGGTTTTTTGCTATATGGTATGGTTTTGCTTGGCAGGAAGGCCGGTCCTGGCCCCGGGTTTGGATGGATTTGGTTAAGGTGCACGCAACGAGGGTTCAATACTACCCGGCCTTGGAAGTTTCGGCTAAAGATTCTGATGCCTATGTGGATAACTCAGATAGATATCGGGCCACAAAAGATCTTGTTGGACAGAGAGACGGACAGTTTAAACATGATAATAACGGGAACTACCGTTTCAAGAGAATCATCATAAGGAAGCGCATGAAGAACAACCCGGGGCCCGAAAGAGCGGCTGATAACTTTAGGCTGCTTACCAGGAAGTGGATCGTCGTGTTGAGGCATCAGGACTACAAGAACATGGCTATGACAGATGGTTATACTAGAAGATATGGGGAGCTCAAAAGCCATAGTAAACGTAGACATAAGACTAATGGTTATAATGTGGTTAATTTATTTCCTTATGTTATGTTTGTGTGCAGGTATGGTTGGTTTGCGTTAATTCTGTTATTTAGGATTGGTTGTATAGATTTGATTGAACTTATGGACGGAATCACCTAAGTGGTGTTCGTTGTGTTTGTTTTTCGGGGTCTAGTGGGTTTCTGGCTTTAGGGACATGTCCTTTGGCCGGCTGCTAGGCTCCCCCCTCTTTTGTACTTATTTCTTTTAATTAATAAAATTTACCTGGGGTACCGTCCCCTTTCCTAAAAAAAAAATCCTAAACCCCAAACCCCAAACCCTAAACCCCAAACCCCAAACCCCCAAACCCCCAACCCCCAAACCACTAACCCCTAACCCCTAACCCTAAACCCTAACCCCTAAACCCTAACCCTAACCCCTAACCCTAACCCCTAACCCAAAACCCCAAACCCTAAACCCCAAACCCCAACCCTAAACCACAACCCCTAAACCCCAACCCCTATACCCCAAACCCCTATACCGTAACCCCTATACCCTAAACCCTATACCCCTAAACCCTAACCCCTAAACCCCTAAACCCTAACCCCTAAACCCTAAACCCTAACCCCTAACCCCTAACCCCTAACCCCTAAACCCCTAACCCCTAAACCCCTAACCCCTAACCCTAACCCCCTAACCCTAAACCCTAAACCCCTAACCCCTAAACCCTAAACCCCTAACCCCCTAACCCCTAAACCCCTAACCCCTAAACCCTAAACCCTAAACCCTAAACCATAAACCCTAAACCCTCAATGCGTGGGGGGTTGCAAAAGTTGCCCTTAAAATTGATATTCAGAAAGCCTACGACACCGTGGATCATGGATTTATGAATGACTGCCTTCATCACTTTGGCTTCCACCCTTGCATGGTTAGTTGGATTATGAAATGTCTCACCTCCGCATCCTATTCTATTAACGTTAACGGGGAAATTTATGGTTTTTTTCAAGGCAAGAGAGGGTTAAGACAAGGAGACCCGATGTCCCCGTACTTGTTCACGTTAGTTATGGAGGTCCTAAATCTCATTATAAAAAGGAAGATTGAGAATGAGAGCCACTTTCAGTATCATTGGGGATGTGGGGAACAAAAAATCACCCACCTATGTTTCGCCGATGATCTACTTATATTTTCTCATGCTGATGTTCAATCCGTGGAGATTATTAAAAAGTCTTTAGAGGAGTTTAGTGCTACTTCTGGCCTTGTCCCAAACCTCAATAAAAGTACCATGTACTTTGGTAACGTTAGATCTCAGGTTGGATATGACCTGAGACGCATTCTCCCATTCCGGGTGGGGTTACTACCTGTTAAGTACCTTGGAGTCCCACTCTTATCTAAATGGCTATACTCGAAAGACTGCAAATACCTTATGGATAAAGTCAGAACCAAGGTGAACGACTGGAAGAATAAGTTTTTATCCTTCACGGGAAGGCTCCAACTTATCAAATCAGTTCTTGCGTCTATGCAAGTTTATTGGGCTTCCGTGTTTACCTTACCGATAAATGTGATTCATGATATAGAATGCATAATGAGGAAATTCTTGTGGGGTTCGTCGGACCAGAACAGTGGGGTGGCGAGAGTCAGTTGGCAAGAGGCTTGTAAACCGAAATACCAAGGCGGGTTGGGGATAAAGTCTTTACGGACTAGAAATGAGGCGCTAATGGCAAAACATATATGGAATATAATCACAAAAAAGGACACTATTTGGGTTAACTGGATCTACAATGCTAAATTAAAGGATAGGCACTTCTGGGATATCCGGATGGAAGAGGGTGAAAGTTGGAGTTGGAAAAGTATCCTCAGAGGTAGGGACTTGGTGAGGAAACATGTTGTCTCGATACTTGGGGATGGGAATTCTACCTCACTCTGGCACGATAAATGGCATATTCACAGCCCTCTGAGTGTCTTTATTACTAAACGAGAGATTAGGAGAGTGGGGCTTAGCTGGGATAGCACGGTTGATAAGATGGTTATTAGGGGAAGATGGAACTGGCCGGAGGAGTGGCTTGAAAAGTTCCCTTGCCTCTGGGATCAGCCCCCCCCCCCCCCCCCTCTCCTCCATCATGAGAAAGAAGATAAGATTGGATGGAGAACGAAAGAAGAAAAGGTGGAACTGTTTACAACGAAACAAGCCTTTTTGGATTTTGGTGAAAACCACCCTGAAGTCGCGTGGGGCAAGACCATTTGGTTTAGCCAAAACATCCCGAGGCATGCTTTCATTACATGGATGGCGATAAAAAACAGACTTCTTACCCAAGATAGACTGAGTCGATGGGATTCGTCCATTGACGGAGTTTGTGCTTTCTGCAATATGCAAAAAGATAGTCATGCTCATCTCTTCTTCGAGTGTGACACACCCAACAGAATTTGGAAATGGATGGTGCAATGGGGGGATTTCAGAAACCCTCCCTCGGACTGGATGGGCTGTATTGATCATGTCAGCAAATTGCCCATAAATAAATCTATTGATAGCATCATCTGGAGGCTTATTTTCTTAGCCACTATTTACCACATCTGGCAGGAAAGAAATGCTAGATTGTTTAAAGGGCAACAAATGACAGTGGAGATAATTTGTAAAACTATAGAGGAAGCGATTTGCTGTCGCCTAAAAAGCCTCACAATCAGGAACAGTAAGAGGTCTAGGGAGCTGGCAAAAAAATGGGGATTCTATGTTATGCACAGGTCAAAAGGTACTAATAATGTTAATGAACAGAAGGGACATGATCGAGTATGACACTGGTTGGAAGGGGGCCCAGAATCATCCTTTAGGAATTCTTCACTTAAATTACCACAGTATGAGAATCCTTTTCAAGTATAGGGGTTGTAGTAGTTGGTATTTTCGAAAGGAGAAAGGGGTAAGTGGGAATAGGTTAGCCATGCAAGTCTGTTCGGGGATGGGAGGGAATAATCTTGGTACACCAAGCACACATGTTAATTTAACTTACAAGAGTGACGTGAGATTTTTTTGGCATGCATGGGTTAACTTGGGTCTGAGTCATTACGGGACGGGGGGCAAGGGTTGGGCTAAAAATTTCTTGTTTATATGCAGGTTATCATATGGATGGGTAGGTGTTAGCCCCGGATCTTTCTGGGGGAATGCTATGTCCAGGAAGTATAAAAAGAGGAAAGGAGGGGGGGAAGTTAACCCTTACATCTTTGCTTCGTGGAATATCGAGGTTTGCATGGGGTTAGGTGGTTACATGCAACCTACGTCGGGGTGTGTTTGGGGGGGGGGGGGCTGGTACACAAGTCACACTTTGCACCCCTTTTCTGAGTGATACTATAGTGACCTACATTGAGATGGTTTGGTGGGTTTTGGGCCTGGGTTGGTTATGGAATGGGTTATTTGGTTGGGTTGAACCCGAAGCTTGGCATGCAAAGGCCATTATGGAGATTGCGAGTTCCACATGGCTTTCGTCGGGGCCGGCTAAGAGTTGGGTTGGTACACGATTCACACTATGCACCCCTTTTACGAGTGTTGAGATCGAGAGATCCCTGGGAACGTATGAACTTGGGTTGGGCCTCGTATGGTTTTCTATGGCAGGGTTAGGGAGGAAAGGTACACGGTGCACACGAGCAACCACAAAAAAGAGTGATGTGAGTCCTAAAATCATATGGGGATGGGGGGGGACAAAAGATGGACCTTGGTGGCATAGGAACTAGTTTTTTTGTTTGTGTTATTTATGGCAGAATATAACAAAGCTTCAGTCCGAAAGAGAACTTAGCTCCACCAACAATCAGACTCAAAAGACCTATCCTACAAGACATAGCGTAATGGCCGAGGAAATTAAATGCCGGGAAAAAAAAGGTAACAAAACAAAGGTGTGGACTAAGGAAACATACAACCACTATCTGGAAGAAAAACTGAAAGTTAAGGACCTAGCTCTTAATGGAAAGTATCAAGACTACAAGAATAGAGGCTCTACAGGGGGACAAAAGTGGAAAGAGTTCGAACATGGAATGAATCTGTCCCTATTGAAGAGGTGGATCGCAGCTTTGAGGCAACAGGATTACAAGAGCATGGTTAAGAAAGATGGTGTTTCTAGAAGACATGCGGAGCTCAAAGACTATAGGAATCGAAGACATAAGTTTACGGGTTATATTGTGGTTATCTTATTTCCTTATGTTATGTTTGTGTGCAGGTATGGTTGGATTTCGTTATTTTTGTTATTTAGGATTGGTTGTATAGTTTGGATTGAACTTATGGACGGAATCACCTAAGTGGTGGTAGTTTGTTTGTTTTTCAGGGTCTAGTGGGTTCCGGGCCTTAGGGACCTGTCCTTTGGCTAGCTGCTAGACTCTCCTCTTTTGTACTTTTTTTTCTTTATTAATAAAATTTACCTAGGGTACCGTCCCCTTTCCCAAAAAAAAAAACCTAAACCCTAAACCCAAAACCCAAAACCCTAAACCCTAAACCCTAGGATTCTCATTTGTTACGGCCTTAAGTGTGTGTTTCCCAAGGTGCGATTTGGGCGCTCTTGGGAGTGGACGGCGATCTAGGGGTTGCCGGCCGTTTTGGTGGCCGGTGAGGGTGTTTTCGGGTACTGGAGTTCTTAGTTTTGCACCTTAATCCATCTAATACCATGGAAATCGTTAACAAAGAGACCAAGCAAGCATCTCAGAGAGGGGACCCGCCGGACCCAGGGGCGGAAAATAAGTTCTGGGATATGGATACTAGTTCGGAGGATGGATCAAGTGAAAAGGATCAATTGCATGGAATAGAGACGATGTCAAAACGGGAGGTTCGTCGGAAAGGTAATTCTAAACCCTCGTCGTTTCTGGATGGGACTCTTGAATCTGCTATGAGGCGATATAGTCTGCGCAGTGATACTGGTGCTGCTCCGGCGACAACCGTTAAAACAAAAGGTAAGAAATCGAAAACCACAAAAAAAGATTTTATTATGAATACTAGGTCTGACTCGTTAGCGGACGATGACATCATCCCGTCTTTGGAGATTGACGTGCATGGTGCTGATATTAGTAACCCTGATGTTCATGCTACTGATAAGGAACTAACAACGCATAACCTTGAAGGTGAATATGGCAAAAATCAGATTCACAATCGTGATTTGGTGGTGGATACTTCCATGGCTAATCCGGTTAGGGTTGGTGGGGAGCCAGATTATCAACAAGTTTTGTTGAATCAGGAATATTCGGGTAACTCTATATTGGATAATTTATCTACGGCCATGACCACGGATATGGAGATCGGGAAGGGAGTTGATTCGGAAGTCAACTCGAAATATCAAAATTTGGCGTCTTCCATAAGCATGCAAGAAGTTTCTTCTGATGGTACCCTTGGTGCATGGGAAAAGATTTGTTATCTTTTTCAACAAATTAACTGGCCAGGGGAATGGGGTACAGTTGATCCGAGTTTGAATGCTCAATGGGAATCAAACCTTAGTGTCAAGCTGGGGAAGGCCACTGAGAAAGTTGTTAATGTAGATCAAGTTAAGGCCTTATGCAACCTCCTCAGGGAACCTGTAGCCACTATGGAATATGAAGTTTGTGATAACCACTTTGTTGAAGACAATATTATGGTCGCACTCCTTCGCAGATGGCAAGCATCAGTTAAAAAAGATCATATAAACATACCTGAGGGACCTGTGTTGAATGATAACTTATGTGACATAAGGAATGAAGCTAACTCAGAGACTGAAGAAGGAGAAATGCCTAAGAAACGAAAGAAAAAAAACCGGAAAGGTGGGGGTAAAAGATATAAGGTAGTAGGGAGGGAGGAAGAAGCACAACCGGATGGGACGTTTGAGAGGTCTAATGGGGGAACAATCCGGAAAAAATACAAGATTTGGTCGTCCAAGAATAGGAAACCGGAGAAAAACATCTCCATAAAGAAGCATGTGTTCAAGACTGGTGGCATCCCCCCTTCTAAACATCTGCTGGGCTTCCCTGAATTCCAGCTGGGTACTGAAGGGAACCGGGCGTCTGCTAATGCAGGAGAAAAAACAAACCCTCAAAAACAGACTCCAGTTGGTGATTTCTACAAATCGGCAGCTGCAGTTGAGGAAAGGCTAAGTGACACAGTCAAAAATATTAACACTTCGAATGGACACAGAAAACTTTTGAACTCGGTCAAAAGCTTGCCAAGCTGCAAGATTTCTAAATTCTCTGCTAGATTGAATGCAGAGGGGGAGGTTTGCATTGATGAAGGCATGGTTGAATCTGAACCGGTGAGTGAGAATGTAGATACTCATAACAATGCTACCCCACGTCCTTCCTATGCTACTATGCTATCTGGACAATCTCAACCGATGGCAGAAGACAAAGTCATGTTCTACCCCCCCCCCCCTAATCACGAATGACGGGGCACATGTGGCAGTCATTGACCCAAAGTACATCATCAAGGCTAAAGCGGAATTTCGGAATGTGCTTTATGGATATTTTATTAGAGAGGACCCACCGATTCAATTTGTTAGGTATAATTTATTTAAAATGTGGAAACCATATGGATTACTGGATATTTCTACTAACGGTGCAGGTGTATTCCTATTTAGATTCTCGGATAACCAAGGCTTAGCCAAAGTGCTGGAACTTGGCCCCTGGATTGTTGCAAATATGCCGCTATGCATCAAGAAATGGGATCCAGGGATGAGTATGTTGAAAATGGCACCAAAGTCTGTCCCCATATGGATGATTATGAAACACCTACCTATAGACCTGTGGTATACTGAGTGTATTTGTCGCGCGGCTAGTTGCATTGGTAACCCCCTTACATTTGACAAGGTCACCAAGTCGAAATGTACAAATAGGAAAGAAGCTGGGGGATATGCTCGAGTTTTAGTTGAACTAGAATACGAGACAACTTTAACTGATACGGTCAAAATTTGGTATCAAAGGGTGGATGGATCAGAGGAGAAATATGTGGATATTGATGTGGAATTTCAGAATGTCCCGGCCAAATGTGAACATTGCAGAGTCTTTGGGCACTCCTTTCAAGAGTGTAGGTCAAGGCCAAGGTCGGAAGAAGATAGGGAACGGGATGCTCAGTTGGTTAAGGATGGTTCGGCCAAGTATACTACTAAACCTGGTAAAGGCCCGCAGCTGGATAATGAAGGCTTTACTACAGTGAGAAGGAAAAAAGGGGGACATTCAACTAACAGTCAGGATCCGAGGCGTCCCCTGGAAGATATTAGTAATGCCCCTCGTATATTTGGAGCCAATACAGGGTTTAATGGCAGGAGAAAGGTAACAAATGTCATACAGGTGAAAGATAGGAATATTCAAAATGCATCGAAGGGGCATGTTCTACCAGTTAGTTCTATGGCTAATGAAAGGGGTGAAGAATGTAATTCGGGAACTTTGAACAATAGGGGAGAGAATAACCAGACTAGCTCCATTCAGTCTGCTGGACAACATTTGGATAATCATGGTAGGGTGAAACATCGAAAACCAGTAATCTCTGTTATCGAAACCACTAACCGCTTTACTCTTCTCGATGAAAATGGGACCCCTTGTGAAGAAAATAATGAGAATGACAAGATGAGAAATAGTGAGGAAGATATCCCCAAGTCATTGAATGAAGGCTGGATCAAAAAGCAAGAAAGAAATCTCAATACTAGATATGCTTCACTGGTGACTCAGGAGCAAAGGTTTGAAGCTAAGAGGTACGTTCTAGAGAAGTTAGTCCCAATTCAATCGGGCTGGCCTATCTATCTTCTAGAATACTTTTGACTGCTTTGTAACCTTCATAATTTCGGTGATGGATATCGGGCTGCTGCTAGTGAAAGTGACTATCTGAATGATCAAGATATGAATGGAATGCAAACTGGAGACCCCCAGGTTGAAGAAGTTGAATCTGAAACTGATGATATGGCTACTCTCATGAAAAATGACACTCTAAATGCCAACCTACCGGCTTCTGAATTGGGTCCAGTTCAAATACCGGACGGCCCCCAGCATAACCAAGATATGGACATGCAGGATTCTAATATCAAAGTTGTTTAATGGATCTAAAAATATTAGCGTGGAACATCAGGGGGATGAATAAAAACAGTCACCAGGAACATCTCTCTCGCACCATTAGCTCTCAAGGTATAAGTGTGTGTGGCATCTTTGAATCTCATGTTCGTACATCCAAACTCCAAACTATATGTAAAAAAGTGTTTCAGAAGTGGGACTGGATCTCTAACAGTGTTTATTGTGACAAATGGACCCGCATTATTATTGGATGGGACTCGACGGTAGTTGACTTGATGTTGGTTGAACATACAGATCAAGTTATGCATTGCATGATTAAACCTCTATCGGGCCATCAAAAATTTTATTGCTCCTTTATTTATGGACACGTCAAAGCTGCTCGACGTCGCCCCCTATGGAATGACCTGGATAAATTTAGTCTTGTCTGTACTAATGAACCCTGGATGCTGATGGGAGACTTCAATGTGATTCTCCACCCGGGAGAAACATCTACTGGTACGTCGGCTGCTACCCAAGCTATGGATGATTTCAGTGAATGCTGTACTAAGGTTGGAATAGCTGACCTCTCCCACTCTGGTCTCAAATTTACCTAGAATAGATCCCCGGGGAAAACGGATGGCCTCTTGAAAAAGCTGGATAGGGTTATGGTTAATACATATTTTGTGAATCAATTTCAAAATGCCCATGCGGAATTTCTTCCTTTTGGCACCTCGGATCACTCCCCTGCAGTAGTGCGTTTCCCCAGTTTAAAAAGGAAGTGGCGCCAAAGGCCATTTAAATTCATGAATTATCTCACCAAGGAAAAGGGCTTCATGGATATAATTCGGAAAGGTTGGTCCACCTGGGTAGAGGGCTGCAATATGTTTAAAGTTGTTACCAAGTTGCAACAGTTGAAAAAGCCTCTTAGAAAGCTGGGTCAGACAATGGGTGATCCTGCTGGACAGGTGGGAAAACTGAGAATAGAGCTCACCCGAGTTCAAGCCGAAGTTGTTGCTAATCCGTGCAACTTGGATTTACGTGAGGAGGAACGAGTATACATGCAAGCTTTTAAAGCGGCCAGTCTCAAAGAGGAATCGTATCTCAAGCAGAAGGCAAAGATTACTTGGTTGAAGGAAGGTGATAACAACACGAAATACTTCCACAATGTGATTAGAGGGGCCTATCAACGAACTCGCATTACTGCCATTAGTGACATGCATGGAAATTATTTCCAAGGAGAAGAAGTGGGAGAACAATTCGTTAAGTATTATAAGGAAATCCTTGGATCGACTTCAGGGGTTATGCCGATTAACCAGCCCCATAACCTGTTCACAAAACGGCTCCCCCGTGAAATGGCGGATCATATGGTTCGGGCTATTACCGATGATGAGATCAAAACTGCAATATTTGGAATGGAAGATGATAAAGCCCCAGGCCCAGATGGTTACTCTGCTAAATTCTTTAAGGCTACGTGGAGCATAGTAGAAAAAGAAATTTGTGATGCTATTAAAGATTTTTTTGAGAATGGTCAACTACTAAAACAACTGAATGCGGCCATTATCTCCCTGATTCCAAAAGTGCCTAATCCGAGAAATGTTGCGGAGTTTAGACCGATATCGTGCTGCAACGTTATTTACAAGTGTATCTCGAAAATTATTTGTGAGAGAATGAAAGAAGGCCTCAACATTATTATTGATGACTGTCAGAGTGCCTTCGTCCCTGGAAGATTAATCAGTGATAATATTCTTCTAACTCAACAATTGGTTAGGAACTATCACCGGAATAGAGGAGTAGCCAGAGTGGCGCTAAAAATCGACCTCCAAAAAGCTTATGACACTGTTGATCACCGGTTTATGGAACAATGCCTAACCCAGTTTGGATTTCACCCTTGCATGAAAACTTGGATAATGAAGTGCCTAACCTCAGCATCTTACTCCCTTAATGTGAATGGTAACATTCATGGATTCTTCAAAGGTGCTAGAGGCCTCAGGCAAGGTGACCCCATGTCCCCCTACCTCTTTACTCTTGTCATGGAGGTTTTAAACCTAATGATAAAAAGAAAAATTGCTCATGATGGAAAATTCCAATATCACCGAGGTTGTGAAGCTCAAAAGATTACTCACTTATGCTTCGCGGATGACCTATTTATGTTTGCCCATGCAGACAAATAGTCGGTTAATCTTAAAAGAGGCGTTGACTGAATTTAGTATGGTTTCGGGTTTGCATCCTAATATGAGCAAAAGTACGATGTTTATGGGCAATGTTAGAACTGCAACCCAGATTGAAATTAAAGATATCCTGCCATTTCGAGTTGGAACCTTGCCTGTTCGCTACTTGGGGATTCCTTTACTAACCAAGAGATTGTATTCCAAAGATTGCAAAAGTCTTGTTGATAAAGTTAAAGGTAAAATTGATGATTGGAAGAATAAATCGCTATCCTTTGCTGGGAGGTTGCAACTTCTAAATGCGGTAATTACCTCTCTCCAAACGTACTGGGCATCTATATTCACCATCCCAAGCAACATAATTGATGAATTTGAGGGACGTATGAGTAGATTTCTTTGGGGACAAAATGATAATGCAAAATGGTATGCTAAAGTAAACTGGAATGAAGTGTGTCGTCCAAAGAGTCAAGGGGGACTGGGACTAGGATCTCTTCGGACTAGAAACGAGGCTCTAATGGCAAAGAATGTGTGGCACATCATTACTAACAAAGACTCGATCTGGGTCAAATGGGTTAATCATCACAAAATAAAAAATCGATCTTTCTGGGACATCAAAGTGGAGGATGGTGAGAGTTGGAGCTGGCAAAACATTCTAAATGCAAGAAACCGTATTAGGAAGCATTGTGTCTCTTTACTAGGGGATGGTAAGAATACCTCGGTCTGGTACGATCAATGGCATAAGCATAGTCCATTAGGGGACATTATCTTGAAAAGAGAAATCTTGCAGGCGGGCCTTCAAATTGATAGTAAGGTGGATGAGGTAGTGGGGAGTGGAGATTGGAATTGGCCGATGGACTGGCAACACCGCTTCCCGTTTCTTTTCGATCAGCAGGTGCCACGGCTCACTCAAGGTAAGCAAGATAGTATCAAATGGCTTAGTAATGAAGGGAGGGTGGATGTATTCTCCATGGGTAAGGCCTACAAAGACTTGAAATGTCAACACCCTGAAGTTTCATGGCATAAATTAATCTGGTTTAGCCAATGCATCCCCAGACATGCATTTATAGGGTGGCTCGCTATCAAAAGAAGACTCCTAACACAGGATCGTATCGAAAAGTGGAACAACATAAGTAACTTGAAGTGTAGCTTTTGTGGAGATCAACTGGACAGCCACAATCACCTCTTTTTTTCATGTATGATTCCTAGTCAAATTTGGGACATGGTTACCACCTTTGCAGAATTTAAAAACCCTCCAAGAGACTGGGACGAGTGTATTACCCATCTTAGTAATCTTCCATGCAACAAATCCATTGATAGTATTATTTGGAGACTTCTTTTTTCGGCAACTATATACTTCATATGGCAAGAAAGGAACCTCCGTATGTTTAAAAATGAAAGCAGACATGTGGTTGTCATCTACAGGTTGATTGAGGAAGCTGTCAGCTTAAAACTCAAAGGCCTAACAATTAAAGCTAGCCCGCGATCGTTAATATTGGAAAAGAAATGCGGATATACGGCTCTTAGGAAGAAAAATGGTTGTACAAATGCTAGGCCAAAAATTTAACAGCATTTGCCTTCCTGTGTTGGGCGGGCTTCTCAGGGATGAGGATATGAGCACCTGGGGAGATCACTTTAAGGTGGAACTTATGAGAATCCTTTTTTTCTGCGTAATTTTGTCACGAGTACACGTTAACTATCTGAGTGAAGGATATGTCTGGGTGGGTTTGGGTTGGAACTCGCTCAGCTACTGCCGGGAGTTTGGGGGGAGGGGTGGTACACCATGCACACTTTGCACTACCAAAAAGAGTGGGGGACGATCTTTAAGAGCTAACGAGTTATGTGGGGTTCATTGGGTTATATCCGAGGCTTACAATTTCGAGGTTAGCATGTTGGTTGGTGGGTTCATGCGGCCTTCGCCGGGGTATGCCAAGGATGGGGATGGTACACTTGTCACACTGAGCACTCCTCTTCGTTTTCATGAGTGCAACACCATTTATAATATGAGGATAATGGGGATGGATGGGTTGGACTGGCCTTGTTCTTCGATGGGAGGGGGGTTTGGTTTGGCACTATAAGCACACATATCACTTCTATTATTGGAGAGAGGAAAGTCTTTACAAGGCTAGTGTGCGGGAATGTTCTGGGGAAATCCTGGGCTAAAATTATCGAGGTGAACATGGGGAGAGCTGTTTACATGCAATCTACGTCCGGGCATGCCCAGGTTGGGTCAGGTACACGAAGCACACATTACACGCCTTTTCTGATAAAGGAGGGATTGTGGTATACTGGGGGTCTTATAACTGGTTTGGGCCTATTATGGTATCGAATGGGGGGTAGCGGGGGGAACGGTACACTCAGCACACGTGCTACCACGTTCAAGAGCGTTGTGAGATCTAATTCCATAATGGGAAGGGGGGTATGGGATGGAATTTCGAGAAGTCTTGGGCACGTATTTCCGAGGTATGCATGGGGAGAGTATTTTACATGCAGCCTACGTCTGGATGTGCCCGAGACGGGGTTGGTACACTTATCACACGATGCACTCTGTCTTCGAGTGGTGAGTGTGAGAGATTCATGGGGAATTTTTCATTTGGATTGGGCCCATTTTGGTTTCTCCAGGTAAGGGATGGTCGGGTTGGTACACGAAGCACACGAGCTACCACCAAAATGAGAGGAGTGAGGGTTAATACCAAAATGGGTGGGGGGAAAGAGGTTTAGCAAATCAAACGGGTTGGGACCGGTTGTTACAGGTCGGGTTGCTTGCTGAAAAGGCGGTTCATCTTGGGCTAGGGATGGTTACTTGTACTAATGCTATAAAACATCATGAAGGACAGGGAAATTTCTTGTTATGGACTCAACTGACTCGACTTCTGGCAATCGAGCGGGCCCCTACAAGGAAAGGGGGATCTAATTTGACAAGTGAAGGCACGAGACATTGGGACAAGAAAGCAAAGTTATACTTGACGTGGTTGGCGAAGAATGTGACAATTGGGAGGATCCAACAAAAGCTCTACTGGAGATATTGGGATCTCCTTTGTATGGTTCTGAATAGTGAAGATCCTCCAGATCAGGTTACATGCGTGGGATTAAAGTGCTGGAATTGGAGGATTGATGCAAGCAGCCCGGCCTCGTTGATAAGGACTTATGAAGACAGGACTAAAGAGTATACCAACAGCAAAGGGATGCATACAGGAAAAAGGAATGGGGATCAATCGTACACGCCGAATGGTTTTGGTAAAGGTAGTTTCAATTTTTATGTTATATTTGTGTTCAGGTACGGTTGGTATTTCATAGATAGGGTATTTCAAAATGGTTGTATAGAGTGGTTAGGCCTTATGGATGGCATTACATAATTAATTTGTGGTGTGTTTTTTTTTTCAGGGTCTAGTGGATTTCTAACCGTGAGGGCTTGTCCTTCGGCTGGCTGCTAGACTCTCCACCTTTGTACTTGATTTTTATTTAATAAAATTTGCCTGTGGTACCGTCCCCTTTTCCAAAAAAAAAAAAAAAAAAAAAAAAAAACCCTAAACCCTGTTTGTGAAATTTTTTTCTCTCTCTCTAACTTCTCTAGAATTCTCTCTAGGCCGGTTCCCCTCTTTTCAGCCGCTTCCTCTCTTTCCCGTTCATGAATCCATCAAATGGCGGGGGTAACCTCCCCTTCCCACCACCGATTCCTCCATTCCCTCCTGATCCTCTACCAAAATCGACCAATTTAGCTCCTTCCCCGCTCAAATCGGTGGTCGGGGACCAGTGTTTTTCGTCATCGCCATGTGCTGATGGCCAGGCGAATTCGGCTTCTCCGAAATCACTTGCTCAAATTGGGCGTCGGGGGTATCTAGAAAAGGTGGGTGACCTCAATTTGGAGCCCTTAGCGACCCCATCTCAAGCTGCTGCTCCTCCGGCAATTTCATCCCTTGATGGTGCGCCCCCAACCGGTAACAGCCCCGACATCGGGGGTAATTTCACGGCTCAAACGGCCTATAGTGCGGTGGGTGGACCTGGCAAAGCCACTTCTCAGTCGTTTGATGTTTGTAATTCGAACCGTGTATCTCCATACAACAAAGCTGCTGGAGGAGGTGCTATAAGGAGGCTAAGAAATCGTGCTCACCGAAGGGAGATATCACAAAACAGGTACTCTCATCTTCTGTCTGACCTGCGGGTAACTGAATTTATCCATGAAAGGGCTTCAATTGAAGCTAAGGAACTCCCGCTGTCTATGAGGGGTCCTTGTTCGTCCCCCGCTAAAGAAAACCACCAGCCCCTAGTCGGCTCAGAAGGGAGGTCGGCAAATCCGAAGGTGCATGCTCTCGGGTCTCAGGTCAGTCATGGAGCTACCCATGGTACTGCTTGTTTGAATACCCACTCGGTGACCCAGAACCAGCCGACTCCGATGGAGGTGTCTACATCTCCTAAGAATGCTCAACTGGGGGTAGCAGTAGGTAGGGCTGATCAGTCTAGTTATCTCACTGAGAATAGAGAAGGCAATCAGGGGGAAATTGAAAGGGAAGAAATGGATTTGGGTAAGGCTGTTAATTCGGTTTGGAATGCCCCAGGGTCTGGTATGGAATCGTTTGCAGACAAAATTAAGAAGAGTAACGAGATTGCTGATTGCCGTCTGGAATACTACCCTCCGGAGATAACCAAAGAGGGTAAATGTCGGATAGTCATCACCCCGGAGGACCTGAAACTTTCGGCTCAGGTATACTCTCTCCATTTATACGGTTATTTTTTAGGCACGTCTATGGATTACAAGATGGTGAATCATTGTTTTCGACGATTATGGCACTTGTATGATCTGAGTGATATCTCCAAAAGCCCCTCGGGTTTCTATTATTTTAAATTTGCTAGTGAGGACGGGCTAAATCAGGTTCTAGAGAACGGTCCATGGATGGTAAACAACGTTCCGATTTCCCTTAACAAGTGGGAACCGGGGCTATGCCTCGAAAAATTTGAACCCGATACCATTCCTCTTTGGGTCACAGTGCATAATGTCCCGTTGGACCTTTGGACCCGAACGGGGATATGCAAGCTTATGAGTGGTATGGGAGCCCCCCGTTTAATGGACCGAATTACATTACAAAGATGTGCTAACCAAACCGGCAAGTTGGGGTATGCTAGAATGTTGGTAGATGTTAAAGCTAGTTGCAACCTCCCTTCGGAATTAGAGGTGGTGTACCCTAAGACGACCCTCAATCAGAACCGGGTCACTAAACTTTCAGTTTCGTACCAGTGGAAACCACCAGTTTGCAGCCACTGTGTTGTCTTTGGACATAACCTGCAGCAATGTAAGCAAAAGCCAAAACTGGCAGATGAATTGGGTATAGCTGCCTCCTCTGGTACCCCCTCTCTGAATGGCCAAACTTCGGTTAATGCAGCCCCTTTAGCCCCTGCGAGTATGACGAATATTAGTGTTCCAAGTGGTGATGAAGATGGTTTCATTATGGTTTCTAGGCTTAAAAAGAGGGGCCCCATTAAACTGCAGAGTAAAAAACAAAAGCCGGTTCGTGTGAAAATATCTTCACAACAATATGGTCATGGTCGAGCTAGGAGTAATCCTACTCCTAATGGTTTGGGAACGAAACAGTCGGGTGGGGCTCCCCTGGCTAAACAGCAAGTTTCACAAGTGGAGGTGAACAAAGACCCAAAAAAGATCCCTATGGCTAGTCAAAAAGTGAATTCGGGTTTCAATTACTCGAGGGCTATCCAAGGAGGAAAGGGAAGTCCAAGACAGCAGCCTTCCCCAACCCCGCTGGAGGCTAAATCAAAAGTTAATTGTGTCCCCACCCGCCCTACAGCTCGTCCGGTTCTGGGTGTCGGACATAAAAAAAATTCTAATAACTCGGGTTTTGATTCGGCTAATCGTTTCTCGGTGTTAGATATTCCCAGCTCCATCAAGTTCAACAAATTGATTGAGGTTCAAGACGACCTATACCCACCGGATCATGGTTTGGCGGATGGTATGGAATTGGATGTGAACCTTTTAAACAGTAATGGAATAGGGGATGGTAAGTCCAACGGGATTTTTAGCATCTCGGATACTCAAAAGCAGGTTATATTGAATTGTATACGGGATTTCAAGTTTGTCCAAGCCGAGGCAGTGGAAGAATGGTCCCAAGGCGAATGGGATTTCTTTGCGGATAAATGTATGGAGATGGGATTAGACCCGGAAAATAGCATATTATATCCCGAGGAGGACACCGAGATAGAAGATGTGGAGGATCTTGATGGGTTTGAATCGGTTGATGCCGTGTCTCAACTTAAGAAATTGGGCTCGTATGTGGATCCGGTGCTTACGAATTCTCCCAACCGTAAGTAATTATGTTTTTTAACTGGACTGGAGGTTGGAGCGGTTGGCTTAGGTGTTTAAATTTTGTGGAGTGGTTCTGTTGGTTGTTTCTGCTTTTTGTTTTTGGCAGCTATTTCCTTTTGATTTTTGGGTTACAACCATCGATATGGGTTGGTTTGGGGAGATTGGTTTTTCCAAAGCGGAGGCCGAAGAGTCCTACCAATTCGGAGGAAATCTGCTTTTCTAATTGGACTACTTGTATTGTTGCCTTTAATTGGATCAGATGGCTCAACTTGGGCTATTTAAAGCAGGTGGCCCATAGGAAATGGAGAGGGCCCAGGTGGTTAAACAGGCTGCTCGTGAGTCTCCGTAAGACTTGGGCCTGGTACATATTAAATTTGGATAGTAGCATTTGGTCCATTCGCTTTGTTTTAATTATTTTGGGCCGAAGCCCATATGTTGTTTATTGGTGGCTATCCACTTGTTTTTTGGCTATTAGTGCTCTTAGTAGACTTGGGTTCTTTGTGGGTAAGTATTTCAAAGGCCCTTATCGGTGGGGATGCCATCAGTTTGCTTGCACCCGTGATACTGCGGATGTGGATAACTCCCGGATTGAAGGCCCTCTTTTTTGTGGGGTGTGGCTCGCCAACCTTGTTATTTTATCAAGATTTTCCTTTTGTAATGTTTGTTTGGTCAAGTGTCCTGGTAGTGACTTTTGCGACCGATGGCCTATTTTAGGCTCGGTTTGTATTTTGGGGAGGTATAAGGGGATTGGGTTTGGCAAGGATACTAACCCAACTATTTTTACTAAGTTTAGTAAAGTAGTTGGCTTGGTATGGTTTCCTCTTGTTTAGTTACCTGTGCACCCTAGTGATAGGCTTTGTTCTCTTGGGATGGGTTGCTCTCATGAGCATTGTATGAGGCTTGCTAGATCCTCTGGCTAGCTTCCTTGTCTTGTCCTGTTTGCTATCCGCCCCTCCTTTGGTAAAATGTCCAGGGAGGGGGGGTGAGCGGTCCTGTATTCTTTATTTTGTTCTATTTTCCGGGGCAATGCCTCTTTACCCAAAAAAAAAACCCTAAACCCTATACCCTAAACCCTACCCCCTCAAAACCCTAAACCCTACCCCCTCAAAACCCTAACCCCCTAAACCCTAACCCCTAAACCCCAAAACCCTAAACCCTAAACCCCAAACCCCAAACCCCTAAACCCTAAACCCTAACCCCTAACCCCTAAACCCTAAAACCTAAAACCTAAAACCTAACCCTAAAACCCTAAAACCCTAAACCCCTAAAACCGTAAACCCTAAACTCTATGGTTTTTCATTTGCCTAATTTTTTTCTCTCACTAACTTCTCTCTACACTCGTTTCTCTCTAGCCGACGCTTTTCTTTTGCCATGAAACCATCAATCGGAGGTATTCCTCCTCCAAAAATTCCACCCGATCCCCCCCTGATCTTGCTGCCCCTTTAGATTTGGAGGGTGGCCACAATTCGGAGCAATTTGGTCGTTTTCCTCAAATCGGTACCCCACTCGTAGTCTCCACTCCTGATGATACACCCCTAATCGGTGGTAACATTCAAGGCGGGGGTTGTTTTGTGTCTCAATCGACCGTTAATACGGAGGGAACTTCTGGAAAATCCGCGGCTCAGGCGACTGGCGCTATTAATCCGCTTCGTGCGACTCCATACAACAAGGGTTCAGGCGGAGGAGCTATACGGAGACAAAGAAACCGCGCACATCGGAGTGAGATATCACAGAATCGGTACTCTCATCTGCTGTCTGACCTTCGGGTAGCTAAATTCATTCAGGAAACGGCCTCAATTGAGGCTAATGAGCCTCCGGTATCTATGCGAGGCACTAGGTCGTCTCCTTCTAAGGAAACCTTTCAGCCCTTTGCCGACTCTGTTGGGATGTCGGAAATACCGAAGGTGCCTGATTTCGATTCGCAGGTCAGTTGTGGTCAATCCTCTGTTGATTCTAGTGTTATCACACACTCGGCGGCCCAGTCTCTGCCAACCCCGATGGAAGTGTCTACATCGCCTAAGGTTGCTCAACGGGGTGGGACAGTAGGTACGGTTGAGTATTCTGGTTTTTTTGCCGAGAAAAGAGGTGGCAATCAGTTAGATACAGAAAGGGTAGAATCGGATTTGGGTAAAGTTGTTAACTCGGTTTGGAATTCCCCAGGGGCAGGTATGGAATCCTTTGCTGATAGGATTAAGAAAACCAATGATATTGCAGAATGTAGGCTGGAATATTACCCCCCGGAGATAACTAAAGAAGGAAAATGTCGGATTATCATCACCCCTGAAGACCTGAAACTGTCAGCCCAGGTATACTCTCTTCATTTATATGGTTATTTCTTAGGCACTTCAATGGATTATAAGATGGTGAACCAGTGCTTTCGGCGGTTATGGCACTTGTATGATTTGAGTGATATCTTCAAAAGCCCCTCGGGTTTCTATTATTTCAAGTTCACTAGTGAGGATGGTCTAAATCAAGTGCTTGAGAATGGTCCTTGGATGGTTAACAATGTTCCGATTTTCCTCAACAAATGGGAACCGGGGCTTTGTCTTGAAAAATTTGAACCCCGAACCATCCCTCTTTGGGTCACAGTCCATAATGTTCCTCTGGATCTTTGGACCAATACGGGGATTTGCAAACTTATGAGTGGTGTGGGAGCCCCCCGTCTTATGGACCGTATTACCTTACAAAGATGTGCTAACCAAACAGGAAAATTGGGGTATGCTTGAATGTTGGTGGATGTTAAGGCTAGCTGCAACCTCCCATCGGAGCTAGAGGTGGTATACCCTTCGACGACCCACAATGGGAGCCGGGTCACTAAACTCCCAGTTTCTTACCAGTGGAAGCCTCCCCTCTGCAGCCACTGTGTGGTTTTGGCCACAACATGCAACAATGCAAGCACAAGCCCCCTCTGGCAGGTAAGGTGGTTAGTACTGCCACCCCAGGTACCCCTACCCAGATTGGTCAAATCTCGGGTAATGAAGTCCCTATCGCCCCATCGAGTAAGATGAATGCTAGTGCTCCGAGTGTTGATGAAGATGGGTTCACTATGGTTTCTAAGCATAATAAGAGGGGCCCCATTAAAATGCAGAGTAAAAAACAAAAGTCGGTCCGTGTGAAATTGCATTCTCAGCAATATGGCCCTGGTAGGAGTAGGAGAAATATTATTCCAAATGATCCGGGAGATAATCAGAAGGGTGAGACCCCTCTAGCTAAGCAGCATGCTACCCGTGTGGAGATAAACAAAGATCCAAGTGTGGCCCCTATTGCTTCTAAGAAGGCGACTTCGGGGTTTAACTACTCTAGGGCTGTCCAAGGTGGCAAGGGCAACTCAACACAGCAGCGTGCTGTGGCCCCCCTGATGGCTAAACCTTCGGTTCCCTGTGTCTCAACCAACTCTCCAGTCCGGTTGGTTCAGAGGGGAGGTCCTTCCAAACCTTCTATCGGTTTGGGTTTTGAGTCGGCTAATCGTTTCTCGGTGTTAGATATCCCTAACTCAATCAGGCTTAACAAACTGATAGAGGTTCAAGATGATTTATACCCCCCGGATAATGGTTTGGCGGATAGTATGGACTTGGAAATGAACAATCTTAACAGTAATGGAAATGTGGATTATAATACCAGTGGGAAATATGGCATTTCTGACGCTCAAAAACTGGTTATATTGAATTGTATACGTGATTTCAAGTATGTCCAAGCCGAGGCAGTGGAAGAATGGTCCCAAGGAGAGTGGGATTTTTTTGCGGATAAGTGTATGGAAGTGGGATTAGACCCGGAAAATAGTATCATATATCCCGACAAGGACACCGAAATAGATGATGGAGAGGATATTGACGGGTTTGATTCGGCTCATGCAGTGTCTCATCTCAAGAAATTGGGTTCGTATGTGGATCCAGTGGTGATGAAGTCCCCAAACCGTAAGTAACTATGTTTTATAACTAGTTTACTTTTTTGTATGGTTGGCTTAGATTTTTGGCTGTTTTGGTGAGGATCTTTCGGCTGATTTCGCTTTTGGTGTTTGGTAATTTTTTCATTTTAATTTTTGGGAAGGTAGCAACGATGAGGGTCTGTTTATGGGGATTGGTTATTTCAATGTGGAAGCCCAATTGTATTAGATATGTGCTGACAAATGGCAGTTTAATGGGGTCTGGCAGAAATTTTGTTTATTATTGGCCCAGTAGGATCGTGGGCTATTTAATGCTGATGGGCCAGAGGAGTGGGAGAGAGCCCATGGTCTTATATGGTTTGGGGATGTGTTGCAATAAGACTAGGGCCTGTTTCGAGTTAATTTGGGATAGGCTAAATAGGCCCATTCAGTTTCTGCTTGTTTTAAATGTGTTGGGCCAAAGCCCAAATGTCAATTTTCGATGCTTTCAGTCCGATTATTCTGCTAGAGCTGGTGTTAGAGGTGCTAGGACTTCAGTGGGGAATTTATTCAAAGGTCCTCCTAGTTGGGGTTTTCATATGGTTGGGTGCATGCGTGAAGCGGTTGAGTTGGCAAACACCCTGGGTGAAGGCTCTTTTTGTGGGGTGTGGTTATCTCTTTTTGTTATTTGGATGTGGTTTACTTTATGTAATGTTTGTATTATTAAGTGGTCGTGTAATGACTTTTGCGACCGTTGGTCTCTTTTAGGCTCGGTTTGTATTTTGGGGATGCATAAGGGGATTGGGCTTGGAAATGATACTAACCCAACTAATTTTACTTTGCATTGTAAATTAGTTGGTTCGGTATGGTTTCCTTGTTTATTTGGTTGTTTGTTGCTTCTTTGGTGGGATAGGTCCTATCCGTGTGTCAGGGATGCCCTTTTGGGCTTTGTATGGGGTTTGCTAGTGCTCTTGACTAGTTCCCTTTATGTTTTTCGTTTGCTATTCTCCCCTCCTTTGGTAACATGTCCAGGGAGGGGTGGATGAGCGGGTATGTATTCTTTTATTTTTGTTCTATTTTCCGAGGCAACGCCTCTTTATCCAAAAAAAAACCCTAAACCCTAAACATTCTCATTTGTGGCGGCTTAAGTGTGTGAAAACCATGGTGCGATTTCGGCGACTTGGGGTTTCCAGGCATACTAGGGCTTATCCGGCCGGGGGTGGCCGGTGTAGGGGTGTGCGAGGACTTCGGTTGTGCTTCATTCACTTCAATCCATATATCGTGTATGGATATCGTCAACAATGAGTCTGGAACAGA
This sequence comes from Smallanthus sonchifolius, assembly GCA_023525975.1. Lineage (NCBI taxonomy): Eukaryota > Viridiplantae > Streptophyta > Magnoliopsida > Asterales > Asteraceae > Smallanthus > Smallanthus sonchifolius. The sequence continues at coordinate 52,011 of CM042029.1, forward strand.
AGATAGGAGGTCGGATCCTCCGGATATTCGGCAAAACGGGAAGTTCTGGGGAACATGCAATAGCGACGATGAGGAAGATAATGGTGCGACAGAGGGGTTGAAGGTAATAGCTAATGATAATGGTGATCAGAATATGATGATGCAGTCGCCGGCCAGTCATAACACGGAAGGCTGTATGGAAACAGCTACACATCAGTATAACTTGCGTAGCGATTCTTTTGCTCCTGTGCCGACGAAGAAACTAGCATCCAAAAAATCTAAACCGGCGAGAAAAAAATCGGTAATCAAGGATTCCGATTACTATAAGGATGATAAGGAGAATCTTTCGTCCAATGCGAATGTGGATGTCTGCATGGAAGAATCAGGGAATCATTTGGAGTCCATGCAAACGGTCTCAAACACGTTAGATGAAGAGATGGTAGATGGGAGAGGAATATCGGTGGAGGTCAATATTCCACTTGATCCCCATTCTGATTCGGGGGACGGTGGTTTCTCGTCTATTCCGATAAGGAGAACATCTGATGGAGAGGATGGGATGAAGATTTTGCCTATGATAGTCATGAATAAGGAATACCCGGGTAATTCAATATTGGACAATATGTCTAGAATGGACTCGGCCAGTGTTGAGGGAAATCCGAATGACGAAGGAGAACCTAAAGTGACCTCAGATCAGCGTGCTAAATCAAAGCATTTTACTTCAAACAACTCCAGGAATGAAGGTAACTTTAACCCAGTTAATATAGAAAATTCTATCTTTGAAATGCAGGTGGGAGGACTTCGTGAGTGGGAAAAATTATGCTTGACTCCCATGCATATTTCTTGGCCGAAACCATGGTGTTTGGCCAAACCTGACCCTATCCAATGGGATGACATTATGTCCTCGGTTACACGAATCTGGGAGAGGGTACCTGGGGATGCCACAGGAGAACCATGCAGGCTGAGATTTCAAGAAAGTATTGAGAACGTGGGTGCCATTCAGTGCAACTTTTTTTCGGATCATGTTGCTGTAGTGGATTGTTTGGCTAAATGGTTCGGAAGTCACAATCTCAATGACCATGAAGCACGGAGGAAACAGGATGGTAATGAGAAGGGGAGATCTGTATGGTTAGATATGAATCGGGATGCATGCCAGGAAGAGGGAACAACTCATTGACAGAACATGAAAAAAAGAAAGACAAAAGGGAAAAATCCTTTCACAGGTGCTAGCCATCAACAAACTAGCCAGGGGCTGGGAGCAGAGCAGGACCAAGATACGGGGCAAAAAAGGAAATTTTTGCGTGTCCGACCATCTAAAAGTAGGAAGCAAGACAATACGTGGGTTTGTGACAAGGTGAATTTCTCTCAAGAGTTACCAGCAATGATGAGTATTTCACCTTTAGGCTTCAATGAATTCAGGGTGGGAAAAGATATGGGTCAGGATGCAGGTGAAACCCAACCTACGTGGAAATCCAGAAAGACTAGACTGGATATCCTTAAGAAGGAAATAGCAAAAAAAGAGGCTCGGTTAGAGGAAATAGCATCTAACATCATTGCCACTGATACAAATAGTGCCTTAAGAAACTCGATTCTAAAGATGAAGGGAAGTAAACTGGTTAAGTTCTCGGCCAAACTGAATGCTGAAGGAGTGGCATGTATAGATGAGAATATGATTGAAGCTGAGCGGGAACAAAGCATGGAACAACCAAGTAAAAATAATGGACCACACTCATCTTATGCTGAAATGCTGTCCGGTATTAAACAGGGAGGGAGCGAAGAAAAAATCCAATTCTACCAACCCCTGGTTAATAGTGAGGGGGCAAAAGTTGTTTTCATCGACCCGAAGTACATTATTCAAGCTAAGGAGGAATATAAAAACATTTTATATGGGTACTTTATAGGCTCGGAACCTACTCTTCAATTTGTGAGATTTAACTTGTTTCGAATGTGGAAACCATTTGGAATAGTGGATATTTCTACTAATGGGTCCGGTATTTTCCTGTTTAAATTTAAGTCATCCGAGGGGATTCAAGAAGTGTTGGAGCTGGGGCCTTGGGTGGTAGCTAATATCCCACTATGTATTAAGAAATGGGATGCGGGGCTGAGCATGATTAAGGAGGCCCCAAAATCTGTGCCGGTTTGGATGATTCTGAAAGACTTGCCTTTGGACCTATGGTTTACGGAATGCATATGTAGAGCTGTAAGTTGCATAGGTAACCCTTTGACTTTCGATAAAGTTACCAAATCTAAATGTGTCAACAGGAAAGAAGCAGGAGGGTATGCTAGAGTTCTGGTAGAGCTGCAGTTTGATACAGTCTTAACGAATGAAGTTAAAGTATGGTACCAACAGGTTAACGGGTCGAAGGAAAAATTTATTAATATTAGGACTGAATATTTCAACATGCCTGCCAAATGTGAATGGTGTAAAGTATTTGGTCATTCTACAACAAATTGCAAGGATAACCCTTCTAACATGCAGAGATCAAATGTGGAACCAAGAGAGAATATGGGAAATCATGACAACAATACTACCACTCAGCACCCATCCTCGGGTCAGCAGGATGATAGGTTCATATTGGTTAACAGAAGGAAAGGTAACAATGGCTTTAATGGGAATGGGCAACACATGCATAATAGGAATGTGAACAATGCTGGGGTCTTTGGGCATCCCAACAATCGTACACAAGGAAATATTTATAGGGAAAGACATCCTAAACCCATCACTACCTATGAACGGAATATTGTCAACCCAAAACGCCAGGGCATGATTCCTGATAAGGATGGACAACATGTTGAAAATAAAATCCCGGGTGGCGATGTAAAACTATGTGGTAATAGCACAAGCTCAAGTATCGGGGTACAAGCGGCTGGAGATACCGGCACAGTGCCGAATGAGAAACAAAAACCGAGCCGAACTGCTCAGGTCCATGTGATTGAAACAAGAAATAGCTTCCAACTTCTTGATGCGGAGGGAAATTTTATGACTGATGATGCTATGGTGAACAACACTGTAAACTCGGGGGGGAATCAGAGTCAGGAGGTTAACGGAAATTGGCAAAGGAAACAGGAAAGAGTGTTGAATACTAGATTTCGTAATTCTTTGACTCAAGATCAGAGATTTGAAGCAAAGAGGTTTGTTCTTGACAAATTGGTCCCCCTGGATAGCTCTCTTTCGGAATGGTCGACCCAACTGCTGGAGTATTTTAGACATTTATGTAGTATCTATGAGTTTGGAGATGGATACTCAGCAGCCTCTAGGGACAGAATAAGGAGCATGGGAAGGGAGGAAACTGTGTCTGAAGAAGATATGGAAGATGTAGATTCGGAAACAGATGGTACGGCTACTATGATGAAATTGGATACGACAACTCTCCGACCAGAGAATGGGCCTATGGATTCTATTTTTGAAGGGGTGAGTGAAAATACGCACCAAGCTGACATAGTGGGTGCGGGCAACAACTTGGGTACCTGTTAATGGATCTTAAACTTCTAACTTGGAACGTCAGGGGGCTGAACAGCCGTAACCACCAGGAACATCTGATTCGTGTTATGACTAATCACGGCATTAATATTTGTGGAATTCTTGAACCACACCTTACTCCCTCAAAAGCACCTTCTGTCTGTAAGAAGGTGTTTCAAAATTGGAAATGGATTACTAACATGGCTTACTACAATAACTGGATTCGTATTATTATTGCATGGGATCCAAAGGTGACGGATTTAATGGTCATAGAACACAACGATCAAGTAGTTCACTGTCATATTAAACCTACGGTAGGCCACAAAGATTTCTTCTGCTCTTTTATCTATGGGCATGTTCGTGCCGCCAATAGACAAAGCCTATGGGAAGACTTAAGGAGCTTTCATGCTACTCTGGGACACGAACCTTGGCTGGTGACAGGAGACTTCAATGTTATTCTAAAGCAGGAGGAGCACTCCTTGGGTATGGCTAACTTTTCTCGTGGCATGCAGGATTTGCATGAGTGTTGTGACAATGTGGGAATTATTGACCTCCCCAGTAATGGTTTGTTTTTCACGTGGAATAAATCTCCGGGAAAAGCGGGGGGTCACTTAAAGAAACTGGATCGGACCATGGCTAATTGTAACTTTGATGCTAAATTCCTAAACCATCATTCTGAGTTCCTCCCTTTTGGGACATCGATCATTCTCCGTCTATCATCACGCTAAAGCAATGTAAAAACAAATGGAAACCTCGTCCTTTCAAATTTATGAACTTTCTCGCCATGAAGAAAGGATTTCGGGAGACTGTGGCTATGGGTTGGAATCACCCGGTGCAGGGATGCGGTATGTATAAGGTCACTAAAAAGCTCCAATCCTTAAAATCGTCCCTTAGGAAATTCGGGAATATGCATGGAGACATGGCAACTAAAATCTCCCACCTCCGGGAAGAATTAGAAAGGGTTCAAGTAGAGGTGGAGGCACATCCAGATAACATTGATCTTCGGGAGGAAGAAGGTGTGTACTCTAAAGCTCTTAAAGATTCTGTTGTCGAGGAGGAGCTCATGCTGAAACAACGTGCAAAGGTTAAATGGCTTCGTGAGGGAGATCAAAATACAAAATACTTCCATAACGCGGTAAAAGGGGTCCATCAGCGGAACAGAATCATGTCTATAAAAGATGTTGCTGGGGTTTCATATCATGGTGAGGAAGTGGGTCAGCAATTTGTAAAATTCTATGAAGGCTTGTTAGGGAGACAAGATACGGTACACCAAATTTCCCAGCCCTCTTCCTTATTTACTAAAAAGCTCCCTCGATGGGTGGCTGACCATATGGTTCGGCCGGTGACTAATGAGGAGATCAAGCTGGCCATGTTTTCCATTGAAGATGATAAGGCCCCTGGACCGGATGGTTATACGTCGAAATTCTTCAAGTCGGCCTGGGATATAGTAGAGGGAGAGGTTTGCATGGCGATAAAAGAATTCTTCTTCAATGGTAAACTGCTGAAACAAGTGAATGCTGCCACTATTTCCCTGATCCCCAAAAACAACAATCCTCAATCGGTAGCTCATTTTCGTCCCATTTCTTGCTGTAACGTTATATATAAATGCATATCGAAAATTCTGTGTGATAGGATCAAAGAGGGCCTTAAAGAGCTGGTGGATGAATCCCAGAGCGCATTCGTTCCGGGCCGGCTCATATCGGATAATATTCTGCTAACTCAACAATTGGTGAGAAACTATCATCGCAATCGGGGGCCGGCTAAAGTTGCTTTAAAAATAGATATCCAAAAAGCATATGACACTGTTGACCATAGCTTCATGGATACTTGTTTAGACCAGTTCGGCTTCCACCCTAGCATGTGAAGCTGGATTATGACCTGCTTGAAGACGACATCTTATTCTATTAACGTCAATGGGGCTATCCATGGGTTTTTTAAAGGCAAGAGAGGCTTGAGACAAGGGGACCCCATTTCTCCTTATTTGTTTACGCTTGTTATGGAGGTATTAAACTTGATCATTAAAAGGAAAATAAATCAGGACAACGAATTTGTGTATCACAAAGGTTGTGAAGCTCAGAAAATCACTCATCTTTGCTTTGTCGATGACCTTTTCATGTTTGCACATGGTGATGTGCACTCGGTTGGAATTATTAAAGAATCCCTTCGTGAATTTAGCAGCATTTAGGGCCTCAAGCCAAACCTCCAAAAAAGCACTATGTTTCTGGGTAACGTACGATCCACCGTCCAGTATGCCATCCAAGCTTCTCTCCCATTTCGGGTGGGATCTTTGCCGGTTAAATATCTAGGTGTGCCTCTGATTTCGAAAAGGTTATACAGCAAGGATTGCAAGCCTTTGTTGGACAAAGTGAAGGCTAGAACTACAGACTGGAAGAATAATTTCCTTTCCTTTGCGGGTCGTTTGCAGCTCATAAACTCTGTGTTGTCCTCGCTTCAGGTGTTTTGGGCGTCTATTTTCACGTTGCCTATTAATATTGTAAATGATATTGAAAGCATGCTAAGAAAGTTCATGTGGAGGCCCTTGAATCACTGCAAAGGTAAAGCTAGAGTAAGTTGGAATGAAGTTTGTCGGCCTAAGCAACAAGGGGGGCTGGGAATTAAATCCCTAAGGGTCAGAAACAATACCCTTATGGCCAAACATGCTTGGCACATTATAACCAAAAAAGAGTCTGTTTGTGTCAAATGGGTCCATCTTCATAAAATAAAAGATCGGAGCTTCTGGGATGTGAGGATTGAAGATGGTGAAAGTTGGAGCTGGAAGAATATTCTAAATAACAGGGATCTTATTCGGAAACACTGTATTTCGTTAATTGGGAATGGGGAGAGCACGTCGATTTGGTATGATAATTGGCACCCATGCAGCCCGCTTGGTTCCCTAATATCAAAAAGGGAGATAGCTCATGCAGGCCTCAGTATCAACAGTAACGTCCACTCTATTATTAGCCATGGAGTGTGGCGGTGGCCGGAGGAGTGACGGAATAAATTCCCGTTTCTATGGGATTTCCCTCCCCCCAGGCTCCAAACCGAGAAGATGGACACTATCAAATGGAGAACTAAGGAGGAACGTCTGGAGGATTTTAATACTAAGCAGGTTTTCAATGACTTAAGTGAAAGCATCCCTGATATCCAGTGGCATAAAACGGTGTGGTTCAGCCAGAATGTCCCTCGTCATGCGTTCATTACGTGGCTTGCCATTAAACACCGGCTCCTCACTCAAGACCGGATGATGAGATGGGACCGGGTGAGGAATATGGTGTGCCCATTCTGCTTGAACCAAAAAGACAGCCATACCCACCTATTCTTCGGTTGTCGTTACACGGCGAAAGTGTGGGAGAAAATTAGTAAGATGGGTGATTTTCGTAACCCACCTCACGATTGGGATGGTTGTATCATTCACCTGAGTTCTCTCAAGAGAAATAAGACGGTTGAGAGTATTATTTGGAGATTACTTTTTGCTGCTACTATATACTTCATATGGCAGGAACGTAATACTCTCCTGTTTCAGAATTTGCATAGGAATGAGGATGTTCTTACTAACATTATTGAGGACAGCGTTAAGACTAGACTCAAGGGATTGACCATCAGGGAAAGTGTTAAAGCCATTGAGCTTCAAAAGATATGGGGATTCCGGTTGGTGAGGAACCGGACAAACGTTCCTGCTACTAATGGCTGTTAACAGGGTTGGGCGGGAGAGTTTGTTGGACTATGATCTGCACCGGATTAGGCATAATTGGGAAGCTCACTTATGTTGCCACACGCTGAGAATCTTTTTTGAAAATAAAAGCCTGTATATGCATCTTGATAGTGAGGGGTGGCACTTGGGTGGTAAAGGTTTGGGGGTTAGAGCCACCAAAATGAATGACAACTGTGAATTCTCTGCTGGTCAGGGAATGGGGAATGGAGGCCTGGCTTGGATACTTTTACTAAATGTTTATCTGTTTTGCAGGGGGTTAATGGAGTTCCACAAGCGTGGGCAATGCATGAGGGGTGAGGCATGCTTGACCCAATCTTCCACGGGTTTTGGGTGGGGGTTGGTACACAGTGCACACTGAGCACCCCAAAATCGAGAGGAGAGTGCTGGATGTTTTTTTCGAAATGGTACTTGGACAATGTTCCTTTGGGCGGGATGGGTTTGGCCCAGTTATGTTTGTCGGGGATAATGGGAAATTGGTCTGGTACACCAAGCACACTTTCCACCTGTGATTACAAGAGTTGGGTGAGGTTTGTTAAAATAACTGGGACTTGGGGGGTTACAACTGGGCTTTCTAGTCCCCGGGCCTGTATTAACGAGACTTGCATGGAGAGAGTTGTTTGCATGCAGTCTACGTCGGGGTATGCCTGGGCTAGACGTGGTACACAATACACACTAAGCACCACCGTTTGGAGTGTTGAGGGTGAGTGGTTCTTTTGGGGAATTGGCTTAGGGTTGGGCCTATTATGGTTATGTCAGGGCGGGTCAGGGCGGGTCAGGTGGGGTTGGTACACAGTGCACCCGAGCTACCACCTTAAAGAGGGTTGTGAGGTTGAAAGCCATAATAGGAAGGGGGGTTAATGTATGCGAAATGGGGCTTGGAATGGTGGTCTTTCTTTTTTGGCAGGTTCGAAGAGGCGGGACATGGTAACGACTATGTGAGCTTATCCCTAACGCTAGGAAACCAACATTGGGGTTCTAGTGGGAAAATAAACATTCAGATACAAAGAAGAAATGTGCTAATCACAATGGCCAAGTCCAGAAAATATGGTACCAGACTGGATAGCCGGGAACAAATAGGACGACACACTCATATGTGGTTTCAAAGTTGGTGGATGCAACATGACCCCCATGAGTTTACGTTTTCAAAAAGGGTCGGCCGGTCTTGGCCCCGGGTTCGGATGGATATGGCTAAGGGTCACACAACGAGGTTTCAATGCTGTGGAAGTGGATCGCAGCTTTGAGGCACCAGGATTACAAGAACATGGCTATGAAAGATGGTTATACTAGAAGATATGGAGAGCTCAAAGGCTATATGAGTCGAAGACATAAGCTTATTGGTTATAATGTGGTTAATTTATTTCCTTATGTTATGTTTGTGTGCAGGTATGGTTGGTTCTCATTATTTTTGCTATTTAGGATTGGTTGTATAGTTTGGATTGAACTTATGGACGGAATCACCTAAGTGGTGTCAGTTTAGTTTGTTTTTCAGGGTCTAGTGGGTTTCTGGCCTTTGGGACCTGTCCTTTGGCTGGCTGCTAGATTCTCCCCCCTTTTTGTACTTAATCTTTTAATTAATAAAATTTACCTGGGGTACCGTCCCCTTTCCAAAAAAACCCTAAACCCTAAACCCTAAACCCTAAGGATTGTCTCATTTGCGCAATTTTGTGTGTGTTTTTCACGGTGTGAGAGAAAGTTTCTCTCTAGCCGTCCCCCACCTTCCTCCCGTTCCAACCAGCCGCAAACCTTTCAATCCACCATTCACCTTCGTTCTTCCGCATCTACTCCATCACCGATTTCTCCATCAATAGCAGCGATCGTTCCCGGTTGGAAAAGGGTTGTGGGGATTTAGCTTTTTCCCTTCTGGTATCCTCCGCCACCGCGTTTCTTCTCCGGGTCTTATGTCGAGGAAGAAAGATCCTCCACCTTCAGCCCTGCCGCCTCGTCGGTCCAACAGGGGTGCATCCAAATCAGCCTCTCATGTTGATGGGAAAGATATGGAGCCGCTTGTGGTGCCGATCGTGGGGCTCGGAGAAACCAAGGAGGGTTTAGCCGCTTCTCCTCAGCCATCGCTGTTGCCGCCGAATACGGTTGCATGTGATACTAACAAAGAAAGCTCAGGTATTCCAAGTGTGTCGGTGTCCTCGAATACATCTGAACAGGCACTGGGTTCGTTTTCGAATGAAGAATCTAAAAAATCTGTTGTTGCCGGAAAACCGGACTTGGCCGGAAAACCGGGGTTGGCCGGATGCATTGGCGGACTGTCGGACTCGGATTCGTCTGGGTCACCGGGGGTTCAAGCTTTGTATACAGATGGTGGGAATAGTTCTTCTTCGATGAATGAATCGGGTGGAGTAGGGTATGCTGTAGCAAATTATCGTCCGCGACGTACGCCTTTGTTTTCACCGGAGTTCAAGGCCATGTTGGGTCGTGACTACCCGAAGACAAGAACTGTGTTTGGTCCTAGTACAAAAGCAGTAGTTGGCAGTGGGTTGTGGGAGGGAAAACCGAAGCATGCAGAGTCGGAAGGGGTGAGTGTCACGCATTCGCCGGGCATGCATGGCCATGTACCGCCTGCGGGACTTGATCATGCGTCGGATATGCAAGGAGTGCAGGGTGATAAGGGGACTGAGTTGGATCCGGGTATAACATCAGAGGTGGGGATGCATGCGACTAGTGAATTGGATGGCTTGGGGGCACCCATGCAAACTCATGAAGTGCATGGCAACGTGGAGGTTAATATTGAGGATTTTAATGTTCCGATGAGTACTGAAGATGCTAGTGAGAGGGCCATGCAAACTCCAGAATTTGAGGTGACTCCAGTGGCGATTGGGAATTTGAAACCCACTGAGGTGGTTACTGATGTGGCCGTGGATATTGGCTTGGCTGGGATGGATGGGAACATGTCACACCCCAACCGACGGCGGAAAACGTCGGGGCGTGAAGCTGTGCAGACTGTTCATAGCTCATGGTTGCTAAAGTTTGAATAATTTGAACATTCATTTTCATTACACGTAGAAAGTTCATACCATACAAGAACCAAATGTAGCGATTACAAAATATAAATAGTTTAGATTAATTGCTAGGTCCAAATCCTATATGTAGCAGCTTGTAACACTTCAAACATTGTCACCTGAAACATGGTTAAAAACAAAGTCAACTAAAAAGTTGGTGAGAATACATAGGTTTTCGTGTCATGTAATAGAATATAGTGTCGTGTGCATACAATTCATACAAACATGGCAATTAAGGCATTTATGGAGAGATACCATCGTGTGACCTGGTAGTACAATCAAACCTTTATAACTAGCATGCAAAACAAACGCGTGTTGGCAGTAACAGTCAGCCTACCTGGGTGGGTTTGTCAGACTCAATAGATCTATCACTGTTAACTGTAGGCTATAAAATAGTTAATGATTGCACGTGAATAGCAAACTGCGTGTTGGTCTATACACCTAGTACTCAAGCACAAAGCTCAAAATTGTAACACATGATTGTAGGGTGGAATTGTATATTGTGTAGTTTGTAAACATAGTAAATAGAACGCATGTTCCACCCCAAAAGTTTGTAAATAGAGTAAAAGAGGGGCTATGTAACTCACTTGTGTTGGAGCGTGTAGTTTGCACAGATCAACAAAAATATCAAGCGTGTTGTAGGTCGCTACGTTTGACCTATCGAATGAGGGTATAACACGTGTCACTGTTTGTGTTATTTTGTGTCCAAAGTGGGTTCGTTGGTGGTTTGTGTGTTTAGGGTTGGTTTTGGAATAATAAATTAGTAGCGATATATATATATATATATTTATTTAAATAAAATTTAAATAAACGATATTTGTTTAAATCAAAATATATATATATTTGTATAAATAGTTTTATAAAAATGATTATATAAACTCACGATTTCATCGGTTTTGAAACTATCGGGAATTAATCGTTTTAAATTTCTAAATCAAGGATTTGGTTTATAAATGATTCCCGGGTCTTGGGATTTTATAACTTAACTTTTATAATTACATTTTGAAATTTTTATCTAGAATATGTTAAATAGACTTTAAAACAGAAAAATAATTGATTCTGGTCAAGGAGCACGACCGTGCTCAAGTAGGGCACGACCGCGCTCGTTGCCAGGCGTGACCGTGGTGGTCTGAAACGCGCCCGTGGTCGAGTCAGAAGGTACTTCATAGGTTCTGGACATAGAGCACGACCGTGCTCGTATCTGGCACGACCGCGTCTAGTGTTTGTTTTTGATCAAGACTTGTTTGCTCGGTAAGCACGACCGGGCCACACCTGGGGCACGATTGTGCTTGGTCAGGCACGACCGCGCTAAGTGATGAGCGCGACCGTGTCGGGTCTTTTTCAGACACAATTCGATCGATTCTTATAATAAATGCTTCTGTATTCTTACGGCTTTCATAGATTAGGTGCTTGCGAATGTATCTACATAGTTTGATTGTATTTATATCGTGTTTAAGTGGTAGTTTGAGTAAAAGTTTAGTTTTCGGCTCTTTGGTTCAAAATCGAATTGATTGTGTGATATAACTACGATTTAGTATAGGGCTTTCATCCTAGGGGTAGATACGAAGCTAAGGAAGTGTTACTTACTCGTTAACAATGGGCAATTTAATGCAGTCGGCTACGGGTCAAAGAGTCGAGCTTCTTGGCGATCGATTGGACTCCAGAGACTGTTTGAGCGTCGAACGAGAGTTTTGGGAGACTGAGTGGACTTATATGAAGGCGTAGAAATCGTGCAAGTTGCTTTATATCCACGAATTCGAGAGACTCGGTTGTGGTGTGAATGGGATTAAAAAATTGTGCAAATTGGACGACATTTGATGCGTGTTTCAGACGGAATTCAGTGGAGTATGGTCTGACGCGCGAAGACCGGCTTTTCTCCATTTTAAATTTCGCGAATTCAGCGGGTATGGTATGATTTGACTTCTGCAGAGTCAAGTGGGTTCATCAGCGCGACCGTGCCTACTTTAGGCGCGACCGTGCTTAGGTCTGCAGGCGCGACCGTGCCTAGTCCTAGGCGCGACCGTGCTTGCCTAGTTTTGTAGTTTTTGAGTTTTGTCAGTTTTTTTTGGTCCTCGGGGCTTGTGAGATAATGGTGTTTTTGTTTAATTTGTTATTGTAATAGAATAGTTTGTATATGTAACTGCATCGTAGTTTGTTTGTACACGAATCGAAACTGAAATGTGTTTGTTTATTGAAATCAAACGATTACATGATGAAAATCAGAAATGTTACAGAACAAACCGGGGGAAACTGGTAACAAAGGCAACAAAAAGGTGCACTTTCAACCTTTTGAATATGAGCACACTTTGAGGTTGGAGGATGATATTCCGGAATGTGACCCGATAAGAGGCACCAAATTTTGGAACAAGTCTTTGTTTCAAAAATTAGTAAATGGAGAAGGGGTAGAGGACGGTGAGACCCGTTTACTTTACCACCCGCCGAATCTTGATGAGAAGGGAGAACCGGTTGTCACGCTAGATGCACACTTTATGACAAAGAGTGTCGAGGCCCATCAGTTGCAACTATACGGGTATTTTATTGGTGCTAACCTACCTTTTTATGTGGTTAGAGAGAACTTAATCAAGATGTGGCACAAGTATGGATTAAAATCTATTCATGTGAAAAAAGGGGGGTTCTATTTCTTTAAATTTGATACAGAAGATGGTCTGATTCAAGTGCTTGAGAGGAATCCTTGGCTGGTGGATAACATCCCTTTAGTTCTCCAATTGTGGGAACCGGACACTGTCATTACAAAGCCAAACCCGAAATCGGTCCCGGTGTGGGTGGCCATCAAAGATCTCCCGTTATGCTTATGGAATGGGGGGAATATAGGTCAAATTATAAGCTGTGTGGGTAAGCCTCTTATGCTTGACCACTCTACATATGAAAGATGTGAAAAAAAGGAAGGTCCTATGAATTGTGCTAGGGTGCTTGTTGATGCGTTTGCCACAAATGGTCTACCGGATCGGGTCAAGGTAAATTTTCCGCCTAGAGGAATAACCTATCTTGAATTATCTTATAGGTGGAAACCTCCTTGTTGCTCAACTTGTGGTGTGTTTGGTCATGATATAAACGAACACGCAATACCCGTCAATGAGACTCAAAATAATGGTATTCCGGATGTTCAAAAAGATATTGCTAGTGGTGTTGGGTCGACGGTGGAAAAAGAAAAGAATGTAAATGTTGATGGGGATGGGTTTACGGTTATAACAAGGAGGAAAAAACAATTTGCTAATGGATTCCATGTGGGAAAGAACCGGAAGCCCAAGGGAGGGGGCCAGGGCCCATCTAGTCAGGCCTATTCGAAGGGGCTGGGTTCGTCTCGACCAGAGGCTCAAACCCATCAGGGGGCGGCTGGCCCTTCTTCTCGGCCTCACATGGACCCGGTGTCTTGGCCAAGTAACTCACGAAATACAGCCCAAACTTTTAGACCTAAACATGTGCTAGCCCAACCCAATTTTCGAAATATTGATTTTCCGCCTTTGGTAACTAAGCCATGTTGGGGTGGTCCGGGGCTGAAACCGACTATTATTTCAAATAGCTTTGGTGTTTTATCTTCCCTGGCTAACATGGAAATTGAAAAAGATGATCATGATGGTTTCAACGAGGAAGTGGAGTCAGAAACGGATGGCACGAGTCGACTTATGACTACGGATAATAGATAGCTTAGTTTTAATCGTGGGTTGTTGCTTGTTTAGTGGTTTATTTTTCTGGTTTGTTCTTTGTGTATGGTTTTCCCCTCTATGGTTCAAAAGCCTGAGAGGGGGGAATGCATTTTGGATGTAATCCCCATTCTTTTTTAATAAATATTTACCTAGGGCATTGCCCTTTTTCCAAAAAAAAAAACCCTAAACCCCAAACCCCAAAACCCAAACCCCAAACCCCAAACCCCAACCCCAAACCCCCAACCCCAAAACCCTAAACCCCAAACCCCCAACCCCAACCCTAAACCCCTAACCCCAAACCCCAACCCCCAAACACCAACCCCCAAACCCCAAACCCCAAACCCCTAAACCCCTAACCCCTAAGCCCTAAGCCCTAAAGCCCTAAACCCCTAAACCCTAAACCCCAAACCCCTAAACCCCCTAAACCCTAACACCTAAACCCCTAACCCTAACCCTAACCCTAACCCTAACCCCTAACCCCTAAACCCTAAACCCTAAACCATAAACCATAAACCCTAAACCCTAACCCCTAACCCCTAACCCCAAACCCCAAACCCCAAACCCCAACCCCCAACCCCAACCCCCAACCCCCAACCCCCAAACCCCAAGCTTGTTTCATTTACTAATGCCCATGATGAGGCGCCGGGCCCATCTTCTCGGCCATTTCGAGCGGATATGGAGAAGCCCAGAAGATCTCGGTCCTCGGCTCAAGTACACCCTACTCGGTCGCAAGCCCAATTTAGGGAGATGGATTTCCCGCCATTAAAACCAACTGGGAGTGGATCGAGGACTAAACCAGCTAGTGTTACAAACAGGTTTGAAGGTCTTCAGAATTTGAATGAGAATGATTTTAATATGGATGATAAAAAGGATGACATTGAAGATGTGGACTCGGAAATTGATGCTACAAGTAAATTTATGGGGCATGGATAATTTATTTGTTTTGCTTGATTTTTTATTATCTTTGTGTTGTTTGTTTTGGTGTTGTGGTTCCCCTCTCCATGGTATAAAGGCCCAGGAGGGGGGGATGCACTTAGTTTGTAATCTCCATTAAATTTTAATAAAACTTTTACCATGGGCACTGCCCATTTTTCCAAAAAAAAAACCCTAAACCTAAACCCTAAGCTTGTTTCATTTACTAATTTTCGGCACACACACTCAAGGTGAAAGAGAAAATGCTCTCTCCATCTCCCTCCTTTCCTTAGCCGTAACCACCCTTTCTACCCGCCGCCGCCACCTTCTGCCACCCTCTTCAGCCGTTAACCACTATTATCCACCCTTCCTCTATCGCTTCTATCATCTATTCTATCTATCGCATCCATCATCTGCTACGTTTCTCTTTTTACTTTGTTTGTGTGGTTCGATTTTTGGTTTCTGTGGATCGATTATGGGTAAACATGGCGGTGATAAGAAGAAAACAGCCCCACTTCAACCTATTCGCCAACAACCGCAACGTTCTACTCGGATGGTTTCTACTGGTGGTAATATGCCTAAGGACTCGTCTCGGGGATAGAACCCTTTTGCGCATTCGGTTCCTCCTTCAGATCCGGTGAATCATGTTTGTTCATTTAATAAATCTGCTTCTACTATTCCGACGGTTTCGTTGTGTTCTACTGGAGGTATTGGTTTGCCGGTTTCATCCTTGGGTAGCAATTCCAGTTCGGTTCAGTCATCGCTGGTGAATGGGGTGTAAAAATGGTGGATTTGTGGTGGGTTGGTGGTGGAGGCCGCAAGGTATTTTAGGGTTTGTAAGGAGAAAAGTGACTGCAGGTTTGGGGATGAGAGGTTTTGTTCTGAAGAGAAAGGGGGCTCGCGGCCCGCGGCTAATATGGGAATGTGTCTCGCGGGTGGCAAGGAGCCTCGCGGCCCGCGACGTATATCTTAAATCCCTCGCGGGTGGCGAGGGGCCTATTTCAACAGAAAGTTTCGAGATGTTGCCACCTCCCATGCCTTAGAAAAATTATAAGTTTTCCAAACCTCCCAAAAACCCATTCCAAATAAAATCTAACACTGAGACTTACCTGGAAATTCGTTTTCCTGTCGATCGTTGCTCCCCAACGGTGATGTTTTCCTGCACAAGACACAAAAACAAAAACTACGAAAAAATACAAACTTTACACTTGAGCTTTCACTCAAGACTCTATACTTGGGCGTTGTTAGGAGGTATTTCGAGAGGAGTTTCCTCCACTTCGGTAAGATCTATGGGTCCCCCTACATAGTGTTTCAAAAGGTGGCCATTTACTTTCCATGTATTCCCATCGGCTTCATCTAACAACTCAATCGTCCCGTATGGAAAAACCTCCTTGACCACATATGGTCCCGACCACTTTGATTTCAACTTCCCCAAAAACAACTTCAACCGGGAGTTATAAACAAGTACCTTATCCCCCTTTCTAAACTCCCTCACTCTCCTAAGCCTCCTATCGTGCAATGCCTTAGTTTTCTCCTTAATATTCCATGAACGTGCATATGCCGCATCTCTAAGCTCCTCTAACTCATGAATTTGGAAAAATCGTTTTCGAGCGGCTTCGGTTAAGTCTAGGTTCACGGTTTTGAGAGCCCAAAGCGCACGATGTTCCAATTCTACGGGTAGGTGACATGCTTTTCCATAAACAACCATAAACGGGGTGGTTCCTAAGAGTGTTTTGTATGCGGTTCGGAACGCCCATAAAGCATCATCTAGCTTCTCGGACCAATCTTTCCTATTTTTCCCTACGGTTTTCTCTAGGATTCGCTTCACTCCTCGATTGGCATTCTCAACTTGACCGCTTGTTTGGGGGTGATATGCGGTGGACAAACAATGAGTGACCCCGTAGCGTGCTAACGCTTTTTCCATCACGGCGTTGCAAAAATGAGTGCCACGGTCACTTATGAGAGCTCTAGGTGTACCAAAACGAGTGAATAACTTCTTTAGGAATCTCACCACCACTCGGCCATCATTTGTGGGAAGAGCTTGAGCCTCTACCCACTTTGAAACATAGTCAATCGCCACGAGGATGTACCGATTCCCACTAGAGATGGGGAATGGTCCCATGAAGTCAATGCCCCAAACGTCGAATACTTCAAGGATCTGGATTGGATTTTGAGGCATCTCGTTCTTGGATGAGATATTGCCGGTACGTTGGCACGCATCACATCTCCTAACAAACTCTAAGGCATCCTTAACTACCGAAGGCCAATAAAACCCACAATCAAACACCTTTTGGGCGGTGGTGTGAGGACCATGGTGACCTCCCGTTAAACCCTCATAAACATGCCTAAGGATCTCATTACCTTCCTCCTTCGTCACACACCTCCTAAGAATCCTATCTCCTCCTATCCTAAAAAGAAAAGGGTCATCCCAAATGTACCTCCTAGCATCCCTAAAAAATTTCTTCCTCTGTTGGGTTGTCATACCCTTCAACACAACTCCATTCGCTAGGTAATTTGCCAAATCGGAGAACCATGGCATACCTTCCTTCTCCGCTGCCACAAACTCAACCGACTCGTGAGGGAATTTATCACCTATCGCCTCCTCACGAATCTCCTCTCTCTTTGGGTCCTCCAACCGTGACAAATGGTCGGCCGCAACATTCTCCGCTCCTCTCTTATCCTTAATTTCTATATCAAACTCGGAGAGCAATAGGATCCACAGTATGAGACGTGGCTTAGCATCTTTCTTTTGGAAGAGAAAACGCAAAGCAGAATGATCAGTGAAAACGGTGGTTTTCGAAAGCACGAAGTACGAACGGAATTTATCGAATGCGAATACTACGGCTAGGAGCTCTTTCTCTGTGGTGGTATAGTTTTCTTGAGCATCATTTAGAGTTTTGCTCGCGTAGTAGATGGGGTGGAAGTGCTTATCCCGTCTTTGCCCCAAAACTGCACCAACTGCGTAGTCACTAGCATCACACATGAGCTCAAAAGGCAAGCTCCAGTCGGGTGATATAAGAATGGGGGCACTGATTAACTTTTCTTTCAAAAAATCAAAGGCTTTGAGACACTCCTCATCGAAGACAAACGGGGCATCCTTCTTGAGGAGTCAGGTCATGGGCCTAGTAATTTTGGAAAAATCCTTGATAAAACGCCTATAAAAGCCCGCATGACCGAGAAAACTACGGATCGACCTAACACTCGTCGGTGGGGGTAACCTGCTGATTGTATCTATTTTGGCTCTATCCACCTCTATGCCATCTCGTGAGATCTTATGGCCTAACACTATCCCTTCCGTCACCATGAAGTGACATTTCTCCCAATTCAACATCAATTTCGTCTCCGTACACCGCTTCAACATCTTCCCCAAATTAATCAAACACTGATCAAACGAGCCTCCATAAACCGAGAAGTCATCCATGAAAACTTCCATAGAAGTCTCAATCATATCCTGGAATATAGCGACAATACAACGCTGGAAGGTAGCCGGAGCGTTACATAATCCGAATGGCATGTGGCGGTACGCATATGTGCCATAAGGGCATGTAAATGTCGTCTTATCCTGATCCTCCGGTGCGATGGGAATCTGGAAGTATCCCGAAAATCCGTCGAGAAAACAGTAAAACTGTTGACCCGCCAGACGCTCCAACATCTGATCGATGAACGGTAGAGGGAAATGGTCTTTCCGGGTGGCGTCGTTTAATTTTCGGTAATCAATGCACACACGCCAACCGGTGACCGTACGCGAAGGGATTAGCTCATTCTTCTCATTCATGACCACTGTCATCCCCCCTTTCTTCGGGACAACTTAGGTCGGGCTCACCCATGGGGAATCAGAAATTGGGTAAATCACCCCGACATCTAGCAACTTCAAAACCTCCTTCTTCACTACCTCTTGCATGTTTGGATTGAGACGCCTTTGAGGTTGCACCACCGGCTTATATTCATCCTCCATAAGAATCCGGTGAGTATAATAGGCGGGGCTTATGCCCTTAATATCCGAAAGGCTCCATGCAATTGCCTCTTTGTGCAACTTCAGCACCTCTAACAACCTCAACTTCTCCTCCTCCATCAACTTAGAGGAGATAATAACAGGAAGACTCGAACCCTCTCCTAAATAAGCATACTCTAGGTGTGAAGGCAAAACTTTTAGTTCTAAAGGGGTTGGTATCTCTAAGGGAGCTCTCTCACTCTCATTCCTAACCTCACTAAACTCCATCACCTCGGGAAACCACAGGGTTTCCTCCTCTTCTTCTTCATTCTCCTCCAATTCATCAGGCACTCCCCCTCCCAACAAATCGACTCCACTGATATACTCGAGACATTGATCCACGCCCGACATGAATGAATTCAAGAACTAGACGGAATGGCATGGGCCGCTAAAATCACTAGAATCGTTTGGGTGTTGCATGGATCTAGCTACCTCAATTGTGACCTTCTCGTCACCAACGCAGAGTGAAAATTTTCCATCCTAAACATTGATGAGTGCCTTTGCGGTGCGTAAGAATGGACGACCTAGAATGATAGGAACTACCTCATCAGCTTCCATATCAAGAATGACAAAATCGACCGGGAAGACAAACTTATCGACCTTAACAAGTAAATTTTCAATGATACCACGATGGTATTTGACGGAACGATCGGCTAAGGATAAAGTCATGCGAGTGGGTGAAAGTTCACCTAGGTCTAGCTTCTCATAGAGGGAAAACGGCATCAAGTTGATGCTAGCACCTAGGTCGGCTAAAGCTCTACATTGGGTATCACTACCGAATAGGCATGGAATGGTGAAGATACCCGGATCCGTCAGTTTTTCCGGTAATTTGTTCAAAACAACCGCGGAACAACCTCCGGTCAATGGAATGTTTGAGAGCTCCCCCAATCGATCCTTTCTTTTAAGAAGGTCCTTCAAAAACTTGGCATATTTGGGCATGCATTGGAGAGCCTCAATGAACGGGAGATTAATTTTTAGTTGTTTGAACATGTCGAGAAAATGCCCGTATTCCTTGGCATATTTCTGTTGCTTAAGTCGGGCAGGATACGGGACTCGTGAAAGATCTATAACTGGTGAAGGCCTAGACTCTATCGGTCTCTTCTCAACGCTCCTCTCCACTTGGGGCTCGATGGTGTGTGCGGTAATTGCTGGGTCTAGCCTAGATTGCACTTTACCGGGAGCCTTCAACTCAATTTCTTTATCAACTGGCTCCTCCTCCTCTACCTCTACCCCTTCTCTCACTTTCGGTTCACCTAAAATTCTTCCTCTACGAGTGGTGATGGCTTTCGCATGAGCATTCGGATTGAGTTGAGTGCCACCCGGAAATTGACCGGGTAACCTCTCCTCAAGTTTTCTAGCCATGTCACCAACGGACCTTTGAAGGTCAAGGAAAGCGGACTGCTGATTCTTAAGAAGAATATCGTGTTCAGAAAGAGTTTTCTGGGTGACCTAATCCTTAACAACTAACTGTGACAGGAGTTCCTCAATTCTATCTAAACCCTTGTTTGAACCCTAACCACTAGATGATCCCTGACCAACTGAACCTCCATTACCATTACCATTACCATTACCCTGTCCCTGGTTGTTAAATTGATTTCCAAACTGACCCTGTCCACCTGAACTCCCAGAACTGAACTGACCTTGACCCCGATTAAAATTAGATTGGAAACCAGGGGGGTTACCGGAAGAACGCCAATTTGAATTATTATTATTATTACGCCAGTTCGAATTATAGTTATTATTATTAAAAGCATTTAATGGACCTCTCGACTGACCGGCTACGAAATCGACTTGTTCCTCACTCATCAACGGGCAATGTAAAGTGCTATGACCTCCCCTACAGAACTCACATTTGTCTACCTTGGCTTTTATCTCTTTCATCTCACGGTGCAAGTTCTCTAGAGCAGCAACACTAGTATCCAGTGTGACCTGGTGAACACCTCGTAAAGATGAGGTTGCACTAGTGATAAGAGTGGTATTCCTATTTGCTGACCGTTGCTCAGACTCAGATTGGGCAAAACTCTCAAACATATCTAGGCATTCGGTTACTGATTTCTTACCCATGAGGTGTCCTCCCGCTGAAGTATCGAAACGAGCTTTCGTGTCATAATTGAGACCATTATAGAATTTCTCTACAAGGGCCCAATCAGAGAGACCATGCTGGGAGCATCGAGCGAGTAGGTTTTGGAAACGCTCCCAAGCAAGGTAATAGGACTCATCGGGTTCCATGCGGAACGAGTGAATCTGATCACGGAGGCGAGATGCCTTAGCGGGTGGGAAATACTTCTTGAGAAATCCATCCCTAAGTGTGGCCCAAGTAGTGTATGTGCCTGCGGGTTGAGAATCGAGCCAAGTGGCAGCTCGATCGGCTAGAGTGAACGGGAAAAGTTGGAGAAAGATGGCATCATTGGTGGCTCCTTGTAGCTGGAACGTACCTAAAATGCGAGTGAGGCGGGCGATATGTGCAGGTGCGTCCTCATCATCACGACCGTGAAATTGACACGTGTTAGAGATGGCGGTCATGATGTACGAGGGGATTTTCCACGAATTTTCATTGGCGATGGGTGGAATAGTGATGGGTGAGTTTACCCCAGTGAATCCTAGGGTGGATTGTTGGTGAACAGTCTAACGGTCGGCCATTTGGTCGACTTGGAAAGGTGGTGGGCCGGATGGTGGTGAAGAAAAATTACTAACCTCCAGCGCGAAATCCGTTAGCGGGAAGTTGTCCTCCTTCTTTGGCTTAGGTAGCGGCCCCTTTGAGCGCGTATGCATAAACTGCAAAACTAACACAAGGAAACAGGTGAGAAGACTCTATTATTGTACTAAAAAAAAAATTTTACGAAAGATAACTAAAAAGACACGACTGATTAGATACCTACGACTCAAAATATTACACAAGTAGTACGTATTTATTATGCAGTCTGATCAAAGCAAATTAACGCAATCGCCAAGAGTCCCCGGCAACGGCGCCAAGAGTCCCCGGCAACGGCGCCAAAAACTTGATGTTCTAAACGTATAGCTATTAAATTATTAACTAAATTAACCTATTCTAGAAACTAAGTTATACTCTAGACTCTCTAAAACTCGACTAAACTACTAACCGGCAAGTGAACCGATCGACTCTAGTACAGCTAAATAAGTCCGGAAATCGAACCCACGAAACTCTATTTATTACGTAAATTAGACTCACTTAAACAGACTGACTGACATGACTAATTGTTTTTATATTTTGGAGGGGGGGGGTTTGTCTAAAATCCTAAAAGAAAAGCGATTAAATTACTATCAATTAACTAAATTACCTAAGACACGAAGGTGATTTTGTGTTTTACTTCAGATGACGATGGGTAACTACCTAGATTGGAATCCTGGGATGCTTCGAGCTATACTTTTAACGGATGCAAGTTAATAAGGAACCGGGATCATAAATTTCTAACCTCTTGAGACACCGAACAGGACTCCCGACCCTTTTCGGGAAGACACCTAAGGAACTCTGAAGGCTGCTGAAAACACCAGTTGATCTAGACTTCCTCTCGGTTATCTAAATGTTTATGTAAAGTACCCTAATATGACCTACTCTCTCTCGGGTTGTAAACCTAGGATGACTTGGGTTCTTGATTCGACTCGATAGACAAATATTAGCAAGACAACTACGACAGACTTCTCTCAAAGACCACCCTAGCAATTTACCAATTTAGACCTATCAATAATCTCGCACCACTCGGCTATTAAGATTAGTATAACACCTAGACCTATTCAATTATCAAATATAGCTTCTAAGGTATTTTGGCCAATTAACCCAACAAATCACAATGCAAGTTAATGATCTAGCATGACCCTATTACGCAAAAGACATTCACCAAAGATCATACGAAGCAATATATAACAATTAGAATAATTCTAAGCATGCATATTCAACGAATCAATAATCAAGTTTGCTACTTTATCATGAAATCCAAAATTAACAAGCATCCAATATAAAAATCACAACTTTAGCATCCCATTCATCATAATCTAGGTAGTTTATCTAATTTAGCTACTCATCATTATCCAAATCAAAGACGCAATTTCAACAAAGTGGAAAAACATAGTAAAAATTAAGAAAACAAAGAATTGATAAACCCGGATAGCCAAACCACGAGCTTGATCGATCCTAGGACTCCAACCTTCAACCGTTTCTCCTTCTTGCTTGAAATTGCTCCAAAATCTCTCCAAAATTCGTCCTAGATTCTTCAAAATCGGCTAGGGTTTCACAAGTATATGATTGAGATGTATTTATACCCCAATCCAGCATCAACCCACCTGAAAGTCGAAACATTCTGTGGAAAATAGGCCCTCGCCACCCGCGGAGCCCATTGGCTTCCATTCTCGCGGGTGGCGAGGAGTTAAAAACTGTGTTTTGTGATAGAACTCCCTCGCGGCCCGCGAGGGACAACTCCTGACCTTCTCGCGGGTGGCGAGAAGGTGTTTCTTCTCGAATTTCATGCTTTTAATTGTCTCTTGACCTCCCGCTCTCTTCCGGTACTCGGTTTTGCATATTTTTGACTCGTTTTCTGCCCATTTCA
Source organism: Smallanthus sonchifolius (assembly GCA_023525975.1). Lineage (NCBI taxonomy): Eukaryota > Viridiplantae > Streptophyta > Magnoliopsida > Asterales > Asteraceae > Smallanthus > Smallanthus sonchifolius. The sequence goes on from CM042029.1 coordinate 75,300, forward strand.
GCAACAACTATCACTCGAGACCTGGTAAACACAAATGGATCAACAGTAACATATTCTAACTAAAAACTAAAAGAAAACTAAACAAAACCACTCAAACTGAACACGATAAATGGGTGTATTTTGCAATACATCAAGGTAATTTACCTTTTTATGTTGTTCGTGAGAACCTAATTAAAATGTGGCATAAGTATGGCTTAAAATCTATCAATGTTAAAAAAGGTGGGTTTTACTTTTTTAAATTTGATACAGAAGATGGCATGCTTAAAGTGTTGGAGAGAAACCCTTGGTTAGTGGAAAATATCCCACTAGTACTTCAGGTGTGGGAACCGGATACGGTGCTGACAAAGCCTAACCCAAAATCTGTTTCGGTTTGGGTGGCCATAAAGGACTACCGCTTTGTCTTTGGAATGGTGGTAGCATAGGGCAGATTGTTAGTTGTGTTGGAAGGCCATTAATGCTTGATCATTTAACTTATGAAAGATGTGAGAAGAAAGAGGGACCCATGAATTATGCTAGGGTACTTGTGGATGTTGTTGCTACAAATGGATTACCGGACAGGGTTAAAGTAAAATTCCCATCTCGTGGAGTGCTTCCGGGTAAGACTACTTACCTTGAGTTATCATATAGGTGGAAACCTCCTTGCTGTACTACTTGTGGCGTTTTTGGGCATGAAAAACTGGAGCATGATCTACCCGATAAAGGGGTTACAAATCAAGAAAATTTGGTGATAGATATTGATAAAGTTGTTCATGTTGAAACTACTGTGGAACATAAATCAGATGAGAATATTGATACTGATGGCTTCACGGTTGTAAAAAACAAGAAAAAGAAGTTTGGTAAAGGTTTTCGGGTTGGTTCTAGGAAGCCCAATGGAGGGGGAGGTTCGTATGTCCAACCCCAACCGGTTGGGACGACCACTTCTCGGCACCATGCCCATGATGAGGCGCCGGGCCCATTTTCTCGGCCATTTCGAGCGGATCTGGAGAAGCCCAGAAGATCTCGGTCCTCGGCTCAAGTACACACTACTCGGCCGCAAGCCCAATTTAGGGAGATGGATTTCCTGCCATTAAAACCAACTGGGAGTGGATCGAGGACTAAACCAGCTAGTGTTACAAACAGGTTTGAAGGTCTTCAGAATTTGAATGAGAATGATTTTAATATGGATGATAAAAAGGATGACATTGAGGAAGTGGACTCGGAAATTGATGCTACAAGTAAATTTATGGGGCATGGATAATTTATTTGTTTTGCTTGATTTTTGATTGTCTTTGTTTTGTTTGTTTTGGTGTTGTGGTTCCCCTCTCCATGGTATAAAGGCCTAGGAGGGGGGGATGCACTTAGTTTGTAATCTCCATTAAATTTTAATAAAACTTGTACCATGGGCACTGCTCATTTTCCCAAAAAAAAAACCCTAAACCCTAAACCCTAAGCTTGTTTCATTTACTAATTTCCGGACACACACTCAAGGTGAAAGAGAAAATGCTCTCTCCATCTCCCTCCTTTCCTTAGCCGTAACCACCCTTTCTACCAGCCGCCGCCACCTTCTGCCACCCTCTTCAGCCGTTAACCACTATTATCCACCCTTCCTCTATCGCTTCTATCATCTATTCTATCTATCGCATCCATCATCTGCTATGTTTCTCTTTTTACTTTGTTTGTGTGGTTCGATTTTTGGTTTCTGTGGATCGATTATGGGTAAACATGGCGGTGATAAGAAGAAAACAGTCCCACTTCAACCTATTCGCCAACAACCGCAACGTTCTACTAGGATGGTTGCTACTGGTGGTAATATGCCTAAGGACTCGTCTCGGGGATGGAACCCTTTTGCGCATTCGGTTCCTCCTTCAGATCCGGTGAATCAGGTTTGTTCATTTAATAAATCTGCTTCTACTATTCCGACGGTTTCGTTGTGTTCTACTGGAGGTATTGGTTTGCCGGTTTCATCCTCGGGTAGCAATTCCAGTTCGGTTCAGTCATCGCCGGTGAACCCTTTGGTTTGGGCAGATGTGGTGAAAGGTTTGCACTCTGGGTTGAAGTCGGGATTGAATACGGGATTGAATTCGGGTTTGAAATCTCCGGTTAATAGTCCGATTGTGAAGAATCTGGTCGTGAGTGATGTTCTACCAACTCCGTTGATGGTGACGGGATCTGCTGGTGCGAGTATGGTGGTCGGAGATCCTATTGCTGGCATACCAGAGTCAATTCCGGTGGTTTCTCCTTGTCTGACGTCAGCCCCTGATGAGGCGCATGTGGCTGTGACGGCTGACGGGACAGATGCATGCAAGGTTAACCCTAATGGGCTATCAGCGCTTGGGCCTGATGCTGTTGTCTCTGGGCCATGTGAAGTTGGACCATCTGCTACTGGACTTAATTCTGATTCTTCTGCTGGGCCAGAGGGTATGCATGGATCTGGTGGGCCTAATTTTTCTAGGCCAGACTCGTCTAAGTTGTCTTCTTCTGGACCATCGGCTAATGTTCCTATTGGGCTTGATGCTTTGAATAGTTCCAATGGGTTTAATTTTTCTGGGCCTGATTCTACTGGGCTTTCTTCTACTGGGTCACTGGGTATTAATTCTGGGCATATTTTATCTGTGCCGGAAGCTAGTAAATTGGATCAGGCCAAAGTTGGGCCTGATGAGGCGTTTGGTCTTGGGCCGCAATCAGGTCCGGTTGGTGTTGCCCCTGCTGGGCCTGCTGCTTCTCCTACTGGGCGTGTCTTTGGGCCTCACTCAGGTTTGCATTCTCCTGCTTGTGATCCGGTTCTTTCTACTAGGCCCGATGCTCTTTGTTTTTCTACCCGATCTTTACAATTTGGTTCTATGTCTCCTACAAAAGTGCATGATGATTTGGTTTTTGCATGCGATAAAAATGTTAGCTTTCTTGATAATTGTCTTATTGATGATCCGGTTAGAGGGACGAAATATTGGAACCAAGAGTTATTTGATCGGCTAGTTAATGGGGTTGATATTGATGATAGTGAGACAAGATTGATATATGACCCTCCTAAACGTGATAATCTTGGTGAGGTTATTATAAATCTTAACGGGCACTTTATGACCAAAAGTGTGAAGGCTCATCGGCTTCAACTTTTTGGATACTTTGTTGGAGGTTCGCTATCGTTTAATGTTGTTAGAGAAAATATTATAAAAATGTGGCACAAGTTTGGCTTGAAATCTATTATCAAAAAGAGTGGAGGCTTTTATTTTTTTACCTTTGATAATGATGATGGAATGCTCCAAGTTTTGGAAAGAAACCCGTGGCTTGTTAAGGATATCCCTCTAGTTCTTAGGCTTTAGGAGCCGGATACTGTGTTATCCAAACCTGACCCGTCTTCGGTGCCAATTTGGGTGACTATTAAAAATTTGCCTTTTTGTCTTTGGAATGGGGGGAACATAGGTCAAGTGGTGAGTTGCATTGGCAAACCACTAATGTTGGACAAAGCCACCTTTGATAGATGTGAATCAAAATCGGGTCCTTTGAGTTATGCTCGGGTTTTGGTTGAGGCACATGCCTCTAATGGTCTCCCAGATCGTGTGAAGGTCCAGTTTCCTTCGCGCAATTCTTTGCCCGGGAAGATTACATATTTGGATTTGTCTTATAGGTGGACTCCACCTATTTGTTCTACTTGTTGTGTATTTGGGCATACTTTGGATTTTCATACTCCTAAAGTTCAGGTTGCTTCTATTGCTGTGCCTAAGGAGGTTGTTGTGCCCAAGGGGCCTAGTATGGTGGTTACTAAACCCCCCGGGATGATGATGGATTTATGCATGTTCAAAGTAAAAAATGGAGGGTGAAGAAGCCCAATACTGGTGGGCCCAATGGTATGAGATCTGAGGTTGTTGATCTTGTTTCTGTTGGGCCTGTTTCTGTGGGCCCAAAGGATGTTGGTTTGGTTGATGTCCCTTCTGAGGTTGTCCCTCTTCCTGTACCTAAGGGCAATATGAGAGATAAGGGTAAAATCCCTATCTCTAATCAGTTTGATTCACTTGGAGGGCCAGTCTTAGATGACTTTGATGATTTTTTTGATGGTGTTACTGGGCTTTGGGAAAGTGAGCGCCAGACTGCCCATTATTATATTGAGTATGGTCTTAAACCACCTGACTTTGTTTTTGAGAAATGGTCTCCAAAGCTCCAAGTTTACTATTCTCAGTTGACTAAAGTTGAAGATCCAGGCGGTCCTAGTACGGTCATTGCGGATGTTGAGGATGATGAAGTTGCTTCTGAAGCTGATGCGTCCGCTCGCTTCATGACGATGTCTTAGGATAGCTTGTTCTTTTTTTGGTGTGTTTGTTTGTCTTGTTTCCTTTGTGATTCCTCTGTGTGAGGAATGCACTTTTCTTATGTAATCCTTTTTTAGTAATAAATTTTGACTGGGCACTGCCCTTTTCCAAAAAAAAAAAACCCTAAACCCTAAATCCTAAACCTAAACCCTAACCTCAAACAAACCCCTAACCCCAAAACCTTAAACCCCTAACCCCAAACCCTAAACCCTAAGGAATTTCATTTGGTAATTTTTTTCTCTCTTTAGTCTCTCTCTCTAGGATTTTCTGGCTTTTGGGGGGCTCACCCTCTGATTCCATCTTCTCTTCGGGTACTCTACTTAGGTTTTCAAAGGGGAAATGATTCCTTCATCTCCAAATCACAACCTTGTTGACAAACCTCCGGACCCGTTTCTTTCCCCCTCTCTGGAACATAGTGGTAGTCGTCGAGCATCAACTAGGTTGGCGGTCAACACCCGGTCGCGTAAGAGTAAGGAAGGCAAGGATACCCAATATGGGGGTAAGCACGCATCTGGGTTTGACAAACTTAATCTGGAGGATTTCCTTCAAGGGAACGATCTTCAGCAAGCGCTAAAGAACCAAAGTGACGGTAATGCGATGGTAGTGGATCTGGGGCTGTCGTTTGGGGAAAATGGGGTTGCGCTAGCGACGGCTACTCCGGGTGAAGCACCTGCGGCTGGTGAGTCGTCCCCCCTGGGTGCTCAACCCCCGCAAGGCATACCTTCTCCAGATATCAGAAATTCGGTCCAAAATCAGGAGCAAGAGCAAAAGAAGCCTATGGATGCTACAGGTACGATGCCTTCTGAGCCCTTAAGTATCCCCATCTGCTTGATGAATACGAATATGGAAATCCCGGTGTCTCCGGTGCGTGGTCAGGTTATTCATGAGGAAATTCTGGAGCCAATGTCTGGGTTTCAAAGCCAGCAGAATATTGATAATTCTCCGTCTAGCCCGATGCCTATCCCAAATGCCTGGAATGTAAATCAACCTGGTCGGTTGACGTTTGCGGAGCAGATCAAGGCAAACAACGAATCTGAAGATACCAGACTTGAATATTTTCCCCCTTCGGTTACTCCAACTGGAGGTAAGTGTGTGATTATTTCCCAGGAAGACCTGAAATTCTCTGCTATGACGTTTTCCTTGCATCTATATGGCTATATTCTGGGAACGTCTATGGATTTTAGGGTTGTTAATGATAGCCTTAGGAGGTTGTGGAGGTCGTATGACCTTGAAGATATCTTTTGGAAGTCTGACTATGGGCTTTGGGGTAAAGATGTGGCTGATTACAAGTCTACTAGAAGGCTCAAGGCTTCGAGTGGGATTGCCGTGAGGACCACAGGGGACGGGGGAATGATGGGGTGGGATCTTTTCACCTAAGAATTCTGGTATGCGGAGAATCGGCTCCATCATCCGGCCCACCCCTTGTGGGGATCAACTTCTGTTAGTTATAGGTTCCTGTTTCTTGTTGTTTTGTCGTATAAGGTTTTTTCGTATCATTTTGTAATGTTGTTTGATTGGGCTACTAGCACTAGAGATTACCCTCGCCCTATTATTAGGCTCCAGTATCACCCTTTTTTGTATAGGCTAGGTGCGGTTCTTAATTTTTATTTGAGGGTTTTTTGGGGTCGGGAAGGCTGTTTCCTGACCCGGTTTAGGTGTCATAGGGGGAATGCCCCTGTTGTCTTGTAATCTTCTGTTCGTGCTTATACATTTTCCGGGCAAAGCCCTTTATCTAAAAAAAAACCCTAAATCCTAAACCCTAAACCCCTATGATTGACATCTCACACAACTTTGTTATATACGTATCTCGCGTCAAACTGGTTTATTTGCGGGAAAGTATGCCATTCCTTTCATACTTGTTTAGAAAGAAAAAAAAATCTAACTGACCATGAAAATATTAATTTATATTTTTTTTTCTTTCTTAGTGAACATTCTTTAGTCTACCGAGGTTGACCACGATAATGTTTCAACCAAATATGCATGAGGCCTACATGATCGGGCCTAAGACCTGTCTTCGTACTCCGTGTTCTTGTAAAATAATTTGAGGAATTTTCGAAGTTGTGTTGATGTCTATTTAAATGTTTTTTCCTTTATTTTTAAGGATAATTGGCTATCGTTGTGATGTCTCATGTTATTTCGTTCGTTTTGTATGTATGCGGTTTTGTTTGTACTAATTGTTTTGTTACGTTTTTTTATTCCAAGAAATGAAGTCACTTATTATGGTACTATGTTAAACGTAGTATCGTTCTGACAGTAATACGTTTATCGCTTTGTGATTGTTTTGCTATTGGTATTCACTGCTTTTTTGTTAACTTAAAGAGTTGTTTGTTTATCTCACACGTTGTCTAATTTTGTTTATAGTAAAACAAAGTTACTTTTGTCATATCACTATCAAAAGAACCCGACCATCGGACTGGCATAAAACTATTTAATTATTGTTACGGTACCTTATGTTTGGGAAAATCTCTCTTTTAATCCGCAATTTCTTTTTCGTTAGTATTTTATTTTAAAAATACTAATTATGTAAATTACTCAAATTAATATAATGAACTATTTATGTAATTTACTGTTATTACGTCAGAATCCGGTCCAGACGTTGTTGTAAAGTCCGACGCTCTCGATTTTTCCCAAGCTTGGGTCCTAGCTGCAACATACAAAGAACACGTTAGAAGTTAACCGGGAGGTGGAGCTCTGGGAACATCCTCAACGCTCTAGACTGTAATCTTGACAAGATAAATAAGTATACAAACATAGTCATAAGGAATATAAAAAGGTAAGATATATAGAGTGAGGATGGTGTTGTGTGACAATAGGGAATGAGAAGTGTGAGAATGAGAAGCATGTTATGTGTGTGTGTGTGTGTGTGTATATATATATATATATATATGAGATGCTAGGATGGGTGTTTGTCTTTAGAAAATCAGTCATGTGTTGGGTTTTAACATGTCTTACTAACCCAATCGAGAAGAAAAAAAGAAAGAATGGCAGCTACATCAACAACCTTGATTCCTGATGTGAACGACCGCTTTCTTGGAACTAGTTCATAGGCGCTTGAAATTCGTTATAGAACTAACACTATATAAACAAATATAACAAGTGTGCAATACGCATCATCAACCAACTCCTTGCTAACTGCTTCAACTTTCGACTAGGGCAGCAGCTCCCTCTTGCACAACTCCCCCGAACAACCCAGATCTGATTCACTTTCAGAACCTCTTCGTCGATTCCTAACCTTAATAGCTTATTCAAAAAGTCATTTTATAGAGTAAGATCGTTACTAAGAAGGAAAAAAGCCCTCCATCTCGTTCGACAACAAGCCCAAGCCCTTCGCCTCAATTTAAAAATCAAAACCCACCAAGTATCCATATGTAGTTACATGAAACTTAAAATAAAATATATACGGTGTTTAGAAGCAACAACATTTGTAGAGAACTGGTAGCTACAACAACAAGGATTATATAACACTAGCGTCTTCACTCCAAGAGTTGACACGCCAAGCAAGCTCCTCCAAGATGTCAGTCAATAACCTAGTGTCAAGAACACACTTACTTACACTACTATTTTAGGGTGAATACAGGGCCGACCTAAGATTTTAGGGCCCTATGCGACTAAAGAGAATGGATTCCTACAAATCTAAAATATAAAGTTAAATATATGAAAAAAATCATTAATATGATAAAAGTTGTAACAACACTAGGTTTGTTTTTTCTTCAAAACAAATCAGTTCAAAAACCTCCATTGATTGAATTTCGAAGGCAGAAGATGTCGACGACTATGGATGGAGTAATTGCCGTATGTTTTTTTATCAAGTAAAATTGTTAATTTGGACATGACCCAATGATGAAGTAACTGTTAATGGGTTTTTACACTCAGTTTATATAGTCAATAAGTTAATTGTTGATTGTAATTTGTAAATGGCCCATCAGTTAATTTTTTTTAAACTCGGTTTATATTAAATATATTTTTATAATATATATATATAGTATGAGGTTAGACTAGAAAAAGGAAAAAGTGTAGAAAGTGTAGGAAAGAATCTCAGCCACAAGATATTTATGTTTTGTAGCTGAGATTCACACGATGGTATTTTGGTAAATAAATGTAACTTAGAATCAATACGGAAGAGATCAGGAGAGTAGAATGGTAAGATTCAACCAAAAAGCCTCACATGCAAGTCACATGCAACTTCCCCTCTAATTTTTAAACGTACATAACTTTTTTATTCGTTATTATTTAAAAAAAATCACCATAAAATCGAGCGTTTTTTTATCTTTAATATGAATATGATATTGCTATGTTTTGTTTAGAAAAAAAAACGTTTTTTTAAACTATGGTGTTTTACTTGAACACCATGGGTTTAAAGTATGGTGTTTTTCTGGTTATGGTGTTTTACACATATTGTTCAATTTCAAAATTGTGTTTTAATTTTATTGTCATGGTGTTTTCAAGTAAGTGTTTTTCTAGATACGGTGTTTTACACATTCGGAGTCCATTTTAACATGACGTTTTAGTTTTTCTTAGTCATGGTGTTTTCAACTTGAGCGTCAACTTTCAACATAACGTTTAAGATTTTTGATCATGATGTTTTACTCATAACTTTAAACTCATGGTGTTAAGGTAAAACAGCATAACTTTAAACACATTGTATTCAAGTAAAACGTCATAAACATAAATATCATAAATACATGTATATGAATGTTAAAATATAAAACACCATGTGTAAATTAATAACGTATAACACCATGACAAAACAAAAACGGCATAAACATAAATATCATAAAATACATGTATATGGTGTTTTGACGTGTTTTATGTTTATGGCGTTTTGCTTCAGTCATGGTGTTTTACATTTTTAGCATAAAATTTCAACATCATAAACATAAACTTGGTTAAGGCTGTGTTTGAATTAAAGTGAGTTTTTTTAACATGGTATTTTACATCTATGGTGTTTTTAACCGGGTGTTTTTCAACATAGAGTTTTTGTAGTCATGGTGTTTTTCAACATTAAGTTTTTCTAGTCATGCTATTTTTCACCTGGGGGCAATTTGAACATGACATTTTAGCTTTTTTGGTCATGGCGTTTTCACAAAGACAAATTTCAACATGGTCTTTTTTTTTTTGCTTTTTTGGTCGTGGTGTTTTGACGTGTTTATGTTTATGGCGTTTTTGCTTCTATAATGATGTTTTACACTTTTAGCTAAAAATTTCAATACCATAAACATAAACTTGGTTAAGGCTGTGTTCGAATTAAAGTGAGTTTTCAACATGGTGTTTTACATCTATGGTGTTTTCAACTGGTGTTTTTTAATATTGAGTTTTTTCTAGTTATTATGTTTTTCAACATGGATTTTTTTAGGTCATGGTGTTTTACATTTAGGTGCCAATTTGAATATGGCGTTTTAGTTTTTTTTGGTCATGTCGTTTTCACTCCAAGAGTTGACACGCCAAGCAAGCTCCTCCAAGATGCCAGTCAATAACCCAGTGTCAAGAACACACTTACTTACACTACTATTTTAGGGTGAATACAGGGCCGACCTAATATTTTAGGGCCCTATGCGACTAAAGAGAATGGATCCCTACAAATCTAAAATATAAAGTTAAATATATGAAAAAAAAATCATTAATATGATGAAAGTTGTAATAACACTAGGTTTGATTTTTCTTCAAAAAAATAATTCAAAAACCTCCATTGATCGAATTTCGAAGGCAGAAGACGTCGACGACTATGGACGGAGTAATTGCCGTATGCTTTTTTATTAGGTGAAATTGTTAATTTGGACATGACCCAATGATGGAGTAACTGTTAATGGGTTTTTAAACTCAGTTTATATAGTCAATAAGTTAATTGTTGATTGTAATTTGTAAATGGCCCATCAGTTAATTTTTTTTAAACTCAGTTTATATTAAATATATTTTTATAATATATATATATATATATATATATATATAGGTAGAGGTTAGACTAGAAAGGGATAAAACCCTACAAAGTCTAGGAAGGAATCTGGGATCATGGTCATTTGTGGTGGAGATTAACGCGGTGACATTTTGTTAAATAGTTGGAACCTGGAAACGACCCGGAGGGGTAGAATAGGAAGATTTAACCCCAAATCTTGCACATGCAAGTCACATGCCATTTTCCCCATTTTTTTAAAAACGTCCATAACTTTTTTATACGTCATTATTTTTTTTTTTTTAAATTCACCATAAAATCAAGCGTTTTTTTAACTTTCCAACGAGTATGATATTGCTATATATATATATATATACTCTTTTAAATCGTTTTTGTTTAAATTACATTAAAGTGGGTTTTTTTCAACATGGTGTTTTACATCTATAGTGTTTTTTCATCTGTGGTGTTTTCAACTGGATATTTTTTAACATTGAGTTTTTTTCTAGTCATGGTGTTTTTCAACATGGAGTTTTAAGGGTCATGGTGTTTTACATCTGGGGCCAATTTAAACATGGCGTTTTAGCTTTTTTAGTCATGGTGTTTTCACAATGACAAATTTCAACATGGTTTTTTTTTTGCTTTTTTGGTCATGGTGTTTTGACGTGTTTATGTTTATGGCAAGAATTTCAAAACAGGACACAACACATTCATTGACAAGGTTAAGTGTACAGGGTTTAGGGTTTAGGGTTGGGCTCTTAAGGCCTCTATGCTGGCCCTTTTTCCCTTTTGGGGTGGCTCGAGAGGGGCTGGGTACTTCTTTGTGGTCGTGTCTATTTGGTTTGATGTAAATTGGGTTATGTACAAGACCTTCTGTTTCTCTTAGTTCTTTTGGGATGGTATTAATGGGTTTGGTACACTGACAGTGTGGTATAACACTATATCGTTACTTATTTCACATGCAGTAAAAATCTTTATCAAGTATGAAATTTGTAAAAGTGTATCTTGGGTATGGTCAATAGATGGCTGGAAATCACTTTGACAAGGTGTATGCCAAGGGTCGACCAACGGATGGAGCAGGCGCTGTTGCTATGCTAATAGTCCCTGATGCTTCTATTGCATTTGAAAGCAAATTTAGGGAAGTCATATGTCTCGTGCTTATGACTTCTACAAACTTGATCTTGCAAGTGAGTATCCGGTATTCTTCAATCCCTCCAAGTAGAGTTAAAAAGTTGTCGGTTTCTGACTAGAGGTCGAAAAACAATCAGTTTGAGCGGTTAGGATGACCCAAAACCTTTTGGTACAAAAAACTTATTTTTTACAAATAATTAGTGTGTTGAGCATGATTACAAGAGTTATATTATTTTATTAATAATCTTATTTTTGAATAAAATGGTTTATGAGGTTTAATGCACTAATATCACACTTTGGGCGAATTTCTACCGTTTTGACCCGTTAATCTTAATTTTGGTGAACATGTATGTAAAGTTCATTTGGTATGCTTAAATCACTGTGCTATTTTTTTCTTTATCTTCATGATGTGTCGTTTCTGAATAGATTGTTGTTGAAATTTTTGAACTGTTATTGTTTATAACATGTTAGGATTAGAGATTTTGGTTTAAGATACACAAGATTGTTTGATGGGTTTGTGGATTATGCTTCTAGTAGGCTAACTTGTTAACCAGTTATGTTTTTTTGGTAAATTTTAAATTGTTAACGAGATCCGTAGACCTGCTTAAATATTACTCTACTTGTAGACGAATTATTATTGCTTATAAAAATGAAATGTGGTTTATTTATTTGGATATTTACGTGGTAATTAGATTTAAATTTTGAAGTCTACTATATAAGTTGTAAAGTTTAACCAGTGGCGCAACGCGGTAGGGCTTTCTACCCGTATTGAAAACACTTTGCATTTCAGTAAGGCATGGTAGGGGTGTTAAACGGGTCATGTTTGCGTGTCAAAAATTCACACCCCTAAGGCATGGTGCGCACATGTCAGTTCGGGTTGGTTTTGGCCCAAAACCGTAAACGTAACCAAACTTTTGGTTAATTGGACAATGATGACTGATCGGTTTCGGTTAACTGAATCAACATGTAAAATTGATTAACCGAAAGTTCGGTTATGGTTACGGTTTTGGGCCAAAACCGACTCGAACTGACCCTGAGAAAGCAAGTCTTTATTTTTATTTTATGGTTAGCTATGCTGTTTGTTTCCCCTCTGTAAATTGACTAACTATTTTTTTTGTGTATTTAAAACTCAGATTTTCAAATGGAAGATTTCCATTGGAGGTTCTTTTCAAGACTTGATTTTTTAGAATTGGATAGTACAAGGAGAGTGATAGAAACCTGAAATTTGAGTGCTTAAATTAAACAAGAACATGGATAGTTGGCCTCATTCAAGAGGGGCAATGTCTCCAATTACACAATACTAATACTTTGATGATAAAAAAACGAGTGAAACTAATAAACATAAAAAGCCTGCTTAATATAACTCCTGAAATTTAGTAACTGCTTTTTAAAATTAGGCATAGGAACAACCCCTCATCCTTCCACCTTCCAGCTAATAATAGGCATAGTAAATAACCTCTTTGACCCCGTACAAAGAGCTGGGCTTCTTGTATTCGTATCAATGCATCCTCCCTGGGCAAGCCCTCAAGACGGCTACTGGACCGCTGACCCGAACCTCCTGATGGGTATTCTTCTAATGACTCGATAGTGAGGTGATGAAAAGCGGCTGAATTTTTTATATCTTGTGCTTTGCAGCTTGAATTCCTTACCATCAATAATGAAACTAATGAACATCTTGTTCCAGTTAGCTTGTACTGTGCCTAACGTAGCTAACCACTGGACGCCAAGTACTACATCAGCTCCTCCTAACGAGAAACATGTAAAAATCTTGGGTGAGTTGGAAATCCGAGATTTGTAACACAACACCTTTGCAAACTTGGTTACAACTGATAACGTCGCCATTGCTAATTCGCACACCAACAGGAGAGATAACTTGGGAATGGATCTTTAGATCATGCACTAACTTATCCGAGATGAAGTTATGTGTTGACCCGCTTTCAATTAGGACTAGTTCCTTGAAGCTTCATGATTGATGTTGTTGACCGACCAAGGAGAGCGTGAAGGCTGATCTCGGCCAATTCATGTAGGCAATTCTTCTCATGTATCGCTGGTTGCTCTTCTCCCCCATCGGTTATCTCTAATACCTTGAAGGTTCTAGTCTTACAACGATGTCCAGGACCGTATTTATCCCCACAACGGAAGCATTCACCCTTGAGGTAACAGATTTGTTTTTCTGCCTTGGTAAGGCGATTTTCAGTGGGTTTTTGGATGGGGACAGCCTGGTCAACATGGCTTGAAGAGGTTGGTTTTGGGTCTGTTGTTGTGGGAGTGGGATAATTTTTTTTCCCGATAGGGTGTGGCCGAGTTTGGATTCAAACTCAAGGGCTAGGCTGACTGTTCTATAGACAGAACAAGGTTTATGGATGCATACATCTGCCTTCAGTTGCTCTTTCAGCCCATTAAGGAACACTCCCAGCAGACAGTGGTCGGGCCAGTTTGAAACTCTGGCTGACCTACGAGCAAACTCTTGTCTATACTCTGAACGGAACCGTTTGAGGCTACAAAAGTACTCGTCTGGATTTTGGAATTCGGGTGGCCCAAAGTGCTTCTGTAAAGCCAAGCCCAATTCTTTCTAGTATCTAGGTTCATGTTCAGCCAACAACCAAGAATAGAGAACCAAGGCATCACCCTCCAAATGCATCGCTACCACATCCACCGTCTCCTCTTCGAGGGTGTAGTAGAATCGAAAATACTTCTCAGCTTTAAGAATCAATCCCCTTGGATCTCTGATGTGTTGCAAAACACATACGTTTATCCTAGTGTAATTGTGCGAAATTGTATAGTTTTGTACTCGTTTTGTGTCGTTTTTAGTTCATACTGAGTCTGGGTCACGATTGCATGTTTGAGTGTGCAAAAGAAGTAGAAAATGAAGCTAAATATTGGAGAAATCAAGCACACCAGAAAAGAGCGGAACGAAAAAGAGAAAAAATCAATTTTCTATGAAAGTTAGCCTCCCACGGTACGCGGGAAGATTCACAAGCCCCTCGCGGTACGCGAGGGACCCCACCAAGCCTCTCGTGGTACGCGAGAAGGTCGAAAATCCGGGAAAAAAACCTAATTTTTAGATTTTTGCAATTTAAACGATTATGTTCTTGATTTTTACACACATTGCCGTCAAGGGAGAGTTTTGGGGCGATTTCAAGCAAAGGAGAAGGCTTTGGATCAAGAGGTTGAAGTATTGCGCTGAATCGGGTTAGACAATAAATCGTTCGGTCATGATTGATTATAATATTCGTTTTGATTTATTTCTAGACCTTATGTTTGTTGTGTTTAACTTTGAATCCTCTGTTTTTACCATGTTTCTTGGCTAAGACCATAGATCTACCTAGGTTAATAATGATTGTTTGCTAAAGTTTGGATTTTTATTCGTTTATGGTATTCGTTTTGGATTTTATGCTTTAGACCAGATCTGAGTTTGATTGTTTGATGAAAATGTGTGCTTGATTTTGATCTTTGATTGGTTGAATTGTTCCGTACATGTCTTGGTAAATGTCTTTCATAAATAGATGTGTATTAGATCGCCTACTTTGTGTTTGTGATTCGTGTGTGGTTTGCTAGACGTAGTAACCATAGGATTATCAATCAACAACTTAATAAATCAAGTGTTCTTCTTATCTAAAAACCTGAAAAGTGATAGGTAATCGGTTAGTCTTCGGTATTAGGGTTTCTGAGATTGAACAGCCTGAGAGGACGTTTCCTTAGGGTTCTAGTGTCGTTGTTAATTCATGTTAAGCAGGTTAAATTCAGATTGCTCCTTGCATCTTTGATGTATTGAGATAGTAAGACCGAGAGGTGAGCTGTCTTTTGAGTTCTTTAGCATAATCGGTGAGACCGAGAGGTAATCCGAATACCGGTGTAATTAGTATCCCTTGAGTTCCTTCCGGTCACATTCTGAGATTGATCAGGAATCCATTAGGTGGTTTAAGGGTGTTATATCTTATGATCCCAGTTCCATTACGTGTCCCATATCCGATAGAAGCCAAGTTTAGTAATCAGGATTCGCAACCTAGGTAGAGTCTTCCTTCCTTACTGATTTTCCTAAAGTTTTTGTCTTGTTGGTTAGTTATCTTAGTAGTCTTACTCGTCCAGTTCATTTAAGTTTAGTAGTTAACTTTAGTTCGTAGAATTCCCCCCCCCCCCCAATCAAATAAACCAGTTAAGTCGTAGTCAGAGTCTAATTAGTGTTATAGTCAGTGTCTCGTGGGTTCGATATCCGGACTTCCTTTAGCTGTGTTACAATTGATAGGTACACTTGCCTTTCTTTGTGGTCTAGTAGGTTTGTCTAGAGTTTAACTAGAGAGTCTAGGTTAGATTGTGTTTAATTTAATAGACTGTTTGACCGACATCAATCTCCCTCGCTGAAAGAAGGAAAATCCAATTTGTTGTATGGTTTGTATCCGGTTAGTCCCCTCCACGAGCTCTCCTCTTCGTCAAACTTACTGCCCTTAGATCGGTCTCCGTTCAAGGCTATAATATTTTCCTTCATTGAATCGAAAAACTCCAATTTTGCAGCAATAGCAGTCAATTTGGCTGTGATTTGGTCTGGGTTTGAGCCGCTACCATAAGTGTTGTTTCGGGTGTTAACCATCTTCGACTTCCTAACAATGGAACCAAATGATAGAAACATGAAATTTGATTGATTAAATTAAAAAAGAACATGGATAGTTGGCCCGATACGATAGGGGCAATGTCTCCAATTACACAATACTAATACTTTGATCAAAAAACAAGAGTGAAACTAACCTACAAAAACTTAGTAACTTCTCTTTGAAATTAGGCATAGCAACAACCCCTCGTCCTTCCACCTTCCAGCTAATGATAGGCATAGTAAATAACCACTTTGACTCTACGAAGCCCTACCCGATTTGGACATCATAGAGCAAGCCCTAGATTCGAAACCCTAGTTGGAGAAGATGCATTTTTAAGAGCCTACAACAGGGAAGGCAGAGATTCCATTTGGAACTTCACACATTTTCACAATAAGGAAGTCCCACGTGAGCATCGAGTTGTGGGACAAAGAGAAACAGTTGTTAAATCTAGATCACGTAGGGGTGACATTGAGCTGATAACTTTTCAGAAACCTTCGTGTTTTTGTGTATGCGAGGTGGCTCTTAATTTGCAATTTGGTTACAATGACTCCAAGAGTAAACTCAACAATGGTCTCAATGGCGAGTATGACGCCGTGGGTATGCTACTTCAGCAATCTGATCCCCTCCTTGAATTTTACACAGCTCGATCCCGATTAATTTTGGAAGAAATCCGGAAAGCCAACCTCGTGTCCCACAACCCTACTGCCCTTCATGTTAGTGGCCCTTCACAGCAGCACCTCACCACCAGAAATGATGGTAACCGTGGTGACCAGTTCCACCGTGGGCGGTGGCTCGTACGGTCGCGGTCGCTCACAACAGTCATCTCGCAGGGTCTCTCAGCAGCCCTTTTGGGCTTCACAATAGCCCCTTGGACCCATCCCCTACTGGGTTTCACAGCAGCAACGTTGGGCCATACCCCCTTGTCCACATCCCACTGCACCGGCCCGCGTCCTTCACCTTCTTATCCAACATCAGAGGCATCTTATACTCCCACCGATCTCGAGCAACCAATGTACACAATATCTCTCAACCCGCCTGATGGTAACTGGTACATGGACACAGGGGCAACATCTCATATGACCAACTCTGCAGGTAATCTCTCGTGTTATTCTATTAATAAGTACTTAAATCACATCATAGTTGGTAATGGATCCAAAATTCCCATCCAGGGAGTTGGCCAAACTACCCTCCAATTCCCCTTCCCACCTTTAAAACTAAATCATATTTTTTCTTCACCTAACCTAATTAAAAATCTCTTATCTGTCCGTCGTCTCACTACTGATAACTTAATCTCCATTACTTTTTACACCTTTTGTTTTCTTGTGAAGGATTACCCGACGCAGATACCGAACCTCCGATGCAATAGTACCGGGGACTTTCTTCAATCCGACATCCACCACTCCTTGTGGGAACATATCTCCCCTCACAACACAAAATCCCCCACACCACCACTCAAGACTTACAACCGCCACTCACATCCCAGCCCACAAGACGCTTTTACCCGTTTTTCCACTAACACTGTGGGCCCTACCACTGAACAGCCCACTACCATGGGCCCCACTGCACCGCCCAGTACTGTTCAGTCTACTACTGTGGGCCCCACTGTTTCTGATCAGCCCACTACTGTGGGTCATCCTCCTGTCCAGCCATATTTTCGCCAGCCCCTCAGCCCACTAGACGCATTTACTCGCTTCCAACGATCAGCCCACCCACAATCTGCTGCCCAGCAACACTAGACTCACACAAACCGGTCCACCACATGAAATCCCTCTACTGTCCCACCTCCCCCCCCCCCCTCCCCCCACTCGTACCATTCACACACGCTCCATGACCAGATCCCAGAATAATACCTCTGCTTTCAATCTTTCAGCATCTACACCAACTCCCATTGCTCCCATTTCACGAAATCCACCTGCTGCTCTTGCCAATCCATTTTGGAAACAAGCCATGTATGATGAATTTAATGCCTTTATTCATATGGGAACTCGTGCCTAGACAGTCTCATATGAATATTATTCGATCAATGTGGATTTTTAAACATAAACTTACAGCAGACGACACCCTTGAGAGGTACAAAGCCCGTCTTGTTTGTGATGGCAGGTCACAGCAGATTGGAATCAACTGTGGAGACACTTTCAGCCCCGTGGTTAAACCGGCCACAATCCGTATAGTTCTTAGTTTGGCACTTGCCAACTCTTGGCTGACACATCAACTGGACGTTAAAAACGCTTTCCTCCATGGCGAACTCTCTGAAACTGTCTATATGTACCAACCTTCTGGTTTTAGAGACCCCTCTCGGCCTGATCATGTTTGTCTACTGAAAAAGTCTCTTTATGGCCTCAAACAGGCGCCCCGGGCCTGGTATCAATGTTTTACAGATTACGTCTAGGCTTCACACACAGCATCTGCGATCATTCACTTTTTATTTACAAAAAGGGGGATGACATGGCATTTATTGTGTTGTACGTTGATGACATAATCGTAATCACATCCTCAGATGCTTTGCGATCTCATTTCATGACTCAACTATCACGGGAATTTGCTATGAAAGATCTTGGCAAGCTCAGTTATTTTTTAGGAATCTCGGTGAGTCACACTTCTGATGGTCTGTTCCTATCCCAACAAAAGTATGCCTCGAAAATATTGGAACGAGCAGGGATGACCACATGTAAGCCCGCTGCCACACCCGTTGACACTAACGGGAAACTTAGCGCTCTCGACGGTGACTTAGTAACGTAGCCTAGCAGGGACTTTACAGTACCTTACATTCACCCGGCCTGACATCTCCTACGCGGTTCAGCAGATATGCATGTATATGCATGCACCGCGTACGTCCCACCTACATGCCTTAAAGAGGATCTTACGGTACATTCAGGGGACCATTTCTCACGATTTACATATGACAGTCTTCAGTTCCCTCTCTGGTTGCATACACGGATGCCGATTGGGCAGGCTGCCCGGATACCAGACGTTCCACATCCGGTTACTATGTATATTACGGGGATAACCTAATTTCTTGGTCCTCTAAAAGGCAATCGACCATCTCTAGATCCAGCGCCGAAGCAGAATATCGGGGTGTCGCTAACGTAGTTTCTGAAATATAATGGATCCGTAATCTCCTCAATTAGTCAATTATATTGCACATAATTAGCTGTATTCTATTGTCGAATAGCTGTAGTCAATTGTGTTGCCTAAAATACAGGCATGTATTGTATTATATAATTGGGGAGAAAATCAATAAAACATCATCGAGAATTATACCATCTTTTAAATACCAACAATAATAACACTAGAACTTTCATCCAGATTACCATCTTTACCAAGCGGAATTCTTTTGATTAAGTTCCATTTACCAATCAATCTCCTTGTACTCTGCATTCCGTTTCGCTGAATAGGAGTGTACTTTCCCAGCACATGAGCCCCCTTTCTCCTTGTCACCTTCTCGCTAATTTCAAACCAATGATGACCTAAGTCATCGAGAAATCCCAGCCAAAAACAAGACAACACCCCAAGCTGCGGCTCGTATCCTCACCTTCTACTCTCTGATTCTGTCTTGTTCCCATTTTTTTACCTGAATCTTCAAAATCCTATTCTGTTCCCCAGACCCACCCCATTTCGGTCCGTGAAAAAGAGTAATCTTCATTTGACCTTTTATTCCTTAATGTCCTTACTTTTGTCGTCAATAATGCGACGTATTTTGCTCATCATGTTGACTCGGCTGTTGACTTCCCTGGCCTTTATATATCATTTGGTGCTGATCTTAAACTTGATCTAAAACCTTTATCTTTTAAAAACTCTTCTTGACCATGCTTTTGATTCCAGCATAAAATGTCCTGCACCATATAAGTTATGTCCCAGCCCTTAAAATAACCCATCCCTGACCCAAACAAACAAAGACAGAAAGGTTCGAACATATTACAAACTTCGTTGTAGGTTTTGTTCCAATGTCGGAAAATATAAAAATCTAATCTCTGAAAATGCATCAAAAACCCATTGGAACACGTCTCCCTTATGTCTCCCGGGTTTTGGCTAACCTCCAGCCATTTAAAGTTCCCTAAATTCCCATTCCGAATAGCAGAGGCAATTATGTGGTGGCAGTGAAGACCCACCACGAAAATCACCAGAATATAAAAATGAATTTTGATGAAAACAGTTAATTTCTTAGTCCAATGAAATATGAGAGAAATCAAGTAAACACTCGATGACTCAGAATTCATGGAAATAAGGTTGAACGCCCAGATTACTACCACCCAACCCTTCCTCATCCTCCTTCCCAGACTTGATCAAAAACAGAAAGAAAGGCTCAGCTTTATGAAGGACACAATTTGTGGTTTGGTTCCAATGGTTGGCTAGAAACAGAAAAAAAAAATTCAGACAAAGGATATAGTATCAAAAAATCATTGGAACTCATCTTCCTTATACCTCCCTGGCTTTGGCTAACCTCCAGCCTTATGTGTATTCCTAAGTCAACATACCAATCCGCTGAAGTGAATACATGGGATTCCAGAATATCAAAACCCAAAATCACTGAACAAATAAAACACACCTTGATTACCAGCAGCACACCTACAGTCCAAATGATAAGATGAGAAGGCAAGGCAACACTCAAAGACACAAAACTACTAAGAGAGAAGAAGTGATTAAAGAGTACTACCACCTTACCCTTCCTCTCCAGCCCAGATTAAAACCCCATACCCATCCTACTTCCGCAAATCTACTCTCCACTTCCCATATCTGAGTGTCAAGTGTGAGATGTGTACCGACCCAACCCCAACCATTCCCAATGACACTTAACCAAACTTCCCGTCCCTCCCTTTTTCCTTTGCCAAACAGTAACAAGGAAAACAAAAAATCCCTGTAAATAAAGTGGATGGATTCTCATCGTCTTGGGCTATACTTTGTGCATTGCAGGTAAGCCCACCGAGATTCAAGTAGGCCACTCCTTCCACGCCTCTTGTGTTTTCGCTATCCATTAGCCACATTCTTCTTAGGGGGTTTGTTCAATACCTGAAATCCCCAGTAAATACTAGCTTCATTTGCTTCTTTAGATGAGCCAATCTTTAATCCCATTAGCCTTGCTTTTACATTATCCTTGATCAGCTTGCAAACTTCCCTATAATTCCGGCTTTTACCTTAAAATAAACTGATATTTCTTTCTTGCTAGATAAAGTGTATTGTAGCTCCTAAAACCAGTCTCCAAATGACACTCTTAATATTTTTATTTTTCGCCAGTCCCTCAAAGTGGTTAATGCAAGCATGCCAAGTATTAGGAGGGTTTTTAAAACCAGCCATTTTCTGGACCTCCATCCATATTTTATTAGGTATATCGCATTCAAAGAATAGATAGTTATGTCCATCTAGTTGAAGTTTGCAAAACGGACATAATTTAGTGACATCAGTTTCCCATCTTCTAAGCCTGTCTTGGGTATCTTTGAAGGCCAACCAAGTGATAAAAGCATGTCTAGGAATACTTTGGCTAAACCATATAGCTTTAAACCACTTAACTTCAGGTTGTTGACCAATAAGGTCTACAAAAACAGTCTTAGCAGAAAAGGGAACTATACTCCATTCATTTGTTTTCCACATAATCTGATCAGCCCTATTTACATGCAGAAAGGGAGGAGGGAAGTCAAAAAAGGCTGGATATTTGTCCCTCTATTCTTCAGGCCATTTCCAGCTACCATTTTCAATGATTTCAGAGACTTTGCTATTGATCTGCAGCCCTGCCATAAATCATACCAGATTGAAGTGTTTTGGCCATTCCCAATTTTGCTTACACAATGAGGCGAATCAGCCCTCTATTATGGAGGATGTTCCTCCAACTCCAGCAAGCACCATCTTCCACTCTAAGGTCCCAAAAATTGCTATCCATTATCCTGTTCATCTGAATCCATTTACTCCAAATCGTTTCTTTGTTGGTAATAATAGTCCAGATATGTTTGGCCATTAAGGCTTGGTTCCTAGCTTTTAGAGATTTAATACCCAACCCTCCTTGGCATTTCGATTTGCAGACTTTATCCCAGTTTACTCTAGCCTTCCCCAGTTTACTCTAGCTCACTTCATCCCACTTCCTTGCTAACCATTGGACCGAACCACATAGCGTGTCACTGAGTATGCTGAGCCTTTCTATCTTTATGGGTATGAATTGTGGGGGATTTTAGGGGCATTTCTAAAACTATGCAGGTACATGATGAATGGTATCCCACTACAAGGAGTAACTGCAAGGACCATCTGTTGACATGGAGGAGAGTTCAAGGGACTAAATGGGAGGGGGGCTGCGGGCTGGTACACAGAGCACACACTGCATGCAGCAAAAGATAGGTGATATTTGCCCCCTTACTATACAAGATACAGTAGTTGTCAACTGTCAATGGGTTCAATTATCAGAGAACCAACATAACTATCATTTGTTGGGGATTGTGAGCTTTTCTGGGTTTGGTTGGCCAAGGGCTGGTACACTTAACACCCTGCTTCTGAGATTTGAGAGGATCACTAATAGGATCATAAGGGGAATGGATCAAAACATGGATTGGGGAGGGAGAAAAGTGCAGGGTAGGGCAGTAGTATTCTCTAGTACAAACTTTATTCCTAGTTTTTCTTAGTCTTTAAATGTGTCCTCACCTTTTCTGTTAGTCTTTAGGAACAATTCCTTATATTATATGTCACACTTGGAGATGAATCGAACCTAAAGCCGGATTTTTTTTCATCTAATAAACAGATCAACTCGTATAAAAAACATAAGGTGGATTTAAGAATGTAAAACTACATACCACACCCTTGATTTTGATTAATCATGATTAGAGAAAAGATTGGAAGAAGTTGGAATGTGATTTGAAAAATGTATTTGTGGTTGTAGAGAAATTATTGTAAGTTGGAATGTGACGTATGTGATTGTAATTTATAAAGATAATAATAATAATAATAACAAAACAGATAAGTAAAAAGGAAAAAACAAAAGGAGGGTAAAAAATAGGATATCATGGTACGATTTACACATGCAATTTGCAAGGTGAAAAAAGACAAGTGGTTCAACCTACCACCCTCCAATTAATGTTTACACACTGCTTGATCCCAGTGAAGGTCGATCGGGGAGTGCGTAAACTGTGAAAGTTTGTTGACCGTGAAGGAAACATCAGGGCGGGTGAGGGAAAGGTATTCTAGAGCCCCCAACAAAAGGCTCGTATTCAGTGGGAGAAGGAAGGGGTGCCATCGGATTTTGTAAGGTGGTGAGAACACGACATTGGGGTGGTGGACGAGTTACAATCACTCATGTTGGCTCGTTTGAGCTAGAGGTGCTCAAAAAAGCGGCTATATAGCTGTTATATAGGAACTGGTTTTTTCGGACATTTAGGAACCGGTTCTAGCTGTTGGGGGATAAAAAAAGCGGCTATATAGTTGTTATATGGCCTTTTTTGTATTTTTTTGGTTTTTGAGGCTTGAAATTAAGTATAAATAGGTATTGGGAGGTATGGGTTAGTTCACCACAATATCCTAGCTCTCAAAACGCAAAAAAAAAAAACGCTCACTTTTACGCAAAAAAAAACGCTCACATGGCTTCCGCTTTCGCAAGCACTCAAAATTCAGTTGGTGGTTCTACTAGCGATGCCACGGTGGTGAGAGTATTTCCTTGCTCCCGAAACCAAGAGATATGGGCTTATTTCAATTTATGCGAAATGTCGAACGGTTCGCAAAAGGCTCGTCGCAAACGTTGTGGTAAAAATTTGGGTGATGCGGGAAATAGCACTTTGAGAAAACATATTGGTAGTCACGCAAAACACACTCAAGGTGAAGATCAAACTCAAATTGATAGGGATGGAGGAGTTTGACAATACAATGTCGAGATGGTTTGTGAGAGAATGGCACATTTTGTCATTCAAGAAGGGTTGTCTTTTGATCACTTTGATAACCCGCGCTTGACGAGGATGATACAAGAGACGCTTCAAACGAGCTACACAAATGTAAGTCGTTCTACTTTGAAAAGAGATTGTTTAAAAACGTGGAAAAGAGTTAAAAAAGAATTAATCTTAGGTTTTGAAAATTTAAATATCGGCATTAACTTAACCACGAACGTTTGGTACGCTCCACATGATTTACCCGAATCGTACCTTTGCGTTACCGTACATTGGGTTCAACCAGAGTCGTGGCAAATGATGAAGCGTACGATTGTGTTTGATTATTTTGGATATCCACATACCGGTGAAAACTTATTTTATATTTTATTAGACTCGGTAATTCAAACTTATAAAATTTAACCAAAAATATTTTCAATATCTTTTGATAACGCTTCAAATAACACAAACGCGGTGGAAAAATTAAAAATAAATTGTGAACCGCGTTGTAACGGTGTTCTTTTATAGTCGATGTGTTGCACACATCATTAACTTGGTTGTGCAAGACGGTCTAAACGTCTAAGAAATAAGAGACGTGAAAGAAAATTTTTGTTACGGGAAGTTTTTAACACAAGCAAAAAAAGATATATGAACTATAGAAACGTGTGCCAACAAACGGATTCCATCTTTTTAGGTCTGAATTGGGACATACCTACTAGATGGAACTCGTCATGGAAAATGTTTGAATCGGCCTTAAGGTAAAGAGTTACTTTAAAACATTTTCATGATGAACCTGTCCAAAAGAAACGTTGTTCCAAAAAAATTTATAATATAAGTTCGGATACGATCGAGAAATTAACTAATTTACTTGAGGTTTTTAAAAATGCAACTACATGTTTATAGGGAGTTTATTATCCTACGTCTTCGCCGATACTTCAACAATTATATATTTAATATGTAATAAATTAAAAGAGTTTGAATATCATGGCCCTATTTTTGCAACGATGGTAATACCAATGAAAGATAAATTAAAAAAATATTTTTCGGAAATGTCGGCCGTTATTACATGTTCGGTCACCTTAAACCCAACGATTAATGTAACCGGTGTTGAAACATTAACCGGATCAATATCGCACGATTTAAATATGCACGAGGAAGACCCAAATTTTGAATCAAAAGCAATAAGAGATTTTAATTCGGCTTTTAATAATATGTTTGATTATTATTTACGCCAATATGGTGGAAGTGATGATCCATCAAATATACGTGAATCAATGGCTTCGGGTTCAAGTTCTAGTAGTTCAAGGAACCCGATGCTAAATTTATTTAATACTTTAAAAAACGAAAATACTAAACGAGCTCGTACAACCACACCAAGTAGCGAGCTTGGGAGATATCAAGCTACCGATTTTATTTCAACTCTAAGATCTGAAAAGTTTGAAAACTTTGATATCTTGAGTTGGTGGCAAGAAAGGGAAACCCAATATCCCATTCTAGCCGCAATGACCCGTGACCTACTAACTGTCCAAGTTTTCACGGTAGCTTCGGAATCTGCTTTTTCTTTTAGTGGCAGGGTTTGTCTATTCGAAAAACGAGGCTTACACCGGAATCTATGGAGATGTGTATTTGCTTCAAGGACCATTTGGATGCCGCCGAACGTGTACAACATGTTGCAAAACTAGAAGGCGATCTTGACATTGAACAAGAAATACAAGAGTTCGAAGTAGAACAAGGGGCGGCGATTCCACTTTCAGACGAAGAACAAGCTTATGATAAAGCCCAACGTATCTCAAGCGAAGAAGATTGAAAACCGAAGACTAAGAGGAGTAGACGACGACTAACGAGTCACAATAAATAATAATATATATTTTGTGATTCAATTATGTTTTTTTGTAATTTTTTTGTACGAACTATTGTTAAATCACTTTAAAAAAATATAAAAAATAAATAAAACATGTATTTTATTATAAAAATGTTTTTTTTTAAATCCGGTGGAACCGGTTTTTTTGTCCAGTCCGGTTCCTAATTTCCGGTCCCAATAGGTTCCAACTATCTATGCCCAAAACCGGATCCGATCCGGAACCGATTCCAACGTGTCCGGTCGTTGACCAGCGTTGACGGATCCGGTCCGGATCCGGAAAAAAACCGATTTGTGCACCTCTAGTTTGAGCATATCGAGTATGCATTTACCTTGTGAAAGAAAGAGACCGTGATGATGTGGAAGGAATTGGACCCCTAAAAAATATGAGAGGTTGTCAAGGGAGAAACGATTTGCAAGGGGATGTGATGAAGTTGTTAAATCCTTAGAATTTAACATACATAATTTATGTAAAGAATACTCTAGACGTTTGGACAAGCCCCTAAGTAGTATAAAAAGGTGAAAGGCGTGAATGTTGTAGGTTGATTTCGTAATCATTGAATCCGAACGATAATGGTTAGTTCTTAGATTCATCTTATTCTATTTGTAAATCCATTGCTAATGTTCGTGTCTTGATTATGTTTATTTCATGTCTCTGTTGAATAAAATATGAAACCTTTTCCTATTATTGAGCAAATTATCCCACCATTCTTTCTGCTCCCATGTGTTTCTTTTGTCTTTACTAGATTCAATCAATGAACAATATCTTTAATTTCTAGGATATATGACACTTTTTCTATAAGTCAATGCTAAGACTTTGTAAATGGGATTCTGAAGAATTATGAATGTTAGAGATAGTAAAGGGGCAACAACTTTGCATTTTTCTGCCCCTCAAAGACAACCGGTTTGACCTGATTTTGAATTTTGTTATGTAGTGTCCAGCATGTAGTCTCCCCGAATCGGATGGGTGGAGGAGGAGGGGGGGTTAGGGTTGTGGTTTGGTGGTGAGGTTTATATTTACCTTGCTAGTGAGTGTTTTTGGGTTTGTGGTCTGATTTTGGTTTGGTTTCATAGCTCGGGGGTTTTGTCAGGGGCTGTTGTTATGTCTGGGATTCAGGATGACAGGGTGGTTCCTCCATTGGAGGTAGGTGTTTGGCTGTGTCCATTTAAAGGTTTCCATTGCTGCCCGGATGGAACGTCGGGATCCAAGGGGTTTCCTCGGTTGGTTGCGCATATCAAGCGGCTCCATTTGTCATCGGATGATCGGAAAGGGACCTTGAGGGAAGCGGTCTCCACGGATTATGATTTGTTTGTTTCGGTTGGTGAGGCTTTAAAGGTCTCAGGCCAGTGGCTGTGCGGGGTGTGTATGTGCCTGCATGCTCTCAGTCGGGCATGCCACCATGTGGATGGGATAGCCCGTTTCAAACGGGTTGCGGGAGATGCAGAGGAGTTTATAGTGGGGATTCCTAAGCCGAATGTTGGGAGGGAAGTTGTTTCTTTGGGAGGGGTGGTTGTGGACAGGGTTCTCCTTGAACACGTCTTCTCTCTTCCTATCACGACTGTTAAGAGCATCCCTCAAAATTGTCGGATGGCGTTTGCCCAGGCATTAACTGCTGCCCTCGGTAAAGTGGCGGCTATGCCAGACTCTGTTGAGGCATGGGTGAGACTCTTGTTGTTACCGCGTTGCACGTTGCGAGTTTTCAGGCCTTCTAACCGTCAGGAGCGCAAGTCTGGTAATAGGAAGTCTTTGCAATGTCATAGTATTCAGCGGTCGTTGGCAGCTTGGCGTGATGGGGATGGTTTCGAGGAGCTCATCCATTCGCTTTTTGCCAACCTTTGGGGCCGACCACGTGTCGTGTAGAGCTTGTCCCTGGATCCGATAATTCTATGGCGTGCAACAATGTTAAACAATGTTTGCTGAAAGTTGCGGATGGGCATTTCACTGCGGCGGTCAAAGTATTATGCTCTTCAGGGGTTGCACCTTTCGGTAATGATACTATGAAAGTGTTGGTGGCAAAGCATCCCATCCTGCCCCCTCCGGTTATGCCTGTTTCCTTACTTTCCGAGCCTCCTCTTGTTGTGGATGATGA
This sequence comes from Smallanthus sonchifolius, assembly GCA_023525975.1. Lineage (NCBI taxonomy): Eukaryota > Viridiplantae > Streptophyta > Magnoliopsida > Asterales > Asteraceae > Smallanthus > Smallanthus sonchifolius. Next base: position 102,961 of record CM042029.1, read on the forward strand.
TGTCGTGCTTGAATGCATTAAAGCTTTCCCCAAAGGGACCTCTTGTGGGAGGGACGGATTGAGAGCCCAACATATTTTGGATGCTCTTTGTGGAGAGGGGTCTACGATCGCCGTTGACTTGCTCAAGGTTATTTCTGTGGTGGTTAATTTATGCTTCGGGGGGAGATGCCCTAGGGGATTGGCGGAGTTCGTTGCCTCGGCCCCTCTCACACCGCTGCTCAAACCGGACAACGGGATTAGACCTATTGCCGTAGGTGCGATCTGACGAACTCTCTGAAACTGTCTATATGTACCAACCTTCTGGTTTTAGAGACCCCTCTCGGCCTGATCATGTTTGTCTACTGAAAAAGTCTCTTTATGGCCTCAAACAGGCGCCCCGGGCCTGGTATCAATGTTTTACAGATTACGTCTAGGCTTCACACACAGCATCTGCGATCATTCACTTTTTATTTACAAAAAGGGGGATGACATGGCATTTATTGTGTTGTACGTTGATGACATAATCGTAATCACATCCTCAGATGCTTTGCGATCTCATTTCATGACTCAACTATCACGGGAATTTGCTATGAAAGATCTTGGCAAGCTCAGTTATTTTTTAGGAATCTCGGTGAGTCACACTTCTGATGGTCTGTTCCTATCCCAACAAAAGTATGCCTCGAAAATATTGGAACGACCAGGGATGACCACATGTAAGCCCGCTGCCACACCCGTTGACACTAACGGGAAACTTAGCGCTCTCGACGGTGACTTAGTAACGTAGCCTAGCAGGGACTTTACAGTACCTTACATTCACCCGGCCTGACATCTCCTACGCGGTTCAGCAGATATGCATGTATATGCATGCACCGCGTACGTCCCACCTACATGCCTTAAAGAGGATCTTACGGTACATTCAGGGGACCATTTCTCACGATTTACATATGACAGTCTTCAGTTCCCTCTCTGGTTGCATACACGGATGCCGATTGGGCAGGCTGCCCGGATACCAGACGTTCCACATCCGGTTACTATGTATATTACGGGGATAACCTAATTTCTTGGTCCTCTAAAAGGCAATCGACCATCTCTAGATCCAGCGCCGAAGCAGAATATCGGGGTGTCGCTAACGTAGTTTCTGAAATATAATGGATCCGTAATCTCCTCAATTAGTCAATTATATTGCACATAATTAGCTGTATTCTATTGTCGAATAGCTGTAGTCAATTGTGTTGCCTAAAATACAGGCATGTATTGTATTATATAATTGGGGAGAAAATCAATAAAACATCATCGAGAATTATACCATCTTTTAAATACCAACAATAATAACACTAGAACTTTCATCCAGATTACCATCTTTACCAAGCGGAATTCTTTTGATTAAGTTCCATTTACCAATCAATCTCCTTGTACTCTGCATTCCGTTTCGCTGAATAGGAGTGTACTTTCCCAGCACATGAGCCCCCTTTCTCCTTGTCACCTTCTCGCTAATTTCAAACCAATGATGACCTAAGTCATCGAGAAATCCCAGCCAAAAACAAGACAACACCCCAAGCTGCGGCTCGTATCCTCACCTTCTACTCTCTGATTCTGTCTTGTTCCCATTTTTTTACCTGAATCTTCAAAATCCTATTCTGTTCCCCAGACCCACCCCATTTCGGTCCGTGAAAAAGAGTAATCTTCATTTGACCTTTTATTCCTTAATGTCCTTACTTTTGTCGTCAATAATGCGACGTATTTTGCTCATCATGTTGACTCGGCTGTTGACTTCCCTGGCCTTTATATATCATTTGGTGCTGATCTTAAACTTGATCTAAAACCTTTATCTTTTAAAAACTCTTCTTGACCATGCTTTTGATTCCAGCATAAAATGTCCTGCACCATATAAGTTATGTCCCAGCCCTTAAAATAACCCATCCCTGACCCAAACAAACAAAGACAGAAAGGTTCGAACATATTACAAACTTCGTTGTAGGTTTTGTTCCAATGTCGGAAAATATAAAAATCTAATCTCTGAAAATGCATCAAAAACCCATTGGAACACGTCTCCCTTATGTCTCCCGGGTTTTGGCTAACCTCCAGCCATTTAAAGTTCCCTAAATTCCCATTCCGAATAGCAGAGGCAATTATGTGGTGGCAGTGAAGACCCACCACGAAAATCACCAGAATATAAAAATGAATTTTGATGAAAACAGTTAATTTCTTAGTCCAATGAAATATGAGAGAAATCAAGTAAACACTCGATGACTCAGAATTCATGGAAATAAGGTTGAACGCCCAGATTACTACCACCCAACCCTTCCTCATCCTCCTTCCCAGACTTGATCAAAAACAGAAAGAAAGGCTCAGCTTTATGAAGGACACAATTTGTGGTTTGGTTCCAATGGTTGGCTAGAAACAGAAAAAAAAAATTCAGACAAAGGATATAGTATCAAAAAATCATTGGAACTCATCTTCCTTATACCTCCCTGGCTTTGGCTAACCTCCAGCCTTATGTGTATTCCTAAGTCAACATACCAATCCGCTGAAGTGAATACATGGGATTCCAGAATATCAAAACCCAAAATCACTGAACAAATAAAACACACCTTGATTACCAGCAGCACACCTACAGTCCAAATGATAAGATGAGAAGGCAAGGCAACACTCAAAGACACAAAACTACTAAGAGAGAAGAAGTGATTAAAGAGTACTACCACCTTACCCTTCCTCTCCAGCCCAGATTAAAACCCCATACCCATCCTACTTCCGCAAATCTACTCTCCACTTCCCATATCTGAGTGTCAAGTGTGAGATGTGTACCGACCCAACCCCAACCATTCCCAATGACACTTAACCAAACTTCCCGTCCCTCCCTTTTTCCTTTGCCAAACAGTAACAAGGAAAACAAAAAATCCCTGTAAATAAAGTGGATGGATTCTCATCGTCTTGGGCTATACTTTGTGCATTGCAGGTAAGCCCACCGAGATTCAAGTAGGCCACTCCTTCCACGCCTCTTGTGTTTTCGCTATCCATTAGCCACATTCTTCTTAGGGGGTTTGTTCAATACCTGAAATCCCCAGTAAATACTAGCTTCATTTGCTTCTTTAGATGAGCCAATCTTTAATCCCATTAGCCTTGCTTTTACATTATCCTTGATCAGCTTGCAAACTTCCCTATAATTCCGGCTTTTACCTTAAAATAAACTGATATTTCTTTCTTGCTAGATAAAGTGTATTGTAGCTCCTAAAACCAGTCTCCAAATGACACTCTTAATATTTTTATTTTTCGCCAGTCCCTCAAAGTGGTTAATGCAAGCATGCCAAGTATTAGGAGGGTTTTTAAAACCAGCCATTTTCTGGACCTCCATCCATATTTTATTAGGTATATCGCATTCAAAGAATAGATAGTTATGTCCATCTAGTTGAAGTTTGCAAAACGGACATAATTTAGTGACATCAGTTTCCCATCTTCTAAGCCTGTCTTGGGTATCTTTGAAGGCCAACCAAGTGATAAAAGCATGTCTAGGAATACTTTGGCTAAACCATATAGCTTTAAACCACTTAACTTCAGGTTGTTGACCAATAAGGTCTACAAAAACAGTCTTAGCAGAAAAGGGAACTATACTCCATTCATTTGTTTTCCACATAATCTGATCAGCCCTATTTACATGCAGAAAGGGAGGAGGGAAGTCAAAAAAGGCTGGATATTTGTCCCTCTATTCTTCAGGCCATTTCCAGCTACCATTTTCAATGATTTCAGAGACTTTGCTATTGATCTGCAGCCCTGCCATAAATCATACCAGATTGAAGTGTTTTGGCCATTCCCAATTTTGCTTACACAATGAGGCGAATCAGCCCTCTATTATGGAGGATGTTCCTCCAACTCCAGCAAGCACCATCTTCCACTCTAAGGTCCCAAAAATTGCTATCCATTATCCTGTTCATCTGAATCCATTTACTCCAAATCGTTTCTTTGTTGGTAATAATAGTCCAGATATGTTTGGCCATTAAGGCTTGGTTCCTAGCTTTTAGAGATTTAATACCCAACCCTCCTTGGCATTTCGATTTGCAGACTTTATCCCAGTTTACTCTAGCCTTCCCCAGTTTACTCTAGCTCACTTCATCCCACTTCCTTGCTAACCATTGGACCGAACCACATAGCGTGTCACTGAGTATGCTGAGCCTTTCTATCTTTATGGGTATGAATTGTGGGGGATTTTAGGGGCATTTCTAAAACTATGCAGGTACATGATGAATGGTATCCCACTACAAGGAGTAACTGCAAGGACCATCTGTTGACATGGAGGAGAGTTCAAGGGACTAAATGGGAGGGGGGCTGCGGGCTGGTACACAGAGCACACACTGCATGCAGCAAAAGATAGGTGATATTTGCCCCCTTACTATACAAGATACAGTAGTTGTCAACTGTCAATGGGTTCAATTATCAGAGAACCAACATAACTATCATTTGTTGGGGATTGTGAGCTTTTCTGGGTTTGGTTGGCCAAGGGCTGGTACACTTAACACCCTGCTTCTGAGATTTGAGAGGATCACTAATAGGATCATAAGGGGAATGGATCAAAACATGGATTGGGGAGGGAGAAAAGTGCAGGGTAGGGCAGTAGTATTCTCTAGTACAAACTTTATTCCTAGTTTTTCTTAGTCTTTAAATGTGTCCTCACCTTTTCTGTTAGTCTTTAGGAACAATTCCTTATATTATATGTCACACTTGGAGATGAATCGAACCTAAAGCCGGATTTTTTTTCATCTAATAAACAGATCAACTCGTATAAAAAACATAAGGTGGATTTAAGAATGTAAAACTACATACCACACCCTTGATTTTGATTAATCATGATTAGAGAAAAGATTGGAAGAAGTTGGAATGTGATTTGAAAAATGTATTTGTGGTTGTAGAGAAATTATTGTAAGTTGGAATGTGACGTATGTGATTGTAATTTATAAAGATAATAATAATAATAATAACAAAACAGATAAGTAAAAAGGAAAAAACAAAAGGAGGGTAAAAAATAGGATATCATGGTACGATTTACACATGCAATTTGCAAGGTGAAAAAAGACAAGTGGTTCAACCTACCACCCTCCAATTAATGTTTACACACTGCTTGATCCCAGTGAAGGTCGATCGGGGAGTGCGTAAACTGTGAAAGTTTGTTGACCGTGAAGGAAACATCAGGGCGGGTGAGGGAAAGGTATTCTAGAGCCCCCAACAAAAGGCTCGTATTCAGTGGGAGAAGGAAGGGGTGCCATCGGATTTTGTAAGGTGGTGAGAACACGACATTGGGGTGGTGGACGAGTTACAATCACTCATGTTGGCTCGTTTGAGCTAGAGGTGCTCAAAAAAGCGGCTATATAGCTGTTATATAGGAACTGGTTTTTTCGGACATTTAGGAACCGGTTCTAGCTGTTGGGGGATAAAAAAAGCGGCTATATAGTTGTTATATGGCCTTTTTTGTATTTTTTTGGTTTTTGAGGCTTGAAATTAAGTATAAATAGGTATTGGGAGGTATGGGTTAGTTCACCACAATATCCTAGCTCTCAAAACGCAAAAAAAAAAAAACGCTCACTTTTACGCAAAAAAAAAACGCTCCCATGGCTTCCGCTTTCGCAAGCACTCAAAATTCAGTTGGTGGTTCTACTAGCGATGCCACGGTGGTGAGAGTATTTCCTTGCTCCCGAAACCAAGAGATATGGGCTTATTTCAATTTATGCGAAATGTCGAACGGTTCGCAAAAGGCTCGTCGCAAACGTTGTGGTAAAAATTTGGGTGATGCGGGAAATAGCACTTTGAGAAAACATATTGGTAGTCACGCAAAACACACTCAAGGTGAAGATCAAACTCAAATTGATAGGGATGGAGGAGTTTGACAATACAATGTCGAGATGGTTTGTGAGAGAATGGCACATTTTGTCATTCAAGAAGGGTTGTCTTTTGATCACTTTGATAACCCGCGCTTGACGAGGATGATACAAGAGACGCTTCAAACGAGCTACACAAATGTAAGTCGTTCTACTTTGAAAAGAGATTGTTTAAAAACGTGGAAAAGAGTTAAAAAAGAATTAATCTTAGGTTTTGAAAATTTAAATATCGGCATTAACTTAACCACGAACGTTTGGTACGCTCCACATGATTTACCCGAATCGTACCTTTGCGTTACCGTACATTGGGTTCAACCAGAGTCGTGGCAAATGATGAAGCGTACGATTGTGTTTGATTATTTTGGATATCCACATACCGGTGAAAACTTATTTTATATTTTATTAGACTCGGTAATTCAAACTTATAAAATTTAACCAAAAATATTTTCAATATCTTTTGATAACGCTTCAAATAACACAAACGCGGTGGAAAAATTAAAAATAAATTGTGAACCGCGTTGTAACGGTGTTCTTTTATAGTCGATGTGTTGCACACATCATTAACTTGGTTGTGCAAGACGGTCTAAACGTCTAAGAAATAAGAGACGTGAAAGAAAATTTTTGTTACGGGAAGTTTTTAACACAAGCAAAAAAAGATATATGAACTATAGAAACGTGTGCCAACAAACGGATTCCATCTTTTTAGGTCTGAATTGGGACATACCTACTAGATGGAACTCGTCATGGAAAATGTTTGAATCGGCCTTAAGGTAAAGAGTTACTTTAAAACATTTTCATGATGAACCTGTCCAAAAGAAACGTTGTTCCAAAAAAATTTATAATATAAGTTCGGATACGATCGAGAAATTAACTAATTTACTTGAGGTTTTTAAAAATGCAACTACATGTTTATAGGGAGTTTATTATCCTACGTCTTCGCCGATACTTCAACAATTATATATTTAATATGTAATAAATTAAAAGAGTTTGAATATCATGGCCCTATTTTTGCAACGATGGTAATACCAATGAAAGATAAATTAAAAAAATATTTTTCGGAAATGTCGGCCGTTATTACATGTTCGGTCACCTTAAACCCAACGATTAATGTAACCGGTGTTGAAACATTAACCGGATCAATATCGCACGATTTAAATATGCACGAGGAAGACCCAAATTTTGAATCAAAAGCAATAAGAGATTTTAATTCGGCTTTTAATAATATGTTTGATTATTATTTACGCCAATATGGTGGAAGTGATGATCCATCAAATATACGTGAATCAATGGCTTCGGGTTCAAGTTCTAGTAGTTCAAGGAACCCGATGCTAAATTTATTTAATACTTTAAAAAACGAAAATACTAAACGAGCTCGTACAACCACACCAAGTAGCGAGCTTGGGAGATATCAAGCTACCGATTTTATTTCAACTCTAAGATCTGAAAAGTTTGAAAACTTTGATATCTTGAGTTGGTGGCAAGAAAGGGAAACCCAATATCCCATTCTAGCCGCAATGACCCGTGACCTACTAACTGTCCAAGTTTTCACGGTAGCTTCGGAATCTGCTTTTTCTTTTAGTGGCAGGGTTTGTCTATTCGAAAAACGAGGCTTACACCGGAATCTATGGAGATGTGTATTTGCTTCAAGGACCATTTGGATGCCGCCGAACGTGTACAACATGTTGCAAAACTAGAAGGCGATCTTGACATTGAACAAGAAATACAAGAGTTCGAAGTAGAACAAGGGGCGGCGATTCCACTTTCAGACGAAGAACAAGCTTATGATAAAGCCCAACGTATCTCAAGCGAAGAAGATTGAAAACCGAAGACTAAGAGGAGTAGACGACGACTAACGAGTCACAATAAATAATAATATATATTTTGTGATTCAATTATGTTTTTTTGTAATTTTTTTGTACGAACTATTGTTAAATCACTTTAAAAAAATATAAAAAATAAATAAAACATGTATTTTATTATAAAAATGTTTTTTTTTAAATCCGGTGGAACCGGTTTTTTTGTCCAGTCCGGTTCCTAATTTCCGGTCCCAATAGGTTCCAACTATCTATGCCCAAAACCGGATCCGATCCGGAACCGATTCCAACGTGTCCGGTCGTTGACCAGCGTTGACGGATCCGGTCCGGATCCGGAAAAAAACCGATTTGTGCACCTCTAGTTTGAGCATATCGAGTATGCATTTACCTTGTGAAAGAAAGAGACCGTGATGATGTGGAAGGAATTGGACCCCTAAAAAATATGAGAGGTTGTCAAGGGAGAAACGATTTGCAAGGGGATGTGATGAAGTTGTTAAATCCTTAGAATTTAACATACATAATTTATGTAAAGAATACTCTAGACGTTTGGACAAGCCCCTAAGTAGTATAAAAAGGTGAAAGGCGTGAATGTTGTAGGTTGATTTCGTAATCATTGAATCCGAACGATAATGGTTAGTTCTTAGATTCATCTTATTCTATTTGTAAATCCATTGCTAATGTTCGTGTCTTGATTATGTTTATTTCATGTCTCTGTTGAATAAAATATGAAACCTTTTCCTATTATTGAGCAAATTATCCCACCATTCTTTCTGCTCCCATGTGTTTCTTTTGTCTTTACTAGATTCAATCAATGAACAATATCTTTAATTTCTAGGATATATGACACTTTTTCTATAAGTCAATGCTAAGACTTTGTAAATGGGATTCTGAAGAATTATGAATGTTAGAGATGGTAAAGGGGCAACAACTTTGCATTTTTCTGCCCCTCAAAGACAACCGGTTTGACCTGATTTTGAATTTTGTTATGTAGTGTCCAGCATGTAGTCTCCCCGAATCGGATGGGTGGAGGAGGAGGGGGGGTTAGGGTTGTGGTTTGGTGGTGAGGTTTATATTTACCTTGCTAGTGAGTGTTTTTGGGTTTGTGGTCTGATTTTGGTTTGGTTTCATAGCTCGGGGGTTTTGTCAGGGGCTGTTGTTATGTCTGGGATTCAGGATGACAGGGTGGTTCCTCCATTGGAGGTAGGTGTTTGGCTGTGTCCATTTAAAGGTTTCCATTGCTGCCCGGATGGAACGTCGGGATCCAAGGGGTTTCCTCGGTTGGTTGCGCATATCAAGCGGCTCCATTTGTCATCGGATGATCGGAAAGGGACCTTGAGGGAAGCGGTCTCCACGGATTATGATTTGTTTGTTTCGGTTGGTGAGGCTTTAAAGGTCTCAGGCCAGTGGCTGTGCGGGGTGTGTATGTGCCTGCATGCTCTCAGTCGGGCATGCCACCATGTGGATGGGATAGCCCGTTTCAAACGGGTTGCGGGAGATGCAGAGGAGTTTATAGTGGGGATTCCTAAGCCGAATGTTGGGAGGGAAGTTGTTTCTTTGGGAGGGGTGGTTGTGGACAGGGTTCTCCTTGAACACGTCTTCTCTCTTCCTATCACGACTGTTAAGAGCATCCCTCAAAATTGTCGGATGGCGTTTGCCCAGGCATTAACTGCTGCCCTCGGTAAAGTGGCGGCTATGCCAGACTCTGTTGAGGCATGGGTGAGACTCTTGTTGTTACCGCGTTGCACGTTGCGAGTTTTCAGGCCTTCTAACCGTCAGGAGCGCAAGTCTGGTAATAGGAAGTCTTTGCAATGTCATAGTATTCAGCGGTCGCTGGCAGCTTGGCGTGATGGGGATGGTTTCGAGGAGCTCATCCATTCGCTTTTTGCCAACCTTTGGGGCCGACCACGTGTCGTGTAGAGCTTGTCCCTGGATCCGATAATTCTATGGCGTGCAACAATGTTAAACAATGTTTGCTGAAAGTTGCGGATGGGCATTTCACTGCGGCGGTCAAAGTATTATGCTCTTCAGGGGTTGCACCTTTCGGTAATGATACTATGAAAGTGTTGGTGGCAAAGCATCCCATCCTGCCCCCTCCGGTTATGCCTGTTTCCTTACTTTCCGAGCCTCCTCTTGTTGTGGATGATGATGTCGTGCTTGAATGCATTAAAGCTTTCCCCAAAGGGACCTCTTGTGGGAGGGACGGATTGAGAGCCCAACATATTTTGGATGCTCTTTGTGGAGAGGGGTCTACGATCGCCGTTGACTTGCTCAAGGTTATTTCTGTGGTGGTTAATTTATGCTTCGGGGGGAGATGCCCTAGGGGATTGGCGGAGTTCGTTGCCTCGGCCCCTCTCACACCGCTGCTCAAACCGGACAACGGGATTAGACCTATTGCCGTAGGTGCGATCTGGAGGAGATTGGTCTCTAAGGTGGCCATGAGGGGTGTTGGGAAGGAGATGGCTAAATATCTGGGTGACTTTCAATTTGGGGTGGGAGTTCCCAATGGGGCAGAGGCTGTGCTCCATAGCGCGAACAGGTTCTTAAATGAGTTTCACTCGGATGGATCGTTGGCTATGCTTACCGTCGATTTCTCCAATGTTTTCAACTTAGTGGATAGGACTGCCCTCCTGTAAGAGGTTCGGACCCGATGCCCGTCCATTTCGCTATGGGTGGATTTTTTATATGGGCAGCCGGCTAGGTTATATGTGGGTGATGACCATATTTGGTCCACCACTGGGGTTCAACAGGGGGACCCTTTGGGGCCTCTCCTTTTTGCCTTAGTTTTGCACCCGCTGGTTCATCAGATTAGGGATTGCTGCAAGCTTCTCTTCCATGCTTGGTACCTAGATGATGGTACGATTATCGGAGACGCTAAAGAGGTGGCTAAAGCCCTAGATATTATCAGGTCGGAGGGGCCCCGTTTGGGCCTTGAACTTAACGTCAAGAAAACGGAAGTTTTTTGGTCGTCGTGCAATGGGGTGAAGGTACAAGATGGATTGTTCCCTCGTGAGATTGGAAGGCCAGTGCTGGGTGTGAAACTCCTTGGGGGCGCCTGTAATTTGGCTGTGAAAAGGGCTTCTTGTGCGGTGGAACTGATGAGCTGTCTCCCACGTTTGCGGGACCCTCAATGCGAGCTCCTTTTGCTCCGCTCGTGTATGGGAGTTGCAAAGCTATTATTCGGCCTTAGAACATGCCAGCCTATGTATGTGGGGGAAGCTGTTTCAATTTTTGACAAGGGCCTCCAGGGTGCGATCGAGGATATCGTGGTTTGTGGTGGTGCTTTTTTTGGGGATTTTCAATGGAGGTTGGCATCACTTCCAAACAGTTTCGGGGGTTTGGGTTTATGTGCGGCTCAGGATGTATCTACTTATGCATTTGTGGCCTCGAGGACACAATCTTGGAGTTTACAGGACCACATTCTTCGGGGTTGTGATATTGATGGGTTAGACTCTGATTATGGGTGTGCGATGGATCGCTTGCGCATGTCCCTTCCTGATTTCGATCTTAGCGGTTTCTCTAATAAGGACAGCGCCCCCCCTAAAGCCCAGCATGCTTTGGCGAATGCCTTATTTAGCATAATCGTCCAGAATTTGGGAGTAAAGTTTGATTTATCACCTCGTCAAAAAGCGGTGTTTGAATGTCTCCGGGCTCCTCGGGCTCAAGATTTTCTAACAGTTATCCCCATTGAAGGACTAGGTCAACATATGTCGGCTGTGGAGTACCGGGCTATCCTCAAGTATCGGCTAATGATCCCCTTGTTTCCGACTGATGAGCCCTGCCCAGTTTGTCGCAAGGCTTGTTTGGATCTTTTTGGCGAGCATGCGGTCCATTGCAAAGGGTTACCCGGGTTTAAATACAGGCATGATTTTGTTAGGGATGTTCTTTGTGATATTCTCAAACGGGCAGGAATTTCTGCTAAAAAAGAGGCTCCCGTGAACTTTCTAACAGATCCGCTTGAAGGGAGGTCTACTCTAAGGCCGGCTGATATTCTGGTGTTTGGTTGGGCAGGGGGGAAACACGCTTGTGTGGACCTTACAGGAGTGTCCCCTCTTGTGGGGCTTAGGGACAATGGGGTTGTCGCGGGTCATGCTGCTTTAAAGGCGGAATCAGGCAAAGTTGCTAAACACGAGAAAGCTTGTTTAGAGAACCAACACGTGTTTATCCCTTTTGCTTTTGATACTTTTGGGTTCCTAGCACCGGAGGCAGTGGAATTCCTAAACAGGGTTCAACGAGTCGTGCATAGTAATATTTCGGCCTCTAAGACCCAAAACTTTGTTTTTAGTAGGATCGGTTTTGCTATTCAAAAGGGGATTGCAGCGCAACTTGTTGCCCGTTTACCTGCCACTATATTGTAATCTCTTATATTGGTTTATCAAAAAAGATTACTATGTTAAAAAAAAAAAAAAAAAAAAAAAAAGACAACCTATATGTATTCATATACTTCTAGACAGTGTGCTAGTGAAGGTTATCCTATTTGACCTCATAAGTCAATCTGAATGTATGTTTTGAGGTCAAGTTGACTATTTGATGCATTTGGTGAGTTACAGTCCTGGTTATAAATATTGATACTTATTTGGTTCCTTAACTGCAGTCATTTCTTATTTGTTCTTATGCATAGCAAAAAATTACGACCCGTATATTGTTGACAAAAATATTACCCTTAGAGAAAATACAAATTAGATAATCAAACTTGTAAATGAAAGAAAGAGAAATAAATAATGAAAAAAAGAGTATAGGGATAGAGAGGATGTGGAAGGTTTTTAAAAGATTAATAAAAATTTTAAAGATATCTTTAGAAAATAGTGATTTTTAGTTAAATTATAAGGATGAGGATGAGTGCTCTTAGTCTTGAATGTGATAATCTGATTTTTAGAATTGAATTGCATCTCATACGTAATATTTATCTTCAACTCATTATCCCATGCATTTTCACTATATGAAACTATGCATGATAAGAATTAGTTTTAAGTTTGGTATAAAACATCGAATTAGTTTAAGTAATGACATAAAACATATTTCACTAATAACTATAAAATTAAACTTGTCAACCCTACACGTCCTTTTTAACTAAACGAGTTCCTGTAAGTAGACTAAACCCAAACCCATTAATTTGATCTTGGGTTTGTGTTGCATCAAAAATTCACACCCTTACTATTGCAAACAATCAACAATGATCTATTTCTCCCCGAATCCCCAATGATGTATATATTCCTTGTGGTGACAATAGCTCCTGCTGCAACCGAGTCATGTGATATGCTTTATTTGACAAATTTATGGAAAATATTAGCTACAATCAGCTATGAGTTAAATGAAGCTCTCGGCTAACACCCACACAAATGTAATACAGCATGTGAATGATTTCAGCTGTGGTCGTCCACCACCTGATGTTTCATAATGCGGTGGAGGAGCCAGACTAGGGGGTGCCAACAATGGGGAAGAGGAGCAAGTGATTGGGGAGGGAAGTCCAGGTTTCTGAACGTCTATACTAAGTACACCGTCTATGCCGTGGCAGCGCACTGAGTAGCCATGTGTGCATATATTAGGAGTAACAATTTTGACATTCCCTATGAACAAACCCCTTGTGCCACTATTAGAAACCCTAAGCATCAAGTCAGGGTTTGATGTCGGAAGGATGCTATTTGTTGGCAAATGAAGAAGGTGATCAAAAAGCAAAGGGGATGGAATTGAATGGCGGAGCAAGAGATCTTCAACACTGTTTTCAAGTATCATACTTCTGGAGAGTGATTTATCACTAGGCATCAAGAAAGTGACATTGCCTTGGAACAACAGATTAGGTGGAACCATATTTATAAGCATGACAAAGATGAAGTAATTTGCTCTCTCCATCTCGTCTATGGCCATGTCAATGTCTTTCTTTCCAGAATTAGACGAGATCATCATAAGAGCAAAGGCGAAGAAGATTTTCATGACATAAGTGGCCATTGGCCTGCTGTACGAGCAAGTATAGGGTTATTCAGCTTCAACACACATTCTTTATGCTTTAACTACCAGATATATATATATATATATATATATATATATATATATATTGTCATGCTTCTTGCATGACTGCAACCTCCTTTATACTTGCCTAGATAGAAGTAATTAAACCTACTTCTGTTCTGTTATCCACAATATTCACCACTGGGCTTCTTTTGCAAGGTCCGGGTTTTTGACCCAACCCCATCATGTATTGGATATTAAACAAAAAATATAGTTATGTTATAAGTCTAGGGGTCTTTGAGTCATTATTGTAAAGTTAGTTTAAGGGTGTATTGTAAAGTTAGTTTAAGGGTGTATTAAACTGAAGCTGACTCTTTTGTTACACATATGATGCCTCAGCTTCTTTTTTCATATTCCTTGACAGATTATGTCATTATTTTTTAACAATGTAAGATCGATGATGCTCATGCTTTGAAATTAAATTTGAGGACATTTTTTGGCCTCCATTTCCAGATTAATTAGTTACAGGATGTTAGATACCACTAATAGTTTTTTGTTCCGCAAAAGACTTCATTCTGGCTGAAGCGACAAGATTACAGGAGGCAGTGGTGAGGCAATGCTTCACCGGAGGTTATATATATATATGGACCCAATCCCGGCCCATTTCTAAAGCTCCCTAGAGATCGAATACACCAATAGTCAAGTACCAAACCCGTTCCTCAATAGTACTAGTCGTTAGATGCAAATAGTGATTATAATGATGATGAAGATAATGGGACTAATGGTGACGGGTTATTGATATTAACAGATTAAACAAATAGAAACACAAACAGTATTTTGATGTTTAGTATGTGATAAAATTTGATTTCGTTAAGAATGAACAAATTTACCATTTATGTCTCATTAACTTATTCTAGTAACTAAAAATTCTAAATAATCACACATGTTTGAATCTAATGTACATGAAGAGTCAAAATTACACTATAGTTTCGTATTCGACCCGGCCTCTCTCTCTCTATATGTACGTATATATAAGTTATAATATATAATGGGAGGTAGAATAGAATAAAAACTTGGATGAAAAATAGACTTTCCATTTTACACAGAGGGAGAAGTAAAGAATAAGTTGATTGCTTCCATGGGCAGCAAAAGAGAGGGATTCATCATTATGTACATGGATAAACTTATATACAAAAAATCATGACTCGAGCAAGATATAATTTACCGAACTCTGACTTGAATAACATCGCCATCTTTAAGCTGCGTGTTAGGCAGCACAACCTGGCCATTAACAGAAACCAGTTTGCCTTCGAGTCCAACCCTGGTAGCAGCATCTGCGGCCGTGCTCCCACTTCTCAACCTCACTATCTCACCATCTGGCCAGCACACAACTGCTATCTCCCCAAATTGATTCACATCAGCAAGCTTTGATTGTTGGAAACCTGCCTCAGATCGCAATTGTTCCTCCCATTGAAGCATTGTCCTCAATAGGAGCACCTGAAATATATCATCTACCTTTTAAAAACTTACTAGTGGATTGGATGGCTGGGTAATCTATTGTTGCACATAACATTACCTTGTTGTTGATACCAGCTTCCATGGGGCTAAATTTAGACCAACCAGAGCTAGAGCTAGAGCTAGAGGACGTTGAGTTCAACACAGAATCAAGCTGCTTCCCCTCGGAAACAGCAGACATAACATTCCAGTATTCAATTTCCTCTGCTTCAGATAAATCAATTACTTGAATGAACGTTGGCAGCAGACGCTGAAATTGATCTTGCTGCACACCAACCAATGAAGGACTTGGTGTCACATTGGCAGTAAAAAGGCAAAAGCAACATTACATTATACCTTATGGTAGATACCATCTCGACAGAGTGTATACTTCTCCAAGCAGGTACACCAATCCCCATGTCCTGGTTCACACCACCATTCATCTGATACCTGAAACCGATAATCCCCGCCTAAGTTAGCCCCTCTCCCTCCATGTTGTTAGAGTCCTTGGGGATTTTACAGCTATAATTATTATTATTATTATTATTGTAACCTTTTTGTACAATCTTGCATAAGCCTCCCACCGCTTTCTTTGAGAAGAAGATCTTCTGTCAGCAACCGCTTCAGAAGCAGGGAGTACAAAGCTGGCAGCCACAAGCACATGTCTTCCATCCTCATCCACTCTGAATTTGCAAGATTCATCAAATCTATCCTACTTCTAGAAACCTTAAGGCCTAAACCAAAAAAGATACCTCACAATAACTGCAGCAAGCAAATGACTTCCTTCAACCCTAAGGACTGGATGTCCTACTTTAAGGCAACTATACTTCTGAAACACATGTGAACTTTTATCTTCCATGTCATTCGAGAGATATGAGGACGATGTCATTTCTGAACCAATTACACTGCTCTTGTTATTACCAGCTTCTTTATAAAGCCAATGTGCAGCGACGCCATGCTCGGCATATTCATGCATGCTCTGCAATGACAAAAATACCCAATCAATGTCAGGCTACTACTACCAAGTGGCAGGAATTTTTTCACCATGGTCATAACTTTTCGGTCTTCGTATGTCCATCAATAGGGATTTTTTACCAGGTCGGGTCATCGGAACTTTTTTTTGCCGAATTGAGTCGGGTCACCGAAATTATTTTGGGTTAAAGGGTTGTTGAAGATGATTCAATTTCAACTTGAGTGTCATGTTAAACTTGGTTTGGGAAGAAAGTATTGTCCGGCATGTTTAACTTCTAACAAATTATTGACTACTAACCACAACCGGTTGTTAGCCACAACTAGTTGTATCATACGCCCCTAAACTAAAGGTTGAGGGTTCGAAACCTATCCCCATGTGATGATCATGGTATTTTGAGTTTCCTTTGTTTTGCTTACAGCCCAATCAAGCCGTAAAAGAAATAAAAAATGTTGAGTAGAGGATTTGAACTTGGGTGGTTTCAAGGAAGGGGCAATATTGTTACCAATTGTTTCTACCACGCAAATTATTTGAAGGGCCCCGAAAACTTACGGGGTCATTAAACTTTCAATATCATTGATTTCACATAAAATAAACTTTGGTGCCATGCACTGGGTCCGCCCCAGAACTGGTTCATTCATTCTATGATATCATACTGATTGGGTGTACCTGTGTTCTTATTTGGACTTCCATGGGTGAGTTTTCCGGACCATGCACTGCCGTGTGCAGAGACTGGCATCATGAGATAAAGAGTCAGAACTTGACAAGTATTAACAAGATATATAGGGAATTCACACAAATAGATTGATATGTACACCAAACATCAACAGCATAACAGAAACAAATTCAAATATACGTCTATATCATGGTAAATCAGTAGAGGAAAATTGAACTAGTTATTTTTCCAAACAAAATGGATTATTTTTAATTAGAGTGCAAATGGGACCAATCCTTGTCATGGTTGCCTGGTTGGGTTTCAGGTCTCATAACTGACATATCAAAACCCCTCCGGCCTCCATCAAGAGATAAGAGATACATTCTAACTTCACTTATCACAGAGCATTTTTCAAATTGATAATTGACCCGTCTATTAGTGTTGGCTAGAACAAGCAACAAGTGTAAATTATGTAAAGAAAATTTTTTATGCTCAACAATTTCTATTGTTTTTCTTGAAGCAGAAGTTCATTAATTTTAAGAAAAATATTACAATAAAAAAGTGCTTGGTCTATGCATAATGCGAAGATAACAGGGTGTGTGATAGAGACCCGGGATAGACTTGGGTCGGACTTGGGCCAGACCTGGGCTGGGCCAAAAAGGGGCGCCAAAACAGTTCTGAAAAGGGGCGCCAAAGCAGTTCCCTTTTGTGCGCCAGTTTTAATTAGTGGGGGGTTATCTCTAAGAGTCTAGAAATAGGGGTATTACTTTTCATTTTAGTTCAAGTCGAGTATTTTATCAATTAGTATCTTTGTTTTGGAGTTCTTCCCTACTCGAAAGGGTTGTCTATCTGTAATTTCAGTTTCAATCAATCAAGCCTACTACTTAGTTTCTATCAATTGGTTCCATTGCCGGGAAATCGACGAGATGGTTAACACCCGGAACAATTCAGAAGGTAGCGGCTCCAACCCTGACCCGCTGGCTGCCCAGTTAGCAGCGATTGCTTCGAAACTCGAAACCATGGAGACATTTCGAGTTGAATTGGCAGCACTGAAGTCCCATGTCGAGAACTCAGGCAGAAGACATGGACGTTACGAAGAAGGAGACAACTCCAGACACCACAACCGTCATTACAGGCCTTACAACAAAATTGATTTCCCAACTTTCAGTGACGGGGATCCACGTGGGTGGATACTCAAGGCTAAAAAGTATTTTCGCTACTATGACATCCCAGACGATGAGAAGGTGGACGTGGCTTCTATGCATTTGGAGGGGGACGCGCTGGATTTTTTTTCATGGCTTTCCACAGACCAGGAGATTGGTTTCTGGGAGGACCTGGTCCACGCCCTACAAAAGAATTTTGGTCCGGCTGAATTTCAGAACCCCGATGAACACCTTTGCAGCATAAGACAGACCGGAACCGTGCAAGAATACCGCCAAGAATTTGCAAAGAGATCTTCCCGGGTGTCCAACTGGCCAGACCATTGCTTGTTGGGAGTCTTCTTAACTGGGCTAAAGGAGGAACTCAAGGCGGATGTGAGACTGCATAAACCGAGGTCGGTTTACAAAGCCATGAGCATAGCCTTAGAGTTTGAGTCAAAAACAGTCCACAGCCGGAAGGAACTAAAGTCACAAGCAACTGAAACCACCAAGCCCTCTCTTCCTACCACCACATCAGCTGTGACGCAAACTTCAGCCCCACCTCTACGCATCTCAGAAACAGAGAAACAGGCAAGGTACATCAAGGGGGAGTGCTTTAGGTGTGGTGAAAAATACGGACCAGGTCACAGGTGCAAAACGGGTACCTTCAAACTGCTCGAATACTCTGAGGAAGGAGAGAGCCAGACCAGACCTGGACTATCAGTAACCGAACAAGACCAGACCGCTGAGCTAGCTGAAATTAGCCTCCATGCTCTCTTTGGTCAGCCCAACACAACCACTATGAAGCTGCGTGGTGTGTTAGGTACTATGGAAGTTCTCACTTTAGTGGACAGTGGTTCCACTCACAACTTTATTTCGAATAAGTTGGTCCGCGAGTTGCAGCTAATTACCCAATTTATATCTCCATTCGGGGTCCAAATCGGAAATGGTGACATCATCCGATGCAATCAAGTTTGCAGGAACGTTTCCCTGCAACTTTCTGATCTTCAAGTGACCCAGGATTTTTACCCATTTGCGTTAGGGGGAGCTGACTTGGTACTCGGCATCAAATGGCTGGCAACTCTTAACACGGTTCAGGCTAATTGGAAAACCATGTCATTGCAGTTCACCATCAACGGGAGGGACTACAAACTACAGGGGCTGCCACTTGAGGACCTACAGCAGCAGCCCGCCATGTTTCGCCACCTTACCATTGAGCCCTTTGAGGAGCAACCTACAGGACCAGCAGCTCAACCTTCCCATTCCCGACTTGAGGACAAGTCGTTTATTCGGGTGGGAAGTATTGATAGAGACCCGGGATAGACTTGGGTCGGACTTGGGCCAGACCTGGGCTGGGCCAAAAAGGGGCGCCAAAACAGTTCTGAAAAGGGGCGCCAAAGCAGTTCCCTTTTGTGCGCCAGTTTTAATTAGTGGGGGGTTATCTCTAAGAGTCTAGAAATAGGGGTATTACTTTTCATTTTAGTTCAAGTCGAGTATTTTATCAATTAGTATCTTTGTTTTGGAGTTCTTCCCTACTCGAAAGGGTTGTCTATCTGTAATTTCAGTTTCAATCAATCAAGCCTACTACTTAGTTTCTATCAGTGTGACATTTCAAGAAGGCGAGACACAAACTAATATATTGAGAAAGAAATCTTAACCTGATAGCCGCTCGGCTTTGGATTGACAATGTAATCATCAAACTCGCCATCAATTGGTGTCCAAAGCCTGCAAAAGCCAAGGAAAGGTGAACCAAACTTCATTTATATTACAGATCTTACAACATCAAAACTAACAGATGCATAATTAGGTAGGTTAATTAATATAACCTGTGTATGATATTTAGAAGACTGTAACAACATCGAACAGCTTGTCCATGAAAAGTTCCACTTTTATCTCCAACGATTACTCTTAGTGCACGTGCATCATATACTTTATCGATACTGACATCTTTACGGTTCATCTGTGAGAAGAAAAGGAATACCAGCAAACAAGCAACCAACTTTAGGCATTAGACACAAAGCCTTGATACTGCATAAGAAAATCAAACGCAACTACGCAAGATGATTCAAATCATGTATTACGAGTTTCTAAGGATATTTATTAGATGTGGCAATTTAGATCTATTTCTAAGAAAATGGGTAGGTATAGTTAGTACTTTTGTTGATAACATGTAAATAGAAAAAAATAGCTAGAGGAAATGGGTCTAAGGTACCAAAAGTCACCTAAAGTGTATCCAAATGGGTACATCCTCAATCCTTTTATCTAAAAATAGATTGTTATTTTAAGAATATAGTTTTTGTAATCATATTTCATGTATTAATTATTTGTAAGCTTGGTTTTAAAAAAGCGTACCTGAGGCGAACTCAGGCCCAAGGGGCAACGCTTTTGGTGACTTAAGGCGCATGTAAACATAAAGCGCACCTGAGGCGCGATTTTTTGGCAAAAAATTGGCTTGAGGCGCGCGCTTTATGTATACGAGTTTTTTTTGTGCAGCAGAATGTTGTACAGCAGGATTTTTAGGTTGTACATACAGGTAATTTACATGTTAAAACATATTTAAAGCTTAGTATAGTTAAATTTTGGGTAGGGGATGCTAAAAACCTATGATATATATATAAAAAAATTATATAATCATTTTGGGCCTCGCGTACGAAAAGCTCACCGCTTTTGCGCTTCGGTTTTAGACCCTGTCGATTTTGTGTGCTTCTCGCTTTTTAAAACCTAGTTTGTAAGATATGAAATAAAAATGGACAAAAACAGTTGATGGGTCAACCCGACCCCACAGCCCGTATTGACCTGTAACCTATATTTGCACACCACAGCCTGTGTGTACCACTGATTGTGCCACTCAGTATTTGCATTCTTTCTTTTCCTTTGATATGACTTACAATTACCAAGATTATCCCCTTAATTTATCATTCATCTAGATTATGAACAGGGAAGTGTAACAAGCAACCTCAAGGAATCATGCTTACCTAATTCTTGTATTCATTCAATACATTAAATATGGATACCTTACTGTAGATGCTGTATAAACTTTTAAGACGGCTAGATAAGGTCACTTCCATTCCAGGAACATAGCTGCAAATGTAAGAATGAAAACAAAGTCAAGGTTGGGAAAAGATGACCGAAGGCTAAAGATCCATCTCACATGATCTTACGAGGTTGAAATAAACAACTCGCGTTCCAATTCTTCCTCACAAACGACCAGAGATGCTAGTGCAATTCCAGCATCCCTAACAACTTTTGGTTTTGTTTGGACCTCTGAGCATGACTCAAGATCTTGAATATATTTAATTCGTTTTCTTCGATCAAGTAGAAGATCAAACGGAACAACAGCCTGCAAAAGATCCTGCAGGTGACGAGTCACCAATGTCATATTAATATCCCCGATAAGTTTTTTTTTCTTTATTTCATGGTCTTTTTTGAGAGTTAAAGGTTTATGATGGCCCATCCCCTGTCCCACTATTCTTTTTAGAACTTACCTTCATGCTGACTACGACATCATCTATTGATGTTTCACGCTCAGGAGTTAAGTTTGGTTCGCTGCTTTTGGCAGATAGTCGCCTCTGGTTGCCTACCCTGCTGCTGGGAGTCCACATGGAGGCCAGGTCAGATCGCATCTGGCGGAAGATCTGAGGCTGCACACAGTTACCATATGATTCAATCATTAGACTTCATCTCTATACAATGCGCACTTGTTATGAACCACCCAGAATAGAGTCGCAGACATGATAAGAATACATTCATCAAACTAAACAGTGTAAAAATATAATACTACTGACCTGAAGAACAGCAAAGCAGAGGTCTTCAAGTTCTGCTTTTAAAGCCCAAAGGCCCAATCTGGAAGCAAGAGAACACCAAATAACCAAAGTTTCCTGTGCTACAGCTTTAGCCTTAGCTGGAGGTAGAGCGTAACTGCAAGCAAGCAAATGCCATTACCAAACTTCAGGTTTTCACCTTTCCAAAATCCCGGTTTTCCAGAGTCTCAAAATGGGGGTTTTGCCCAATTTCAGAAGTTTCTAGGAGTTTATATGAAATTCTAGCGAAATAAAAAACACAGATTGCAAATAATACATGGTTCTCATGTTGTGTAGACGATCTGCAAGCTTGATGAGCACCACACGTGGATCGTCAACCATGCCCAAGAGCATCACTCGTAAATTATTTGCCTGCAATGAGTAATTAAAGTTCATAAAGAGGTCCGTCAAACCCCTCTATGTCGATGGCTTTTGCATGCCAGTTCCCATATCTATCTAGTAGACAGTTTTAGTGAGTTAAGGTTTTGGGTAGTAAGCATACCTCTTCATAGCCAAGGGTAGCCTGATTCTTGACATTTATCCTGCGGTGTCTTCGTAGCAACTGCATAAATTTTGAGCAATCAGTTGCTTTTGCTATTATAAGTTTGTTTGTTTTGTTCATACCTGATTGACATAACTCAACCTGGAGACACCAGCTACCAGTTTTGCTATATCTTCACCAAACTCGGTCTGTATGGTGTGCAAGCTTTCACATGTATCATCAACTACATCATGTAGTATGCCAGAAATGACTGTATCAATAGCCTTTTTCCCAGTTGAAGGAACTAAGACAGCTAAGATTTTTGCTGTATTGATACAATGGGTTAAATAGGGGTCTCCTGTTTTGCGAAGCTGGCCACGATGAGCTTTCCTTGCAAATGCAATTGCCTTGTGCACCTGCCTTCACAGATATAGAATCTTTTAGGAACCAACAGTAACAGTAGATGATTGATTACAAGCAAGCAAGCAGGGATGGTAAACCTTTGGGTCAGTAAATACAGGGTATCCAGTAACATCCACCCCATCCAGTATTAAAGAACCTACAAACAATCATACATCAATAACAAAAGCAATCTATGGATCTCTTTGATAAAATAAAACACAAAAGCATACCTGGTTGTTCATCGACTTTAGGCCACAGACAATCAACCTTGGTCGATAGACAAGCTCCGGATGCAATTGCGACGGCAGTGACAGCGACTTGAGTAATCGCCGAAGTTACTGCCCCGTGAAGGGACCCGGACCCGACAGCAATTAAACTTCCGGAGGTCAATATCGTACTCTCCAGCATACACTGGAATCTCGTTGTTGACCTACGATTCTTCTTCGGAACTGAACAAGAGTTTCTGACAAAGACTAAAGAGCTTCTGCGACCCAACAGCATCTCGCATGAATACATCTGCATAAGCATAATCGCAGATCAGATCGGTTTTGTGTGGTCTACTTTTATGTTGTCTCCATTCTTAAGTGGATTTTACATATCCATCCTCGGAGCTTTCTTTTTCATAGAGTTTCAGTGTCTCAACTTTGTCATCCGAGTCCCTTATGTTTTAAAACTTTGACTTTTGATATTCCTAACAATTTGAGTTCACATAATTAACCCTGTTAATCTTTTTTTTAAAAGACTAAAATACTCCTATGTACTTGAATCGTTACTAAAAAATTTCACGAAACTCTATTTACACACAAAACCCGCACGACTACACACACACTCTCTTGCTCTCTCCCTCTCATCTCACCCACACACTCTAAATTTCCAGGTAAGAAACATCCGGTTCTATGTTCTGGCAAACAAATTTGCACTGAAATTTGAGGAGAGGTTGAATGTATCAATCGAGAAATTGGATCAAAAGGGCATGAACAAAATAAAAACACCAGCAACTTGTTCAACGAATCACGTAGTCCATGATTCGCCATCCTCTTCTTGAGACACCACCCCCACCGACTCCTCTTCACTGTCTGGTCATCATCCTCCACACGCTATCAGACCTACTGAAATATATCTCTGTTATCAAGTAACAAGGAACCATGTCTTATTGAAATTCGTTTCTTTAAAATCATAAACTTGTTTTGTTATGTTCTAAGAGTAATCGATTTAGTGGTGAGTTTCTTAAAGTCCTTGTTTGACAACAACCAATCCCTCTTTCAAAAAACCCTGAATTTCCTGAAGAAACCCTAGAAAAAACCGCACTTCTTCTTCCTAGACTCTAACATTTTCTTCTGAATCTGCATTGATATTTAATATAGCAACAAAAGAATGTGTTGCATGTACGTTTTTCTTGTTAGATTTTAAAGAAAACCCAAAATTTGCTATAAAGGGAACTCCATTGTCGTCTCCGGCCTTCTCTAGCTTCTCGATAACCTCCATTGCCGTCTTGGTGGACTCCATTCTCTTTCCCTTCTAGAAAAAAATTCAGAAACAAAGTTGAAGAAGAAAAGAAGGGGTCTGATTTCCTTTAATGCCCCCTCCATTATTTTCTCTGGTTGGCAAGCGTGCATTAAGGATTAGGAAGAAAAGGGATAAAAAGAGAGATTGGTTTAATGTTGTGTTCCAGAGTCTCAATTAAGGAGGGAAAATTCAACACAACGTAAGCTATGTCGGGTATGGCGTAGCTTACCTCAACCCGTGCACAAACAAACTTTTTTTTTAAACTCCTCTCCTCGAGACACCCATGTTTCATATGTTATGGCTTCCGTAATTTATTATCTAGCCCGAGATATGTTTATTTGAAGTTCGTGACTTAACAATCCCACATATGAAGTTCATGGACTTCAATTACCTTGATAACCAACCCACCCTTAGAGGAAGAAAAACAAAATACCAATTTCAAATATCATTATCCTAAAAATAAGGCAACCGAAAGTGTCCCTTAAAATACATAACATTTATCATACGTTTTCACGAACTTCTATCCACGTTCATGTCCTCAAAGAGATGCAAGTCTAATGTATATTGCCTAATCCTCTCATCCCAAGTCAGTGTGGGTCTGTCTTTACTCTTCATTTCTCATAAATTCGGATGATGACCACACAAAAAATGAAAAACTTCATTGCATGTACACTGTTTTAATTACTTTTGAAACCCCTAGCTAGTTTGCAGTAGACCCTGCGACATAGTAGTCATCACAAATATTGTCTTAATTTTTACCGTCGCAAGATCCATCAAACCATTTACGACCATCTTTTTCTGTCGCGAATACAGCGACTGGATTTTTTCAGTGGCAAAAGTCGATATGTTTCTATTTTTTATACGTATTCCGTCGTCAGTATGTTTCTATTTTTTATATATATTCTGTAGCTATTAGGGGGGTTATTGTTAGAGCACATTACGTCCTTTAAGTATCACTTAAGTTTCAGTATACGTCATTTTCTAAGGAAATAACAGAAAATGTCTTTTATGTTTAAAAAACCTTGCACGTTACATCCTTTGGCCTAACGATCGTTAAAAGAACTATTCT
Organism: Smallanthus sonchifolius; assembly: GCA_023525975.1. Taxonomy (NCBI): domain Eukaryota; kingdom Viridiplantae; phylum Streptophyta; class Magnoliopsida; order Asterales; family Asteraceae; genus Smallanthus; species Smallanthus sonchifolius. The sequence goes on from CM042029.1 coordinate 128,077, forward strand.
TGTAATTTGTTTCTATGAATGAGTGTTTACAGAAATAGTCATTTTACGGTAAAAAGACCAAAATACTCTTATGTGCCTTGCACATGACCTGACTTAACGATAAAATTTAACGGTCGTTAAGCTAAAGAACGTAACGTGCGATGTTTTTTAAACATAAAGTACGTTTTCTGTAATTTTTTCTTAGTTAAAGAACGTATACTAAAATTTAGGTAATATTTAAAGTACGTAATTTGCTCTTATTTTTATCTTCGATTTGATACGTCTTGTTTTTATTTTACCGTAAAATAGGTTAAATATATATATATATATATATATATATATATTTTGTATTTACTCATCTAATTAAGTTACAATGAAAAAACAAGAAGTGAAATGCATGGTTAATTTTGAAAATGTGGAAACTGAAGTTGTGTAAGTATAATTAATTAGTTATTAATAGTAAAATGGAAAACATATATAGAAGTGATGGATCCTCAGGTGGATGGGAGTTTGGCTCTGAGGTCTTTTCTTAGGATCTTTCCCGATGGAGATTTGGGGATGGAGGTGACAAAGTAGACCTTGTGCAGTTTCTTGTAAAACACCACCTGCTTGCCAATGTAATCTTTCACAGCTTCTTCACTCAGCTCCTCCATCCCACTCAACAATACTACGAATGCAACCGGAACCTCCCCAGCAGCAACATCTTTTTGCCTGTTAGTTAATTAATTAATTACAACAAAAAATTAATTATGTATGTATGTATGTATACTTACGGGACAACAGCAGCATCCGCAATGCAAGGGTGGCTCACGAGAAGGGCCTCCAGCTCAGCCGGTGGCACCTGGAAGCCTTTGAACTTGATGAGCTCCTTGACTCGATCCACAATGAAAACCTCATCGTCATGGTCTACATAACCAATATCACCAGTGTGAAGCCAGCCTAGTTCATCTATAGTCGCAGCTGTGGACATGGCATCATTCAAGTATCCCTTCATAATCTGAGGACCACGGATGCATATCTCACCAGCTTGATTATATCCGAGGGAGTAATGGGTGTCGGGGTCGATCACCTTCAGCTCAGCATTCCTAACAACACTCCCACAAGATCCCGACTTTGTAGCCAAAGGGTGTTTAGCGAATGCTGCACTCATTGACAACACGGGCCCTGCTTCTGTCATCCCATACCCCTGTTTCAGTATTAATTAAAAAAAAAAAGAATTAGATATCATGCAAATGGAGTGGATCCAAACCCATCATCAACAAGACTTTACGTACGTGTAAGGCATTTAATAAAACACAACATATTTTACGTACAGGACTGAAGATAACAATTGGTACAACAACACAAAGAAAATGTGATTGTTAACTGATCACTTGAAGAAAACAATTAATATAATAATGGAAGGAAGGAAGGAAGATGAATGAATCAAGAAAACTTAACATGACCCAACACAAGATTGATTAGTTAAGGTTTAGTTGTTAAATTCATGCTGGAACTACTTCCCAACCAAACCAAAGACAATTTAATTTGAAATAAAATATTACCTGACCGAAAATTGCCTGGGGTACTCTACTTCTGAGACCATCTTCCAACTCCTTCCCAAGCGGTGCCGCCCCCGACAACACCACCCTTATCGAGCTCAAGTCGTAGCTCCCTACCATCGGATTCTTGGCCAAGGCCAGCACCAACGGCGGCACCACCGCCACCACCGTCACCCTATACTTCTCAATGTGCTCCAGTAACGATCTTATCTCAAACTTGGGCATCAGCACCACCGCCGCTCCAGCTCTGAGTGAACACAACAGCACCGAATTCAGTGAATATATATGGAAGAGAGGGAGCACGCATAAGACGACGTCGTCTTCTTTCAGATACAGATTTGGGTTTTCCCCGTCTACCTGTTGTGCCACGCTGGTAATCAAGCTCTTGTGCGTCAAAATCACACCTTTTGGCAGGCCTGTCGTTCCAGACGAAAAGGGTAACGCCACGGCGTCGTCCGGGTCAATCGTCACAGAGGGAATAATTTCCTCCTGGCAAAGCACAGAGAAATGTATGCACTTCTCCGGTGGGTCATCGACGGTGACGACCGGGACATCTTGGATTATGCTACGAAGCTTCTCCACGTACTGGGCCTGGGTGATTATCATCTTGGATTTTGAAGAGCTGAACTGCTTAAAGATCTCACCAGCAGTGTACAAGGGATTAGCAGCGGTGGTGATGGCGCCAATCATGGAAGCTGCAACGAAACTTAGCGCGAATTCAGCGCAATTTTGTAGGAGGAGCATGATGACGTCACCCTTGGAAATACCGAGCGTCAATAACCCGGCGGCAATCCTGCGAGAGAGGAGGTATGTCTGGGAAAAAGAGTAAGTTGTACCGGTAGAACCCACAACAAGACAGGGTCGGTCTGAGAATCGTGAAAGATTCTGGAAACAGTAGGAGTGAAGGGGTATGTGGTTTGGGATGTAAGGCAAGTCTGGTAACTTGGATCTGAATACAACACCATTATTATTATTATTATTGTTATGGTTATGATTATTAATGCAAGTAGAGGGTGGAGGTTGTTTCTGAGATTTGACGGACAACATGATGATGATGATGATGATGATAGCTGCAATGCAAGTTGAGGCTTTCTTGTGGGATTGTGTTTTAAAATATGGGATAAAGTTGTGAAAGTAGAAGGAGAAGTGCAAGAGGGTGATTGATGAAAAATGAATTGTGTTTTAATATAATAATAATACAATGGGACACATTACTTATACATCAATTAACTATACATCTATCTCATAACAAAATTTAGTAACACTTTTTCATCCATTTCTTCATGATCCTTTATTCTCTTTTCCTACTTTATCTCTTCCCAGTTACCTTTTTACTTCATCTTGAAATGAGTAAACTTTGTTTTTATCCCTGTGGTTTGCCTTGTTTAACCATTCAGTCCAAAAGATAATCTTTTAACATATCAGTCTCTGAGAGATTGCCTTTTTGTAACCATTTTATCCTCTGGTACTAACCTTTTTTTTCTGTTAAACATGTCAAACCACAATGGCCAAAATCGAAATTTACTCTCTTGAATTTGAAGGCTCAAAGTATGAAGAAATGCCCATTGAATTATATGTATCGACACAATCAACCCTAAAGTGTGTTTTTATCAAATAAACGGGTCAACCCGCGAACCCGACCCCGCGAATTTCGTGATGGAAATTCACACCCCTGGCCAAACGATGCATAACTCATAAGCCTTTGAATTCTTAAAAAACCATAAATACAATTTGTAACAAGCACTATGATTAAGCCTTTGGCACCCCCCTAAGGATTGAAATATAACTTGGAAACAGATGCCTGTTTGCAAAACTCTCATTGTCAAAACTCACAGGTGTTGAAATTCAAAACGGGTACTATCCAAGGTCTTAAGCTTCTCCATCTCTGCTCCAGTGGCAATTCCAGGATCCACATAACACAACTAAAACATAACCACATTATGTCAACAGGTTACCATAACATCAACCAAAATGAATTAAATTCATATAACATGCCTGGTACTCCATCTTCTTCAGAGTGTGAACACCTCTTTTTATAAACCTTTGCCATCCGACTTTCTTGCTCAGGCAACTTTCTAGAACTCGTGTTTTCTGACAGCATTTAAAATAGTATAATGTTAACATGAAGGCTAAAGAAGAAACAATTTGATTTCCATCTGTACAAAATCACATGTAAAGACCCCTGTCACTATGCAGACACATACAGGTATACTTGAGAATATAACAACTAACAAGCATGTATTGTACTCACATGAGCAGGATCTAAAATTAGAAGATTGGATTGCTGCGTCCCATTTGGAAGCCTTTTCATTTGAATTCCAACTATAGTTCTTGAATGTCCATCGTGCTGGAAATACAAGGGCCTGTTCAACAAAAACAAATACATAACCACCCCTCGCTAATTAAATAAAAACAGGGATTAGACTTACGCCTTTTCAGTGACAACAACTTGGTTGTGGCCTGATTTGCTGTTGCCAGAAAAGTAAGACCATACCCAGTTGGCAAGAAGCTGATGCCCATTGATTGATTTAGTGTTACTACTAGAGCCTGATTCACAAGTATCTGGTCTCTTGAGATATCTATCCATTGGTCCAATAACTTGGGGGCCATCTCGGGTACAGAAATCCACAATGTGGGCACGAAGCCCAAAAGAACGTAAAAGTGCAGCACACTCTGTGGTACCAATCCAAGACCGTTTCCCATATATCTTTTGATCAAAATCATTTGATCCTGCTGCATCAAATCCCTTCTCCCATGCAATTTCAAGCCATCTTTGGAGTGCAGGGATATCAGGCACAAACCCAACTCCACCAAATAAAACCTCCCTTGCTTCTTGCCTTTGCACAAGCAAATGAGAAGCGAGCATTTGGATGTTACGCCAGCCACACCCCCACCCAGCATCTTCAAACTCAAGGCTCTGGAAATGATCGGTGTAACCAGACAATATAGTGGATGTGGATTTCCCAGACTCCCACTCCAAACAATTCTTCAACAAGGTCATAAAACCATCACGCTTAAGGTTCACATCCCTTACCTGTGACCTCACTAAACACGGGATATTTTCATCACTTGCTGGTTGCAAGGGGTTGTCAGCCTGCCATATACATGTAAATAATCAATCTTCAGCAGATGTATTTGTATGTCTAGGTAGGTGCAGATGAAGAAGTAATTTAATTACTAATATAAGCCCTAAAAATAAAGTGTTATGTTATACAGAAGATGAAACGCTTTATGCTTTAGATTCACAAGTAACAGACGAAGAAACCAAGTCCAAATCCTCCCTTTAAGTGACAGTTGCGTACTTATAACAGATAGAAGTTTAATTACTAATAATATAAGCCCTAAAAACAAAGTGTTATCCTTGTAGGAAATACAAAATCATTGTTAGGTAAAACAATGACCTAAACAACAATACAAGTTTTTACAGAAGATGAAACAGATAGAGTGCAAACTTGGGAAGAAGAAACCAAACTCAAATCCTCATCCTCATCCTCATCCTCATCCTCATCCTCATCCTCATCCTCATCCTCATCCTCAAAGTGATTGTTGGCGTGCCTGCATTACAGATACAAACACAATCAACAACATAAACACAAATCCAAACCTAACGACAGATGATTGATACCTTTCGAGTTCTGTTGAAAGAACTTGTAGCGTGCAAAAAGGGCAAGATGTCCAACTCATTTCTCTAGATCGACACCAAAACCCTCCCTCTTCGTATTTCAATCACCTCACAAACCAATATTTGTAAAATTATTTCTCTTACTTTTAATCGAGTTTTTATCCCTCGTATCTAAATCTATACTATATAATAAATAAAAGTTTTTTAATAACACATGTCATTCTTATAATTGTTTTTCGTCTCTCTTATTTAATTCACTTCTATCTTTTAATATTAACATATATTTAAATAAATACTAATTATATTAATAAAATACATTTATTTTAAATAATCTTTTATTATAAGAAATTTTAAAATTTAATTAGGTAACTTTTATTTTCAATCAAATAGTAAATAAAAGTCAAATTATATTAAATAATAATTAACGTATTTTCAAAACCCAATTATATATTAATTTTCATATATTTTGAATTTGTTTTCTATTCTTAGTATATGTAATATATTTTTCACTCCGTGTGTAAACACGGGATTTAAACTAGTCATATATGATACAAGTGAATTTTCTAGTATCCAAAATATGAAAGTCAAGTGATATTATCATTCCATTTTCATGTATGGTTACCCTATGGAATGAAATGAATCGTTACTTCGTGTTGTTTGGTAGACACAAAAATATATTTCATGAAAAATAAAAAAATTTAACTAACAAATTTATATTATGGTTCTGGTTATGGGTCAGAGCATGGATCGGGTCATGTATTGGGGCATGGGAATGGTCTTGGTTTGGGTCATGGGTTGGGCCATGACTGAGGACATGGGTCGGGTCATGTCTCTTATCAAGGCCTGTATTTCAAAATCCCATTTATTAAAAATACTAATTTTTGTTCCTCGAAAGATTATATAGTGTGTAAATTTTTGAGAGCCTCAAGAAGAAACAATTTCTAATTTACAAAGCTTTCATAGTAAAAAACCATAGTTTGCATATGCTATAGATTGTCCATTAAACTGTAATCTATATATATGTTCCTTATAGTAATGTCTGGATTTTTTATTTTAAATTTCATCTTTTTTCTTAGATACTACTATCTCATTCTTTTTTATTTCTTCAAATACTTGTTGAAGATGTGTTTATATTTACCCTTGGAATTTGTAATATCTTCTCCTATGAGTCCTAGTCGTTCTTAGGAAGAAAAAACCTAAGAACAAAACTTTTAGCTTTAATATTAGATAAAAGCTGGAAAACAGAAATGAAAAAAGCAATTATTTCAGGAATAGAAATAGATTTAAGCCAACAAATCTTATGAACAAATAACAAATAGAAAATTTACAGAAATAAATATACAAGAAGAAGTAGATGTTTTAACCAACTTCATTTAGAAGAAGATTTTAAAAAATGGACAGCCTTCACATGCTCTGAAGGGTTATATGAATGGAACGTCCCCTGTTTGGTATAATGTTCTTGGGTTTAAAATGTCTAGTTGATGTTGATTATATAAGTTTATAATAATGGGATAAAGCTTACAGAAAAACAACAGTGTTTAATAAACAATCTATGGCAGTTTGTATAGGGTTTAGTTCTGTGGCCATGTTGTTTATTTATGGAAATTCACGACAATGGAGGGTTTCTTGAGGAAGAAACTCTATGTCATTAATTTTCTTTCCATACCGGACTTTTATTTCTCTAAACCCTGATCCTTGATCTCTTATGGGTATTAATCGGGTAAAGAATACGATGTGTCTATCAACCATTCATGGACACAACACTTTGGAAAATACACAAAAGAATACCAAAGTAAAGAACACGTACCAAACGAGAAAAGAATCTCATTGGCCACTAGAGAATATTGCCAGATGGATAACAATACAAAAAAGGGTAGAAGTCAAAACCCGTACAGACACCCTTTCAAGTACATGGTCAGTGTGTTAGAGACAAATCAACTATGAAGACAAAGGGCATTAATAGCGCCTAGACCTGTAACGGACAAGAAAATGTTTTAAGGACTTTAGTTTGTTAGCTAGGATAGTGTCCTTAGGCTTGGAGTATGAACCTCAATGAGTGAATGTAATTCAACAAAACATCCTATGGAGTCACGATTGCAATTAACTAAAGATGAAAATGGGCAACCCGTGAATGCAACGGAGTATCGGAAGATCATCGGAAGCCTAAGGTACTTGACAATTGTGCCTCTACATCGACCATCTCCATATCCACCATAATAATTAATCTCTCACCTCTGGTCTCCAGATCCAGACCAGATATATATCTAAAGACGCAAATCCGACATTTGTTTTTGAAAGAATAACTACTTTTCACTTTTAAGTTTGAGTGAGTGGGATGAGTATGTCATCTCTAACATGCATGCATGCATATATATATGACGTGTAAGTATTGGATAAGGAATTAATTAATTACCATGTGATGTGGCCGATCCCCATGTTAACTACTATTACCCAACACCTTTCTAATTCTCATACAAATCCTTCCCCCTTAACCTATATTTGGATCGTTAAATAAAAAATATATTCTGAAATCAAACATTTTCTTGTCACCACTCAGACTTCTGTTTCCTTGAGTATCTTATTTGCATAGCCTTCTTGTTTTATCAAGATTTGGTTCTTTTGTTGTATAACCTCTAAACCCAAATAATAAGAGAGTATGCCAAGGTCTTGCATATCAAACTCTCCTCTCATTTGCTCTTTAAACTTGTTTATCTCTATTTGGCTTGAACCTGTGACTATTAGATCATCTACATATATCCCTACGATAACTAGGTCACCCTTTGTCACCCTTCTGTACACGGCTGTTTCTTTTGAACATCGGGTAAAATTCAAATTTTTCATGGTTCTGTCAAGCTTCTCGTTCCAAGCTCGTGGAGCTTGTCGAAGCCCATATAATGCTTTATTTAATCTATAAACCATGTTCTCTTTACCAGGAACCACATAGCCTTCGGGTTGCTTTACGTGTACAACTTCTTTTAACTCTCCATTTAAGAATGCCGATTTTACGTCAAGGTGCTGCAAGTGCTAGGATCAGTCTTATGGTTTCTAGCCTTGCTACCGGGGCAAATACTTCATCAAAATCCACCCCCGGCTCTTGCACATACCCTTTAGTAACTAACCTTGCTTTATACTTTGTTATCGACCCGTTTGCATCCCGCTTTATCTTGAATACCCATTTTAACCCTATGGCTTTACTTCCGGATGGCAGGTGACATAATTTTCTTGTCTTTTTTGCTCAATTGACGTTAATTCTGCTTGCATAGCCTTTTGCCACTCGGTATTATTTTTTTCTTCTTCAAAGTTATAAGGTTCATCATTCAGTAGTAAACATTCCTCTTGATGGAGCATGACATAATCATTAAACCTTTGTGGTACTGAACTTGTTCGAGTTGAGCGTCTTGGCCCATCTTCATTGCTGCTTTCGTTTTTGTCAATAGGATCAAACAGACCCGGGCCACCTGTTTGTGGGTCTGTGGGCTGCTCGGATTGAGCCTCTTCTTCCGTTTGAGTTTCTGTTTCTGACCTATTTAGTGGTGGGTCAGTAGAAGGGTTGTTTGGCACAGGCCTTTCACCTTCTATTACGAACTCGACCCATTCTGACCCTTCACCTATTTCCATGTTGTTTCTGCATTGAGCCCATTCAAACTTTGTTGTTTCTTCAAAACGTACATCTCGGCTTACATACAACTTATTTTGGATTGGATCATATAATCTATTCGCTTTGGTACCGGGCTCGGTGCCCAAATAGACTACTACTTTACTTCTGTCATCCAGTTTTTTCAAGTGGATACTTGGAATCTTCATGTGTACTTTGCAACCAAATACACGTAAATGTGTTATGTTTGGTTTTCTTCCATGCAAGGCTTCATACGGTGTAACGTCTCTCAATGATTTAGTGTACACTCGGTTTAGGATGTATCCTGAGTGTCTTACGGCTTCGCCCCATAGACTTTGCGGAAGTTCCATGGCCTTCATCATACTCCTCGTTGCGTTCAAAATAGTTCGGTTTCGTCTCTCTTCTACACCGTTTTGCTATGGTGAGTAGGGAGCCGTAAACATCCTTTTGATCCCGACTGCATCACAATAGGTGGTGAACAGCTTGTTGAGAAATTCACCGCCTCTGTCGCTTCGTAGTGCCTTTACCTTTAGAGAGTGCTCTAGCTCCACTTCTTGTTTGAACCTTTTAAAGATGCTTAGTGCTTCGTCTTTATTCTTTATGGTATAGATCCACATGTGTCAAGAATAATCATCCACAAAGAGCATAAAATACTTATTTCCTCCTAGTGTGGGAGGTGAAATCGGTCCACATAAATCAGTGTGGATTAGCTCTAATGGCCTGCTTGCTCGGTGGGTCGTTTGTTTTGGAAACGGGTCTCTTGCTTGCTTACCAAGCATGCAAGCATCACATATGTGGTCACCTTGCATTGCATGAATGGTTCCATGCACCATATTTCTTGTCTTCATGTGGTTAATGGACTTGAAATTAAGGTGTGCAAGCCTAGCATGCCAAACCCATGCTAGGTCGTCCATAGAACTAAAAAGACATACCGGTGTTCCAAGCTTCAAGTCAACTTTGTAAAGCCGATTTGGACTCTTCGGAACCTTCATAAGCAACTGGTCATCTTCCTCATACAACCATAGATAATCATTGGCTATCCAAACTTTATACCCATCTTCAGTTAGCTGGCCAATGCTAAGTATATTACTACATAGATCCGGTATGTAGTAAACATCATCAACTACCCGTTGTTCTCCGTCTTTGCAAGTGAAAACGATTGAACCTTTGCCTTCAATCTTGACCTTTGACCCGTCACCAAATTTTACCAGCCCTGTTATCCCAAAGTTCAGTTTGGTGAAGTGTGATCTTCATCCGATCATGTGGTTTGAGGCACCGTTGTCTAGGTACCAAACACAGCCATCATCGGATTCGTTTTCATAAAGTTTAGGGTGTACCTTCTCTTCATTCAATAGGACTTTATCTCGTACTTCTTCGACCGACGCCATCATTAGGTTTGGGGCCTTAGGTTCTGCTTGGTTAAGGTTTGCTTCTTGATCGGTTTGCTTGGTGCATTCCCATGCGAAGTGGCCATAGTTGTTACAATTATAGCACCGGACGTTTTTCTTATCTCGTCCCCGATTGTTGTCGCCGCCTTGTTCACGGGTCTGGTTATTACCATGGTTTTCTCCCTGTGGTTGAGACCTTCCTCGTCCCCTACCAAAACCACGTCCTCGTCCTCTTCCACGGCCACCCCGATCCGACCCACGACCACGACCGGAATACGTCCTTCTGGTCTGATCGCCCCTCTCGGACATGATGAATAAGAGGCTTCCCATCTCAGCGGATGTCTCTTTACCTTTGATTCGCTCCTCGAAAGCTTTGAGTCTGCCAATACAGTCTTCGAATGTCATCGTTGACAGGTCCGCCCATTGTTCAATGGTTGCAACGATGGCAATAAATCTGTCTGGTACACTATCCAACAGTTTCTTGACAAGATCTGTGTCCTCCAAGGTTCCCCCTAAACTGCTGAATTTAGTGGAGAATTCTGAGATCTTACCGGCGAACTCTTCGATTGAGTCTTTATCGCTCATCCTCAAATTTTCCAAATCACGTTTAAGCGACTGGAGCCTTGCTTGCTGCACACGGTCTGCTCCAAGGAATCTAACTTTGAGTGATTCCCATATTTCGCTTGCACTTCTGCTCCGAGCAACTTGCATCAGAATGTTTTCGGGTAGGGCTTGATAGATTATAGCCCTTGCCATCTTGTTCTTCTTTTCTTCTACCGCGTTCCCGGTCAACGGATCAACCGCCTCCCACAACCCTTGGGCGTCAAGGATAGACTCCATGATGATTACCCAGGTATTGTAATTCGATTTTGTAAGTTTGGGACACTGCAAGGAGGTTGCGCTTGATTCCCGGTTAACGTGATTCACTATGGGTCTATTTTCATCTCCCATGGCTTTTCCAGAGTTGATCACCGAATTTTGAGCAGTGGTTAAACACCCCACCGTTCTTCTTGATCCGTATGATTATGCACCTCACACGTGATTGATATTTCGAGCCTAGTAAACCTAGGGCTCTGATACCACTTGTTGGAATCAATTGATAACACCAATTGTTGGAAGACAATCCAAAGACTCTTTTATTAATAATTGAAGTGAATTACAAAACAAATAAATCTACCATCTATTTATAAGCTATCAATACTAGTTGGACTCAAACTCAAACTAAAACAAACTTTCAAAAATTAAACTAGATAGATAGATATGATCTCCTCCTTGCCACCCCATGAGATCTCCTTGCCACCCCGGTATGCTTCTTCGAATAGGATTAGTAATTCGTTCATCCACACCCTCTTTTCCTAGTATGATTATGAAGGGACATCATCATGTTCATGGGCCTTTGTCTCTAAACTGGAAAGCCGCCTGGAAGAAAGGTCTTCAGCAGATCAAATTCCTTCTAACTTGATTAATAATTGTCAACTGTCGTTCATCACCACTCAATAGCCTTCAAACGTTAATTTGAATTTTAAGGGTCATGGATCCAACTAGGAGGCTGATTGGTTTTTTCTTTTCTTATATATTTTGATCACATCATATCCGTCTATATTTCTTTTACATATTAAATGGACTAAAAATGTTTAAAAAAAAATATGTAACCTAAAATATATCAAATTCCCGAGGCTGAGGGTCAATGCTCCATAGATACTCTCATGTTGATTTCATCTAGATCCAGAATTTCAACTAAAACCAACCATAGACAAACGCTCATTAGAGGGCCAAGGGGTTTTTCCTCAAGGACACTCCGACTCTCAAGTCAGTATTGGATTCATATCCTATCATGATCATAGTGAATTTCCAAACGGTAGAAAATGCAAGCTTTAACATGTTATGTTAAACTTATACAGTCTATTGTCGTTGGAGAATGGACCTACTTGCTCGGTCTTAATTCGTTCTCTCTCGGTTCAAATAAATCACACCATTTTATGTTTATTCAAGCATGGACTCGTAGTCCAAATCACACTTAATCATATAAACAAGTGTCATATGTAGCACAAACACGTGAATCAGACTATGTCTCTTGTTCGCCTATAAAAATGTTGCTAATAATAAAAAAATCCTCTACGTGTCGTATAGTTTTATACTCCACGTATAAGCATATATAAGTCAAAATCTACCAAGTTTGGAAAACAAATCTCATAGGTCGTGTACAGGGGGCGTATGGCCTGATACGCTGCGTATAGACCAGCAGCCAGACAAGAACTGAGACCTGCAGCTCTAAATTTTAAGGTTAGGGCCTATACGCAACATATAGGGCTATACGAGACATATAGGTGGCGGCGGGTGTTGAAATATAACGGCGGGGTGTCCCAATAACCAAACCCTTAATATATGCAACTCTCTGTTTACCTGAAAACTCAAGTTATGATACTAACAAATAAAAACATGCTATTCATTGATTCTTCATCTTTGAAAATGTCCAAATTGCTGCCTTTGCTTTGTCTTTTTTTTTTCCTGATTAATTGGGTTGGACACTACTATATTGCCAACATGGGAAAGAAGAATATGAGCTGAAGCAATATCAGGTTCACTAAAGAAAAAAGAACCCTGAAATCTGTTGTTTGCATGACAATGAATATAGTAGATTCTCTCCGAAAAGATAAGATTGAGGACAATCATCATACTTTGATGTTCTAATCCTAGCCAATACTGAAAATTCAACAATGTCATGCAAGTGCACAGGGAGGGAGCAGCCACCAAGGAAGAACATAATTAACAAAAGGAGTAGAAAAGAAAAAACCTGAGGCTCAGCTGCTTTTGGTCATGGCTGCAGGCAACTTCTTTTCTTGCTTCTTGGAGAATCTTGCAGTGGACATGCTAGATAGCTTGTTAATGGACATCCCTTCACCTGAAATTTTCCCACTAGCCTCAAACCTATGCTTAATCCTTCCATCAAATCCATAACCAAGAAAAGCAGGAAAAGCCAACATCTCTTTAACTTCATAACCCATCTCCTCAGTTAAGTAATCCAACTTCTGTTTCATTGATTTATGATTGTATTGCAGGACCTGCGGGTGCTTCTTTCCCATGGCAAGAATTTCTTCACAAGTCAACCCATAATTCAAGAACAAGCTTATCACCTCCTGCATATTCTTACAACTAGTCCTGCACACCCATCCCATTGCCAAACCCAGCTCCTTGGTTCTATGTTGGTACCCAATCTTGAGCAACAGAAGCAGTTTATGTGCAAGATTATCTTCAAATGACAGGCTAAGAAAAAGAGGGGCTTTGATCAGAAGCTTATAGATATCATTGGAACCGAACCCACATTGCTTAAGGAACTGGATTCGAGGATGTAATTTCCTCTTTCTGCTGGCACTAAACAAACTTGGATACACGAGTATGATTTTGAATATCTCTTCATCGGTTAAGCCAGCATAGGATCGGAAGAAGTCAACATGATTGGTGTAGTGGTCGACGCTGTAGGCTAAAATGAAAGGCAGTTTAAGCAGAACGGCGGTGGTGGCAGCCTCATCTCCCCCACTCATATTCAGTAGAAACTCAATCCTAGGGTCTAGTTGCGAATCCAGATCAAAATTGAGAATGGCGGGACGAGCAAGTATCAAGTTAACACCGCCAAAGGCTTTCAAGAAAGACATCATTCTTTCAATGTCTTCCAAGGACTTGAAACACAAGACCTTGGTTAAATTGACGTTGTTGAGAACATGAGCAATCCAACAGCAAGCGAACCTTTGGTTCAAAATCAGACAGATATTTAGGGTCTGTAGCAGTAAGAAGGCGTGCAAGCTGCGCAGCCTCAATGATACCTTTCATCTGTTCATGGGAAAGAAAAGAAAGCAAGGAGTGGAGTTGTTGAGATATCAAAACGCTTGGTCTTTTTTTAACACATGACCGATAATTCCAAGATTTTGGTGTCCAGCTGGTGGTCGCTTATACCAAGATCAAGGAAGAGGGAAGTTCCTGTTGCAATAAAAGATAAAATGAAATAAAAGGTGTTTGTGAAAATGCGTGAGAGAGGACTAACCAGAAACGGTAACGTTGCAATTGCATCCACCACGCTTGGAGGGGTTGATAGTTGTGTAGGGCAGGGGAGAATTTAACACTACTACCATGGAGGAGAGGAGGAAGGTCGGTCATAAAATCCGTATTACAGAAGCATCGCTTCGTTTCGCTGGATAGGGGGTGTTTGGGATTACTTATTTAAGTTACTTACGACTTTTCCACCAAAAGTAAGAATTTCTTACTTTTGGATTTTGACTTCTCCTTCTCATATCTTTCATCTTATTTTGAATTTATCAAACAAACTTATAACTTATTACCTTATTTCAAAAAATAATAAGTAAATAAGTAAGTTTTCCCCTTTCCGTCTTTACTCATTTATCATCATCACATAAATAAAAAATTAGGGTCATCGTCAGTAATGTTAATAAAAAATAAACATAAACTAAATGATAAAAAATAAAATAACTTTTTTTTACTGGTTTCAATCTCCGAAAACCATAAAAGCGAAGACCGATACGGGTTCCGATTATACCAATACAGACAATGATGGTGTTCGCTTATAATAGGTTCGGCTCTTCACGGTACCACAACAGTAACGCCACTCGATAAATGCAAAAGTAAAAAAAAGTTGATTTTGAATATGACTCCGTTTTAAAAAAAAATTATATCGGAACGTTGACAAAAAAAAACTAAAAATAGGAACGCACTTCGTATTTTAAAAAAAATTATTAAAGAAAAACGAAATTAATAGAAAATAAAACGGGGTAAAAGTGTATATTATATAGTATAATGGTTAAAAATAAAAATTTTAAAAACAAAAAAAAGTTACGTGTGAACTATTTTAAAATTACAAACTTATGTGCCAAATCATAAAGAAATAGAAAGTTCCTATTCCCCGGCATGAGAAATAACAGGTTAATAATGATGAGGGTAAGAAAGAAAAAAATATATATATAATTTTTTTAAGAGAAAAAAATGTTTTCTTTCAGCTAAATTCCCCTATATTATTAACGCCGGATGGAAAACTAAACCAATTACGCACGTCAGCCGTTCGATCAACGCAGGATTAATCCTGTCCGTCTTAAATCTAACTGCTTTTTAGCGGTTTTCTCCCCCAGATCATGTGAGCCTTTAGATCACTGGAATGATGAATGTCACACCCCCAAATTCCACAAACGAAGTTTTACCATTTGGAAGATGACAAACCAGGATCTCAGACATCAGTTACATCAAACGACACTATATGGGACATAAATGAAATATCATAAAGTTCAGAGTTAAATTCGGAAGCGGTTTATGTCAAATAGTTAATGCGCAAAACAAACGCACCTAAGTTTAGTTTAATAAAACAAATGAATTGTTTTAAATGTTTGTATGATAATGTAAAGACAGTAGGACTCCATGCATGTCCTAGGTGTGCAACCTGTGCCTTAACGACCTGAGAAACATGTAAGAAAAAGTGTCAACACGAGGTTGGTGAGTTCACAAGTTTCAAGTTTACAATAAGAGAGTGTTTGCCAGATTATGTACATTCAATATGCATATCTATAGGTAGCTAGCCTATGTTCATGTCTTACTAAAGAGCTCGCAACCGAAGCTGACTGTTTGTTTATTTGCCTCCTGCCAGGTCTATCAACACTGGCGGTGTGAGTAGGCTAACATTTCACTCGTTCGATCTCCAATCGAGTTAGCGCGACTAACGCGGGTGGGATTTGTCAAACCCAGTAGTACTACTAAACATTACCTCGCTAAGATCCATATTAACGGTTCGATGTATGATGAAGACTTTCTGTGATAGTGTGTCACGCTTAGCATCAACGGTAATAACATATGAATTACAATAATCTAAAATAGTTGTGTCATGTTTTCTCCCCCAACGGGAAAAAAACATGTAACATAATGTTTGTCTGCGTACCTGTCTCTCCCCCACGGGGAAAACAAGTGAAAGTATGATAGTTTGTGTACATGTTTGTTTCTCCTCAACAGGAAAACAAGTAAAATATGTTTGTGTGTAAGCATGTTTCTCCCCCAATAGTAAAACAAGTAAAAAGGGGCCATGAAAACTCACCTGCGTTGCGTTGTAGGTAGTATCACACAAGTATGAGATTTGGAATCTCAAGTGTTAGCCTGCACGGCTTACGTTTGCCCTATAATTATAAACACATAAGTTAGGGACATATGGGATTTGTGACGACGACACGGAAGATTAGGATGTCTTAAAACATTCTAAGGATCAACGGGTAGACGAACGTGTCTACGGGAAAATAGATTTCTCAATATAATAATTAAGATCAACGTGTTACGTGTCGAACGTTAATAACGAATAATATTAAATAGGTAAATAAATAAATTTGTACATTTGAGTCGCTTACGAACGTTAGGAAAATAATATAATTTAATATATTATTTTTAGGTTCGTAGGGTTAACTAAATAATCATTGCGGCAAAAGTAGTAATATATTATTTTTATTCAAGATAATAGACGTAAGTAAACGATTATATCATTTTAGTTTCAAACGTTACACAATGTTATAAAACGATACGAAATAATATAAGAATATATATTATTTAATAACATGAATCATGAGTTGAAAATAATATAAACATATTATTTTATACGATATTACAGTTTGAATATAATATAGATATATTATTTTTTTAAAAGCGGGAATAATATAAAAATGGGCTAATAATTCAAACCCGAGCCTACGGGTTGTTTTCCAAGCTAAAACACATCAATATAATATTATAATAATATGAGATAGGTTTTTATAATTAAAATAGTAATAAAAACTACTTTAAAAACGAAATTGGGGTGGAGGGACTCGAACCCGGTCTCCTCCACACCAACACCAAGCTTTAACCATCCCACCCGCTAGGGAAATCGCGTTAGAACCCGGACAGGAATGATTTTGACCCTTAACTCCCCCGTGTTCATATCCCCAAACAAATGTTGAACCAAGATTAGTCCAAATCCATCGATATCGATCGTGGTAGACTAATGATTTATAGGGGTTTTGAAAATCGGGTCATGGCGAACATGTGTGAGAGTTTAATTGCAACAACAATGAGTCTGGGTCGGTTAATTCTTGATTTGAAATCCCGAAACCCTAGATGTGAACCCATAACCAAATCGAATGATTCTGATGATAAAACTTGTTAGAATTATAGGGCTTTTATTAAAAATGCAATTGCGAAACTGTTAGCATAAATTAATTTGATTTAAAAAGCGTGTGGATTAGGATTCGATTAAACAGGAAACTCATGAACCCTATATCTTTGATCTTGATCAATTCGATACCGGCAGAGGTTAGATTCATAGGGCTTTTAACAAGTGAGAAGTTGTGATTCTAACCATACCATTTAATTAGATTGAGACTGAGTCGGGAGTAGGATTCGATTAGACCGAATTCACATGAACCCTAGATTCTTGTTTTTAACAAATTCGATGTTATACGGTCAAATTAGCATAGGGCTATTGATATAAACACTAAATCGAAACTGTAGGTGTAAGAAATTACCAAAATGGAGATGAAATTGATGGTGAACGACTAGATGGATTTCCGACTTCGAAGGGTTAATCTTTGGCGATCCTGACTGCTTCTACGACGCGACTGATGTGGGGGAAATGATCAGTGGGACTCGTGTAGCATTCGTAGATGATTAATTTCAGTATGAATTATTGAATTGATGCGAATTGGTGAGGATTAGGGACGACTTTGATGGTTACGGTTTGTAGTTCATAATTAGACATGATTCGGTCATGATAACGATTAATCATTGTAGTTAAGATCGTAAATGTTGATGATTAATCTTGATCCGTTACAGAATTAACAGAAATCGATTCTTGAACTCACAATTGAATCCAAAGTCGCGATCTTTGACTTCAAAAATCAACAGGAATTAAAATGTGATAATTACAGTTCTAGTCCCTGTAGTTATATGGATTCAGGGTTTGAAAGAGTGGCAGAATGAGTCCTTGTGGTTTGTATAACATGATTAGTTGACTTTTAAAGTCAACATAGATTAAATCTTGGATTTTGACCTTACAAAATCAAACAAAATTAGGTTTAGACTAATTACCTATTTAGTCCTTGTAAATAGAGTTTGAGGAAATGACAGAATTTGTCCTTTGGATTTAATATCGAGTTAACTGGGTTAGGTTTTAACGAAAAGTTTAACGGAATTTCGAACGGAATTAACTGAAAAGTCCGGATTGTCACAATGAATCCTGACCGTTTAATACTAAACAGTTACAATCCAGTGATTTACAGCAGATTGCAGCCCCTGGTCTTGATACATTTTTTAAAATTATTTAAACCTACATTACAGCACACGGATTGTGCTTTTAAAACTGAAATGCAGTTTACCCACAAACCCCACTCCCCAGCAGCCCTATTACTATTACTAAAGTAAAAAAAAACAAACAGAAAAATAAATCAAAAAACCTCAGAATTTACACGTTGATATCTTTTGAACAACTTGCAGATGATATCTTTGAACCAGTTCCAGTTGCTTTTTATATCAATCTGCAGTAAAATAAATAAAATTAAAAGTAAAAGATTAAAAAACTTTTAAAAGTTTTACGAAAAAATGAAAAGAACCAAATGTAATTATTATGTTATTTTCAGTTAAAACGTATACAGAAACTTTCAAAATATAACAAAATGTGTTACCAGATAAAACACGTTTTCCATATTTATATCCAACATTGTCTTTTAAATCTGCAAACAAAAAAACCTTAGTTAAAAAACACCTACCTGCATAAATCATCCGGTAAATAAAAAAAACCCTACAATAATATAGAAAACCGAATCTTGTGTAACCTTACCAATTAACAAAATTTAATAAAAATTTACGAATCTTATATAAACCTTACCAGTTAGCAAAAATTAATAAAAAAAACCCTGCAATAATTACAATACCGAATTAATTGAAAAAATAAACAATAAGTTATATCAAAATAAGACCCATGTACAATAACTCCTCCATTACTTACGTTTTTTTTTTTTTTGCATAATTCCATCATTTGTTTGCTTCAGGCTTGAATTTCGGTGCTGTAGAAAAAAAAACACATTTAATTAATTGCCCACGTTGTTCAGTTAATACCCCAATTAAAAAAAAAAGCATATTAGCTGCCAAAAAACACATGTTAAAATAAAGCAGTTTTAAAACCGAATAAAACTGCGAATTGAGAAGTTGGGGTAGGAACCGTAGGATGTAACCCGTAAGTACAGCCTATAAATAAGCATCTGGAAAGTTCATTTTTTTTAAATAACTTTGCTGGAAAACTTTTAAGCATTTATGAAGCCAACGTAGATACATTCGAAGGTATTTTCACGAATCAGTTGTTTTATTAAATTTTTATACTAATTTGCAACTTTCATTTGAAAAATTGTAATGCACAATTACCTTTGATTACTTTCATGCTAAATGGAGCAGAAGAGGAGTCCTAAGACTGATGACCCAAAAGTATAGTTAACTTCATTTACTTTATTATCTTTATGCTGTTTTTAGTAATTTATAACTACAAATTTCATGTATTTTTTACTTAACTAAATTCTTGTGCTCATAATTATTACTTTTTTTTTATATTTTTTCCCGTATACTAAGCTTGATAAGAAGCTTGACCCGCTTGAAGATGGTAGCACTAAGGGTGTTGGGGGCGGTCAACTCGATCACAATCGAGTAAATGAGTAAAGGGGAACACCGCCCCCATCAACTTGAGTAGGGCAACCAGGTTAAATGTCCGAGTATATTTACTCGTTTGTGGAATGTCCGAGTAAATGTGAATTGCATATCACCCTCTCCATTTGCTTCAATTCTTTCACAAATTTAATATTCCTTTAGTTTGTATAATTTTTTATTTAGTTATAAATAACATGTTTTTTAATTAAAATTACTTAGCTTGTATAAAATTTTCTGAAAGATCAAATTAGAATTGATCATAAATAACATTTTTTTTATTTTTCTAGTTTTTAAATTGTATTATATTATTATGTTAATTTTTATGTAATGAAATTGACATTTTTATTTAAATGTTCATTTTAAAAGAAAAAAAAGTTGGTGAGTAAATGAGTAGGGTGTTTCCAATGAAATCTGAGTAAATGAGTAGTTTTGAGGTGTCAGAATTCTATTGAGCAGTTTTGACGAGTAAATGAGTATTGGGGTAAATGACCCATCACCTTAACAGGGTCAGGGTTATATCTTTTGGTCCTTTGCCCCTATAAATCTCACTTCCAAAGGAAACTCAGTGATGAGGTAGGTAATATATTTTTAGTATTTTTTTCTCTAATCCAATAAATAAGTCTATACTTTGATTTCAAGGATCCCTTGTAAATAATATAGTTTAATCAATACATTGTAAAGTAAAATAATACATTTTAATCAATGCATACCCATATATTTATGAACGACATTTGCTGATATAGTAAATAACCCAACAGTAAATTATTATTTACAAACACATAGTTAGAAAAAAACATGTTACATTTGGTTTTTTTAAAAAACCTCTACAGTTAATGATAGACATGTTTTTATCTAAAAAAACAATTTATATGAAGTCCGCTGTGGGTTTAATTGTACAAATAATAACACTTTTATAAAAACTTTTCATTGTACACGTTTTGATACAATCAACCTTTATTCATTTTTAAAATATGTAAGTCTTTCTGAAGTTGTTAAGTAAATATAATATTAAAACTATGTTTATACAAATTAACAAAAAAAAAAATTATAACCCCACGTTCAGCTAGGGTAGTGGGAAGTTAGTTGGTGGTTTTATGTATTTCTATTAGACATGTGTTTTTTTTAAATCTTTTATCCTACATATACGGTTGACAAGGTCAGCCAGTTCCTAATATTTCTCTTAGTTGAGGTTGATGTTTTATACGTGATGATTTATTAAATGTTATACAATTTTCTACACACTACACTGTATTACCCTGTTTGCGTTGAGTCTATACTCTGTTACATATGCATGTTTATGATATACCTGTTTATTTGGTTGATTTAAATTATTTTTTTAAATGTTTTATGCAGACTTATACATACAACAACATAAGAAATACACACACAAGCAACATAGTGTAATCAATTCGACCATAAAACTTATCAAAACACTAAATGCACACAAATCATTCAACACATACAAAACAGTTACTCGCAATTGCGTCCAGACACGCTATGTCTGGGATATAAACCTATAAATGCAACGCATATATTTAACAATTACCAGTCCTAACCCGGTCACCACAACAATGCCTACACTATTATATAAGTGTTCTACATGAATTTAAAATAATAAAGATAGGAACTTACATTTCGACAGCAATAGATAAAGATCACAGAAAACTTGCAGAGATTCCAAGCACTCTTTAAAGGAACTTGAACGAGTTTGAGAAGCGAACCTTTGTGTTAGAACAAACAAAAATACAATTCGAATTTGACAGTAGCACTAGTGCTGTGGTGGTGGTGGACGGTTATATGTGTGTGTATATATTTTATTATGTAAGGGTATTTTAGTCATTTCACATACACTTAACTGAAAAACTTAACTGGCATCCACTTCAGGGGCCAAATGTGTTACAATCGTGCAAACTATTGGGCCAAAGTTGTAGTTTCTCATTCCCAGGGGCCAAAACCATAATTTGACCAAACCACAGGGGCCATCTTTGTAATTAATTCTAAAATAATAAATACTTATTGTATGCATACTTCCTATTTCATAATTGCAAATATAAGAAATTTATTAACTGAAAACATTTTTTTAGAGGCTTTGCATTCTTAAACAGAATTCCCCATAATGGTTACCTTATTAGCTGGTATTCCATTAAACCCACCTTCCTTTTAAAACGGCATAGTACATGTTTATGTGTAATCATTTTAGTAAATGTTATACCAATTTCATCACACTACACTGAATGAAATCCATCCATACACAACACAACAAAGCCTTCCCAGGGACAGGATTCCGATACCTCTCGTATGAAGGCAGGTCAAGTATAGAAAGGGAGTTGTGGTGTTATGGGTAGATTTCATTTGACAATACAAACAACAAGTAGATCCATAAACACTAATTCAACAGTTTATTCAAATGACGGTACTCCTAACCCGGTAATATCATATGTGTGAGTGTGTGACCATAAATAAAGGAGTGTTTGAAGACTTACAGATTCATCCAGCAAGACATTCTATTGCATATTTCTTTTATTGTTTCTGATTATATCAAAACCAACATAAGAATACATTAATCATAACAGCAAAGGTCATAATAATACAGAACACCTCATATACATATAAGAAATACCGTATCATACAGAGTAAGCATAGACTAGAACATATGTTTTTGAATAATACATGCTATAAATCACTATTCTCAGGTGATGGTATCATAATTAAACATGTCTAACTTGGCTAAGTGTAACTATTAAGTTTAATATTAAATCCACAACTGATAGCTAACAAATGGTACCAGATATAAAAAATTAACATAAAAATATAATAATACATAATAAAGGCAGCATATTAAAAGCAGGTACTCGCAAATGTGTCCACACATGAAAAAACATATTTTCTATACGTCAATTAATTAATTACCTAGAAAGTTAATAAACCAAGAAAGATAATTAATCGGTGGCTAATAACAATTAACACAAAAAAAATAGAATTCTTTCTGTACACTTCTTTCTGTGATTTTTATTATTATTATTACATATTATTATTTAATTATATTTGTATTTTATATATTATTTTTTTCCCACTATTGTTGTTCTATGTATTTTTGTAAAAATAGTTATTTATTTAATAGAAGTATTTTGTTACTTATATAGAAACATAATAATAAGCATCAACAACAGTATAATATACATTAGAGAAACAATTCAAAATACAAAGAATACTAATTTTATGTTCGATTAACTTACCATGACTAATAGGAGTATCTATAATAAAGTAAAATCACAATGAAAACATAGTTTCTTCGGTTAATAATGATTTAATATATAATACTTATCTTTTTAAAAAAACTCATAATCATTTTTTTCAAATCTTATGTGGAGTGTTCAAAATACAATCGTACCATCTAAAACATCGTCATCAGTATTTATTGTTAAATGTTTGTCTTGAAATTTGTATATGTACCGTTTTTCATAACTTATTCCTATAGTTACGTTCAAACTTCAGGTGCTTTCTCATGAGGATCATGAGGTCGAATCTGGAAGCTCTAGGTGTCGCCCACTAGATGATTCTACAAATACACCAACACTGTCAGATGTGGTCCAATTAGCATTACAGCAACATGGGTCAGGGTCCCATTTGAGGCCAAGGAGGACGAGCCAAAAGCCGAACCGATTTAAGGAGTAGATCACTTTTGAAACAAAATTAAGAAACATTCAACACATGTTTGCCGACTTCTACCTTTGCATCGTTTTTGGTTTATTTATTGTTTGTATTGGACCTTTTTTTAACTAACATAATAGTGCTTTTATCACACAATTTGTCTGCTTTTTGTTTACATTTTAAAGAAAGACATTTGGATGCATCGTTGTTGAAGTTAGATCTTATGAAAGACATTTCTAATGATGTTAGTATGGACGATAGTATTGCCGTTTCTGATGATAGTTCTTCTGATGAAGATGTCACTTGCTTCACAAAAACCGTTAAAAGCACGATTGGTAATGCTATATAGTTTCCTTTTAAAGCGTATGCAAATGTTTAGTATTTGAGTTCTATTAATAATAAAAAATAATAATTTTGTCATATCACAATGTTAAAGAACCCGACCACCGGACGAGTATAAAACTAGTTATAGTTAATGAAGATAGAAAAGGAATTGTGAATGCTGATGTTAGATGAATAGACTAAATAATTACAAATATCAACTTATATCGGAGCTATGGTGCCGGTTGACAAGTGATGAATGGTAGGTCATAATTAGCCGAGAGTATAAGAGGTACGTTTTTTTTGAACGGCCAACAAATATAGAATTGCCTAGGTACTCCGTACGGCGTGACCCATTGACAAAAGGCCACCGTCAGCTGGCCCAACCCAGCCGTACGGAACCCTTAAGCGCCCCAAGTTATCTCCAGTTCCGGGAAAAACCCACCCGCCCAAAAGCCCACTGGTGGCAAAAGGCCACCGCCAACTAGCCCAACCCGGCCGTATAAGAGGTACGTTTGAACCACAATATTCATACACACAAACGTCTAAACCACAATATTCATAAAATTTGTAAACATGAGTCGAACCACAGGAGCAAACTAAAAATGTGAAAGGGAGAATGTTCCAAAACACACATTTTTAAGAATCTCCATACGAAACCCATTAGAAATAAGATCTGAATACTTGGCACGTAATAGTTTGAAAAAGAAAGTGATGGATTGTGTTTTTTAAGGAATGGCACTATATGTTGGAAACTGTCGTCATATTGCATCTGTTGAGTTTGTGATGGTAAGTAAGTTCCCTCTGTACAGACTTCCATTCCATGAGCTTTTCTAAGAAATTTGTGGATTGGATCATAAATGCAAACCACCTCACAAACACAGATTATCATCCATCACACACTTATCATATCAGACAATCTAATTTCTTGTTACTTTCCGACATACAGTTTTTTGATCAATGATGTCCTGTCTTTGTTATGTATCTTCCTAAAGCTAGCACTTGGTAACTATGTTATGTTCACATGGATATCAAAAGGATTGTCACTATATGTTTGAAACCAAAAGTTTGGCCTGTGAGTGGCAGCAGGAGGAAATTTGATGCTTGTGTGAGATTAGCATCAGTTGGTCAGGGTCAGATGATTTTTATATTAGCTACTATCAAGCATATTGAAAGATGATTCATGCTTCCAAATTAGCAAAATTATTTAAGATTGTTTATATGTTAAAAACATGGTCAGCTGGTAAAATGCTAAGATAACACTCGAAAACAGAAAGAATAAGAACTCGCTTGATTGATCGGGTGAAAACTGAATACAAAATAGTTCCAAATATAAATATTCAAACTATGTAGGCAATTCTCACTACTCTACTACCTAATAAACAGGAAAATAAACAGAAAAGACTTGGCATCTATTCTGACTTTAAAACTAGGAACCAATCTTGGAGTCGGACTAAACCAAAAGTTAGTGTTGGTGATGTTGATTTTTTTAACAGAAGGGAGAGTGTTGAATGGTATACACAGAAAGTGTGGATGTGGTGCATTGAATTGGATTTTACTTGTTGAATTGAGACAAGAAGATGGTACACTTTTCAGTCATGTAACTGGAATGGTAAGGCTAATGTAGTAGGGTGTCAAATTAAAACATTTGATTTTCTCTAGTAAATGGATAAATTCTTGGCTGTCAGTTATGTGTTGCCAATGGTTGGATGAATGTTATATTTGTAATGGGTGAGCCTCCTTTTGTTTAGTGATTTGCATAGATGAGAAAGCATGTTGAAAATTGAATTTAACATTTGATCTCACTTTGGTTTGAATCAAACATAACATCCATGAATGCATAATTTTTATTAAAATGAAACAAGAAGAAAGTTAGTTACCTAGTAATTAATCTTTGTTGCCAATTCTATATACTATCCGGCCCCTGGTGGAATCATATCGGCTGACTTCAATCTTAACTTTATCCCCTGGCAACATTCGTATAGAATTGCGTCGGATTTTCCCAGATATGTAGCCTAGAACCACGTCTCCATTTTCTAAACGAACCCAAAACATCCCATTCGGAAGCGATTCAGTAATCAGACCTTTCGCCACCCATTTTTGCTCGCTAGATTCCGACGACTTGGACCCACTGTTCACTTGAGCTCTCACCACCACCACCAAAGGTTTTACCGAGCAAGCGGACCAGGAAGAAGAAGGACGACGGTGGCTCAGCGAGATGGCGTTCCAGAGTAAAGGAGAACAACAAGATATCGCAGCCATGAATTGAATTCTGTCACGGCGCTTTTGGACAAAACCCTACGCCCCCAATATCTTCTTTAAATTCTTTTTCTTATGAAAACGTTTTTTTATGCTTCAACTACACACAACTATACTGAATTGTTTTTGGATTTTGGTCTTTAACCTACTTTAATTTTGTTACATAACATTGATGGATGTTAACTTTTTTTTGGTTAAGTGACTACGAAAAAACCAAAACACGTTTTAATTTAATTTGTTCCCTTTTTTCTTTTTAGTAACTAATTACAACAATTCGTTAGCGCATACACATCAAAACTGAACGTAATCCGTTAGCGTATACACATCAAAACTGAACGTAAGATATCCACACATATCAATCCTAAAACTATGAATTACTACACATAATACATAAACAACATTGAGATTTGATAAAATAGAACCCCAACCGAGAACAAACAATCAATCAGCATCAATCGAAGCTTATAGAGAAACAAAATCATGAAGTTGAAAACTGATGGCAAACTAACCTATCAATCGCACAGGAACCTTACTGATATTGTTGAAACTCGTCGTTCAAAGCTGTGAATCGCCGGAAGTCGTGGCAGATTCACACCGCTGAAACCCACCGGAGCGAATTTTGCTCTGTCGATTCACATCACCTTCAATACATTTGGCAGAAGGATCAACTCATGATACAAAGGGTCGGTCGTCGTCGTCGTCTTTAGCATCTCCTTCGTCGTATTCGTCTTGTGAGAGAAAATCGTCATCTAAATGAGAAAGAAAGATGAGAGACGCACACGTCCATACGTGGCTTTGGGAAGAAGAGATGGGTGACCACGCATAGTCCTCTTGTACCCTAAGTTTCTTCAGTTATAAGGGGGGTGTTGGGGATTCCTTTTCAAATCTACTTATTACTTATAACTTAAGGTGGAGGGAGTCGTCCAACGGGTTGCGTGGGTTGCAAGGGCTACACCGCCGCAATAAGCAAGGACTTGGCTAGCGCTTTTGCTCACGGGTTGTAAAGCCCGTTCTTACCCTGATGGTTTCAAGAATACAATGAAGATTTACATGTAATAAATAGTATTTTATAATTATTTAAAAAAAAATCATGGGTTCAAATGCTTCCACACCCTCTCTTTAGGATTGGAGAAGGTAAAAATGACATGTCAAATTTTAATTGGGTAAATTGAGAGGGTTCCGTGTGTAACACTCCCTCCACCCTTATATGAGTTAATAAGTCATAAGTAAGCCCTCCCTTACTTCTTGAAAATGGAATAAGTAGGGTAAATAAGTTAGTTTACCCAAACACCTTAGTAACTTATATCTATACTATATAATAAATAAAGGTTTTTCTATGCCACATGTCACCTTCACATTCATTCTTATTATTTTTTTCCCTCCTCTCTATCTTATTAAATGCACCTCTTATTTTTTACAATAATATATATTTTAAAAAAAATATTAATTATATTAATAAAACACATTTATTTTAAATTTTCCCTTATAAAACTTTGAAAATCTAATTATGTAACTTTTATTTTCAATCAAATAATAAATGAAAATCAAATTACATTAAATAATACTTAATTTATTTTCAAACCCAGTTATATGTTAGTTTTTACATATTTTTAGTTTTGTTTTCTATTCTTATTATATGATACATTTTACACGTGTAAAATATACACATAAAGATTTAAAAATTTTATTTATTGATGTTTTTCATCCGTGTGTATACACGAGATCTAAACTAGTAAGTTAATAAGAGCATTCACATCAGTTTCCCTATCACCATCTCTATAATTACACTAAAAATCACTACCTTTTCTCTCTCATTTTTAATTAAATAATATTTTTTTATACATTTATCATTACCTTTTCTCTCTCCTCCACTCACAACACTTTTAAAAAATATTAAAAATTTTATGCAGGTGAACAATGTTTTCCTCAAATATACAAAAAATTTATACATTTTCTCTCTTCTACACTCACAACCACTTTAAACCAGTGACTAAATTATGAAAAACCAAACTCACAACCGTATAAAGAAGTTGCTGCAGTAAATAGGCTAAATAAGTAATACCAACCATCCCCTAAGTGTGGACCAATCAAGAATGACCCGTGCCCGTTACTCGTTAGTAATGGATAGGTTTGATGGGGCGCACTTAATAAAATGAAGGGGCTAGAAGATGTAATGGGCCGGATTCTGGTGACGGACATCTGGCACTTGTCTTTTGCAAGCTTAACATCGGGGTCGTCGTCTCTCTCGATTCATAATCAAGTTGGCAAGATCAATTGCTCCGTACTCAGATCCATCCACCTTCATCACTCCGGTGACTCCTCTTTCTGTTCTTTTGTTAGATCGATCACTAGATTTCTGTTTTTTTTTTTTTTTAATTAGGGTTTGATTTTCCAATTTAACCACTTTGCATATAACGTCTTAAATTGTAAACAGGACCTTGAGGTTGGAATTAAGAATGGTAAGAGCTCATCCTGACGGTTATTATGTTAATATGATCTGTCTGTCATCTGTGTTGCGTGGATTTTCAGAATTATATATTAGGAGCTTTCAAGCCAGCTTGTAATATTTCAATTACATTTGCGGATGCCAAAACTTGCAAGCAGGTGTTCTGTTCGTTACTTCATATACACATATTTGCAATACACTGCTACTGTATTATATATATATATATATATATATATATATATATATATATATATATATATATATATATATATATATATATAGGGGTATGTTCTTTTGAGAACCAACAATATGTTAAGAACCGTGAGAACCGCATTAACTCTTGCTCTATTTATACTATAAATTGACTAGAATTCATGTATATTTCAATATGTTTAAGGTTTGGTTTTAAAAGACCTCGAATTTATAATCGTTTTTTTAAATGCATATATGCACTCACACTATATGCACAAATGAATGCATATATGCATATTTTTATACTTTTTCTTAAAAAAATTTAGGAGAGAGGAGATAAACTCAAACTAAGAGTGGGAAGAGATAAATAAAACATTGTTGTTGAATTTTACTTTTTTCACTAAAGCGATATGTACACGTTTTGTGCGGTTCTTTCGGTTCTCAACACATGGTTGGTTCTCAAAAGAACATGCCCCTATATATATATATATATATATATATATATATTCATACATGTATTTAAATAATGGCCTTTTTTTATCATTGCTATAATTCTTCACTATGGCTATTAGGGGCGTTTGAATGTTTTGGAATTCACGAAAAGAATCCTTTTCTTTTTCTATATATAGAATAGAAAGATCTGTATATATAAGAACGCTGGTTTTAAGAACGAGTGATTGCCCTTCTCCGACCCTTACTGCCCAACTTGAGAGCGTTGAGAAAGGGCAGATGTATAGAACTTTTCATTGGACTAGAGAATGCGATTGCATTATAAGGTTGCAATTGAACAGATCGAAATGTAAAAATAATTAACAAAATATAAAACAAAGATCCAAATTCAAATATCTTTTAAAAGAATGTTTTTAATATAACGAAAAACGGATAGGATTACTATTTAAACTATAAACATTTATGAGGTTTCCTTTTAAATGTTGAGCGATTCTGAATTCTATCAATTGAAGGATTTGGTTAGAATTCCAATTCATTCTCTTAGCCAACCAGACATGCAAAGGAATGGAGTTTAAATTTCAATTTTATTGAATTCTCATGAATTTTTACTAATAACCAAACAGGCCTGTTATTGTTACTCATCACTTGCTTCATGTCTAGATTTCATGTTGTAGTAACACAGCTGGGTTGTTTCTTTGGAAGGTTAATATAAAACTATACTGGTTTTGTGCTTCCATAATGATCCTTTTTGCTATATAGGTTCCACTGAAGAAAGAAAATGGTCAGACAATATTGGTCCCCCTTTTCCAAAGTCAAGAAAACATTGCTGGAAAGGTATAAATGTGATATTTCTGATAGACGGATGACTACATACAAGCTTGTGACCATTCTGTGTCACATTTGACTTTTATTTATCCAAATAACAAGGTTAGACATGTCACATGGTAAGAGCTTATGCTCCATTTTTTATTTTTTCAGATTTCTTTAGAACCTGTGCTAGGAAAGAAGGTTGAACACAATGGCATTAAAATAGAGCTCCTTGGTCAGATTGGTGAGTTTATGTGTACACTTGTAACAAATTGGTGGAATATTATGGAGTAATATGTAGTATAAAAATAATGTAGCAAGTAGCAACCTTATCAATAAAGAAAAAGGGGTTCTATGCCATTTGTGAACGAGTACCGCTTTATTAGACCAGTTAGGTTACTGCAATGATTAGGTGATTATTTACTAT
The DNA here is from genome assembly GCA_023525975.1 of Smallanthus sonchifolius. Taxonomy (NCBI): domain Eukaryota; kingdom Viridiplantae; phylum Streptophyta; class Magnoliopsida; order Asterales; family Asteraceae; genus Smallanthus; species Smallanthus sonchifolius. The sequence continues at coordinate 158,481 of CM042029.1, forward strand.
ATTGAATACCTATTTCAAGTGTCCTTTTAAGATAGAGCTTATGGAGTTGGAGTATTTGGATCCATCTTCATTTATAATTTTCTGAAATATGTAAATTGTCTACTCTTCTGGGTTTGCTAACATTATTTGCGTACCAGCGTAGTTGGTTGGAAAGACCAAAGTGGTTTATAGCTTGTGCTTGTGTTGCCTTGGATGATACTCAATCCTGAGTTCATGTTTTTGTATGATCTAATATAGGTGTATGGTTGTATCTGCCCATGTTTGCAATTATTGTCTCCTTGATTCAGATTCACCTTTCATTCTTCTAGAATTTCTGAAAACGCTGTTATATAGTGTTTTTTTTTGTATAAGACTCAACAGTGAATATAGATCATTTGATATTATGATGAATTGTTATAAGTTACAAGATTCTCTTTAAGCCTTTCTATTTACTTTTGAAAATTATGGTGACCTTGAGTCTTCAAAGCGTTACTTTGTTATTTACATGCTCTACTAAGAGAGGAATGTTTGTGGAATCGAGGTAAATCATTTCAAGATTCTCTTTAAGCCTTTCTATTTACTTTTGCCTGGATATCTAATGATCCAACTTCCCCCAACATAAGTTTTTATGTCACACATCTTCCTTGAAAAGAAGTTGTGGCATTTTCACAAAACGTTTAGAACTATTTTGTTTGTGTATATAATAAGATACTCTAGGGGTGGCAACAGGATATGGCTTAGTGTTCTTGCCAACAACAGGCTTCTAGTTTGGCCTCTCAGCTGGGCTGTGTAAATTTTATTCATGACTTGAGGGCTGTCTTGTTTTATTTTCCCCGTAAACTGTTTAGGCCTTTATGAAAATCAAGAGTCGACTTGTTTAGCCCATTCTTCATTTTTATTAGTCCCAATTTTCATGATGCGAACTTATTCTTTGAAACAGTTGAGCATTTGAATTCCTCTTAATATCTTTCCATCTTATTTTCTTTTGCAGAAATGTATTTTGACAGAGGGAACTTCTATGATTTTACCTCACTTGGTAGGTCTTCATTGTTACATCTCTATATCTGATGGAACCATTTTACTGGTTTTGTGTTGTCAAGCAAGTTAGCCAACATTGTTCTATCTTTACTTATAAAGTTGTTTGACAATTTTATCTATAACTAGAAAGTTTTCCTTTGCGCCGCAATAAACCCAAAAATAAATAAATAATGTTTAAACTCAAGCACGGCTAAAACTAATTATAAATAAATTGAAAAAGAAAAAAAAAGGCTAAAATCCCGGGGGGGGGGGGGGGTGTTGCAGACGCGCGTCACCATCTCCGCCAAACCATTCTTTGGTCTTGAATGTGAAATCAATTGTATTCATAAAAACAACTCTGCATTTTCACACAAATTTAAAAAAAAATAAAATAAAAGGTCCAATCATCAAGTGCCACTTGGCATGGTGCTCCAATAGGAAGCAACAACTATTCATGGGGCTGTAAAATTATAGGTTATATAATATTCCCTGACTATCTTTTGGTATGTAGTTCGTGAACTGGATGTTCCTGGGGAATTATATGAACGGAAAACGTATAATTTTGAGTTTTCAACAGTTGAAATGCCGTATGAGACATACAATGGAGCAAATGTCAGACTTCGGTAAGTTTCTTATCTGTAGGTTAACACTTAACAGGGTGTACGTGCATTTCCTTAATAGAATCAAGCCATCAATATGATTTCATGTCCAACATATTCCCTGGGTGTGCGTTCTACTTTTGGCAGTTCTAATCATAATCAGGCAAAAATAAATAGTTTGTTGATTTAAAATTTTGAATTGAAGTAAACCCACATTAGTTTTGAGAACTATTTGTAGCTTTTTGCCCCAAGCTTTGTTGTTGTGTGGCTGATGTTTTCTAGACAAAGCTAAAATATTTCTGCATCATCTCATTCTCAGATATGTTCTAAAGGTAACTGTTGCTCGTGGCTATGCTGGTAGCATAGTGGAATACCAAGATTTTGTGGTAAATAATCTCTCTCTCTATCTGGTGTGTGCGTGTGTCTTTCATGCACTCCATCTGATGTTCAGCTTAAACCAAGAACAGGCAGGAAGTTTTGTTGATTAAAAAGGATTATGAATATCTGATGTGTACATTGAACGTTAGTTGTTTTTGTTTGTACTTAGCTCTTAAGATACTAGTGCTTGTAGAAACTTTATATTTTGGTCATCGTCTGGATGGTCTCAACTTGAGATTTCTTAATTTATTTGTTTCTGTGGTCTTGAATTGTTTAAAAAGCTGAGCTTGCCAACTGAAATATTCTTCTGAGTTATTTTTCTCTTCCAAAGCAAAGCACCATCATGTTTGCTACATTTTGTGGACATTAATTATCCTTTCTCATTGGTTGGTTGGTTCCTGTGATATATCAGGTCCGCAACTACAGCCCAGCTCCTGAGATCAACAATAGTATTAAGGTCAGTGATGTTAGGAAGTGTAGTTGTTTGGTAAGTGTGTGAGATGCATATGTTTCTTTGGCAGATGGAAGTTGGATAGAAGACTGCCTTCATATCGAGTTTGAGTACAACAAGAGCAAGTAAGTGAAGAAAAAGGATAGTTTAGGTGGTTATGGTGGTTTGTTGTTAATTAATAAGGTAAGGGGTATGTATACAGGTATCATCTTAAAGATGTGATTATTGGCAAGATATATTTCCTTCTTGTAAGAATCAAGTTAAAGAATATGGATCTTGAGATCAGAAGAAGAGAATCAACTGGTTCTGGGGCAAACACTCACGTGGAGACAGAAACCCTAGCAAAATTTGAGTTGATGGATGGTGCACCTGTTAGAGGTAATGAAAACAAACAAACATTTATTTTATATGTGGATATGATGTTAATTAAGGGTTACACCTACATAGGTGAGTCGATTCCAATCAGGCTGTTCCTGAGCCCCTATGAGGTGACGCCGACACACCGCAATATTAACAACAAATTTAGTGTGAAATATTATTTGAATCTAGTGCTTGTGGACGAGGAAGATCGGCGCTACTTCAAGCAGCAGGAAATCACAATATACCGAACCGCAGAAACCTCTACTTAATTCCCTTGTATTTGTATAGGTGAAAGTAGATTTTCTTTGTTTGTTTGTGAATTACGCGCTTCTGGTCTTGTTTGAAATTTGTGTGTGATTGAATCATAAAATGTGTTTCTTTGGGTTGGTATATTGCGTGACAGACAAGTATACATGATTCATTAACTTCGATAATGTGTGTGTGTGTGTCGCTTAAATGAAAGAGACGCATCGCCGTTTAAGTAATTTTAATATTAGATCTTAAGGAAAGCTGTTGGGATCACGTCTTTTCCCACAATTTAAGTATTCAAATTTAGAATTAGATGAATGTAAGATTATATTTTTTCCAAAATTTTGAAATTAGATGAATGTAGAGCAATGACTTACGGTATATATCTTCGATATCAGCTTGATCTCTTATCTTCAGCCATGGTGTTCTTCAAAGTCAGTGGGAAAAGGTGTTCAATATTGACCTAATACGTGAAGATCGATTGAAGTAAAGGAAAATGTCAGGGTATTAGAAAGGGGGGAAACGAAAAGAAACGTGTCAAGCACGTGATCTGACTTAACGGTGAAAATAGAAGGTGGTTAACCTAAATGACATAACGTGCGGTAAGTTTTAAACATAAAAGATATAATTTGTAAATTGAAGAGGAAAAACTAGTAGTAATGACGGTGGGTAGGGGCTAAAAAAAAGGCGAATGGTAAAAGAAGATGGAGGGGAGGGGGCGATGATAAATAAAGGAAATAATATTTGGTGAGGAGAGGAAGCGCGTTCTGGTGTGTTTTCGTTTGACCATCCGATAACACAAGGAAGGGAATGGAGGTGTTCTATTACATGGTTTTTGGGGGTTTAGGATTGATTGTTGGCGTTCTGGAGTTGAGTAAGAACAACAAAGATCGAATTACCACTTCTCAAGCTTTTGCTTCCTTCAAGAACAATTATCTTCTTGTTTACTCTCTCATGATGGGTACGCTTCTTAACTAATTAGATCTGATTCATATTTTCAATCCGATCCGGATCTTAATCACTCGGATCTTTTGTTTGTTTGTTATATAGCTGGGGACTGGTTACAGGGTCCGTATGTGTACTACCTTTATACCACATATGGGTATGGAAAGGGAGATATCGGACAGCTCTTCATTGCTGGCTTTGGCTCATCCATGCTCTTTGGCACAATCGTAGGCTCTTTAGCTGATAAACAGTACGCCTTCCTTCCTTGTTTGATTAGTTAGTTTGTTAGTTAATCTCATTATGTAATGTTTAACTCAGGGGCCGCAAGCGCGCATGTATCACATACTGCATTACTTACATACTCAGCTGCATCACTAAACATTCTCCTCAATACAAACTTCTACTGTTGGGCCGAATTTTGGGTGGTGTTGCTACTTCTCTCCTCTTTTCAGCATTTGAATCTTGGCTTGTTGCAGAACACAACAAGGTAGCTCTACCTCACCCACCCTTATTATCATTCATTCAACACTCACTCTTTACTTGTATGCAGAGAGGTTTTGAACAGCAATGGCTCTCTTTAACCTTCTCCAAAGCCATATTCCTGGGGAATGGTCTCGTTGCCATCATCTCTGGCTTGTTTGGCAACTTTTTAGTTGACGTTGCAGCTCTAGGCCCTGTCGCACCCTTTGATGCTGCAGCCTGCATTCTTGCAATTGGGATGGCCATCATACTCTCCTCATGGGGTGAAAACTATGGAGACCCTTCAGACAACAAGGACCTGCTTTCTCAGTTCAAGGCTGCTGCTGTAGCTATTGCTTCTGGTACCTTTCAAACTTCAACTGCAACTTCTTTTATACATACTTATTTTATTCTGTCTCAGATGAGAAAATTGCATTACTGGGAGCTATACAGTCTTTGTTTGAAGGCTCCATGTACACATTTGTTTTTCTATGGACTCCTGCCTTGAGTCCAAATGATGAGGAGATTCCACATGGTTTCATTTTTGCCACATTCATGTTAGCATCAATGTTGGGAAGTTCAATTGCAGCTCGATTCATGGCCCGCTCATCACTTAGAGTAGAGAGCTACATGCAGATTGTGTTTTTGGTCTCTGCAGCATCACTTTTGCTTCCAATACTCACAAATGTATGTTTCTTTACGTTTACACATTTCTTCAAGGAAAATTTTTATGCTTGTTAATTTGCGACAGTTTCTCATATCCCTTCCTGAGCTGAAAGGTGGAGGCATCTCATTAGCTGCTGGTATTCAACTTGTTGGGTTTTGTGCATTTGAGGGCTGTGTTGGAATTTTTTGGCCATCCATCATGAAGATGAGATCCCTATACATCCCTGAGGAGGCCAGAAGCACTATCATGAACTTTTTTCGCATTCCTCTCAATATATTTGTCTGCATCATCCTCTACAACGTATGTAATTGAAATTTAAGGTCAACGTTCTTTAGCTCTTGATGCCTAACCATATGTTGGTTGTGTTTTTTAAATTAAAGGTGAATGCATTCCCTATAACAATCATGTTTGGAATGTGCTCCATCTTCCTTTTTGTGGCTGCCGTGCTGCAGAGGAGATTACTGGTCATAACAGACAAGTCAAGTAAGCAGTTTTTACCAGATTACATCACTCATCATTATTATTGTTAAAAGATGCTTTTCGCAGTTGTTTAGTATGTGCTTTGATTCTATCATTAATTTCAGAGTCGGATGATTGGACATCAATGAAAGAGAGAGATATTGAGACTGAGCCCCTAAATGATGACTAGGGCCGACATAGAGTTTCCAAAAGCTACTAGGTTGATAACATTCATACAACTTGAACAGAGTTATTGAAGACAGGGATCCATGAGGAACCTGGCTATAGAGCACCTTATTTTTATGATGTATAATTTTTGCTTCTATTTTTTTACTTGGAGAACGTCATCTGCTAGCTTGTTTGAGACCTTACTTTTGTCCAACAACTTTGGTCTTCAGTGTGATTTAAATACCATATGATTCTTTTATAACATCATAAGTCTTACTGCTATGCATTGTTACACGAGGTCAATTGCCTGATTGATGATAGATTGTTACACACACATTCATCGCAGGCTTAGTTTCATCCGTTTTTGTGCAAACATTGAAGTTGTATAGATTATGTGATGACTGAACATACAACTGTGGAAGTTGAAACGGAAATTATAAACAGCATTGGCCACTTGAAACACCAACACCTTAAAACACATGAATGAATGACATAGGAAACTTTGAAACCACAAAACATTAGTGAAGAAGAGCAAATGCATATAAACATTGATTTAATAGCAATATATATGATGTTACAGCAGAATAAAGGATCTGAACACCCGAGATTTACAACAAACAGTAAAGAAACAACTAGAGAAAACGCTTTGCAGGTGCTGAAGCAGTTTCTAAGTCCCCAATGAAAAAGAAGATTCTATCAAGAATCCCCATCTGACGGTCGTTTCTCCCCCCAGTCTCAGAAGTTGTTTCTGTTCCCAATTGCAGACTTGTTGAACCCAAATGCTTTTGAATTTGTCCTTGGTGGATCAGAAAATAGTCATCTCCTTCCCTTATGATCTTCAGGCCCCTGGATACAACACACCAGATTCATCAGCCCCAATAATAGATTAAACACACAACACGATGGATGGTACTTACAATCCAACACGGTCACATCGATCTTGAACTGCATATACATCTTTCCATGGTTTTGAATCAACAGGTGCATAAAATATGGCCCTGTCTATTCCCCATCGTAGTTTAAATAGGTTAGACCAAAGATCATTTTCTGAAGCCAACAGATTCCATCTCCTGCACACTTGAGAAACAACCAAATATTCTTGAAATTTCATGAGACTGAAAAGAGTAAAGTCTATATGTTACTTATTACCAGTCAAAAAGTGAACAAAATCAGTATTCTTGAATCCAGATCTTAAAAATAAATTAAAACAACTCAACATATTAGTTAACCACAAAAATTCCATATAATAATCGGAATCGGAGGATGAATTTAAGAAACGGACCTTGCTGTGCTGCTACGAGATCCTGATGATCCAATAAAGAGAAAACTTTCAAACATAGATCGCCAGGGAGCTTCTCCATATCTTCTCTTGACTTTCAAACTTTTTCAGATGCGGTTTCTACCGTCTAAAAATCTCACCCGCTAACCAACTAGACACGTGTCATGTCATCCACACCCACACCCGTCAACAGGTTTTGCCGCCGGTTAAAAGCAACTACGAATTTGGATGTTAACCGCTTACTGATACTTATTATTATAGCATCATAATCTATCTAATTTCATATTTACTAGTTTACTACGCGACCTAATGTTTTTTTTAAGGCAAACTTAATCCTTCACGATTTAATCCAACCCGTCCAGCCTAGACTATAATACTATAAAAAATATATGACGATAATATATACCCACACCTTTAAATAATTTTCACAGAAACTCAGATTCCAATTAAACTTGTATCAAAACTTATATAAAAATAAAAACGTCATAGTTTAAAATTATAAAAGAAAATTAATATGCTCAAAATTAATCATAAAGACTAAAATTATCAAGAAAATAAAATAAAAACTTTAAAATAATAAAGAAAAATGTTTGACACAAGTTTTAAAATAAATAAAGTATTCACCTTTGTAGTGGGAATGAGCCTATAAAGTTAAAAGCTTATAAGTTAGCTTCTCAACTTGATTTCTCTAGCGTTCTGACCTTTATACGAGCGTTTCTTCCTTAACCGGGTACTACGAGAAGCGGGAATCGAACCGGGGTCGTCTATGGAGTCTCTAGAACACAATGTGGGAGTTGAGTTCGTGATTTGGGATGAGAAACTAACTGAGATCGAGAGGCTATTTATAGGCTGAATAACCGACCCGTAGCGGACCGCTACATAGGCGGGTGGCGGTCTGCCACCGCCTATGATGGCGTCAGCCCTAAATGTCAGCTTCTGATTGCACCGAACCTTAATTTGCGGCTAGCGGACCGTTACCGTGGGGCGTAGCGGTCCGCCACCATTACGCGTGGCAGATTCTCAACACTTTGCGGCTGGCGGATAGTTACCACCTGGCGTGGCGGTCCACCACGAGTACACGTGTCAAATTTTGTGACCATTAGTCACCATACACGTGGCTAACCCGGATTGATTGCTTAATGACCAAGTAACGGACCGTTATCACCTGTGGTGGCGGTCCGTCACCCAACTACTTGGGTGGGGGTTCAATAGTGCACCTCTACCGGTCCCTGGCACCCGTAGTGGACCGTTAGGGTTTACCTTAGCGGTTCGCTAAGGTCTTAAATCCAATATTTTAAATTTTGAACCCTGAACTTAAGTATAATTACACTTGTAGTCCCTAGGGTTTTACCTTTTGTCAAAAATTGAACATTTTTGTGGCAGGTGTTATAGTGTATGTGAAAGCCCAATAGATACCATTGTTGATCGCTCCACATGGTTAACGACATGGCACGTAGAAATCTTGTAGATGGGCAGATGCGAATCAGGATCTGTCACCGTAGTAATTCCATTCCAATCGTAATCTTTCAATGGGATGAGTTTGGGTGAAAAGTGGGATGATGGGTTTTTAAAAGTTTTTAATTTTATTTTTTGTACCAATGATATTTTTGTCAAATTAAAGTAGTTAACATAATCATCTTAACGGTGTTAAAGGTCTGATTAAAATTGAGACGGAAATGAAACCACAATGACTATTGGACTCAAAACGTTATTTTGAGCAAACCACATGGACTAAAACCAAATTTACTCTTTTAGTTTTGATTGGGTATATATATATATATATATATATATATATATATGTATGATATTTTTAAGTTTATAGGAGTGTATGTGAAATTGCATCGTAAAATAAACGTATTAAAAATGAACGTATTTTGTAACCTTGTGGTCCCTGTGGGCTGAGGGCCAATTGTTCCGGTGATATGAAATATATATAAATTAGGGTGAAAGGACCATATATTTTTATAAAACTTTAATTTTTTTTAATAAAATGTCTTTATCTGATTCTAGCATTCTTATGTATTTTTTTAATTTGTAACTTTTTTAACAAAATAAATATTTTTAGTTATCTTATGTATTTTTAATTAATAAAAAAGTAAGTTTTTATTTATTTAAATGTTTATTTAAAAAAAAAAATATTGATGAGTAAAATGAGTAAGAAAAACAGTTTATTGTAGGGAATATATAGGAATTAAAATATAATAAATTTGGTAATACATCATTCATATATCTATCTGTGGTTGGTGCAGGTGAGGTGAGAAGGACATGGAATCTGATGGTAAGCTTGTGGTTGACATAAACTTCGTCTCCTCAATCGATTCTCCGGAGTTCCGTTGTTTGAAGTGGTCAATGGAATGATTCCATATTTATATTTCTTGTGCTCCTCATCAAGGAGCTAGTTGTTGTTAGGTGTGGAGTCTCGTTTAGAGGCGGCCGGCCCTAATTAGGGTTAGCCGGCCCTAATGGGCCTATCTCTACGGTTTGGGCCTAACTTGGAGAACAAGTTAGTAACCCTAGTTTTAATCTATAAATACCCTATGTTGTAACTGTAATCTGTGTGCCTAGAGCTTAATGAAATAACCTATTTGCAGCCCGTGGACGTAGGTCCCCCACTGGGACCGAACCACGTAAAATTCTTGTGTTGTTTATTTTTCTGTACCGCGTGATTATCGTTTGTGCATGTGTGTGTTGATTCCGCTGCGCCACGTTCCTAACAAGTGGTATCAGAGCCTTTGGCTCGTTATTTACACACGGTCTGCACAGTTTTCGATCGAGAAAAAGGTTAGAGGCTGATCGAGGGTTGATTCAGACCTGCTGCTACAGTACCGCCGCCGCGCGTGAACAATGTTTTCCGTCATGAACAATGTTTTCTGGCATGAACAGTGTTTTCTGGCATGAACAGTGTTTTCCGGTATGAACAGTGTTTCCGGCATGAACAGTGTTTCCAGAATTTTTTTGTTTTTCTGCTGCTGTTCCAGGGCTGATTCGTAGCCTGGTTTCTTGTTTTTTGGGCCGTCGGAATTAGGGTTTTTTCAAACCCTAGGTTGCGCAAAAGGGGAAAGAAAACGGGGATGTTTTGGAGGAAAACAGGGATGTTTCGAGAGAAAACAGGGCTGTTCGGGACTGATTTGGAGTGATTTTGCAATTAGAGTTTCTGTTGTGGATCTCTTGAAGTTGCTGGTTTCATTCGGGTTTGCAGGTGAAGCGTCGGGTCAGGTGTCTCAGGTTATGATATCGCATGTATAAATGGTTTTGTTTATAGTACCGGGTTAATCTCTTTGAAGCCGCCGATTAGGGTTTGGTTATAAAACTCTTGGATTCGTCGGGTAAAGGTTAGAGTTTTGTTTAGCTCTGTTTGACTGTTTATTATCAACTATTTGGGAACCGGGTTATGTGAAATTCAGTATTCGGGTTTAGATTTGTCTGCGAGGTTTATTGCAGGAGCAGTTCGGTTTATTGACAGTGTTTGGTAGAACAACTGTCAAGTTCAGGCCCGTGACATTACTGTGTTTATTTCACTATTTCGATATGTTTTCTGTTTGCTATTGTTATGGCTGAAGACGAGATGGTTATTATCCAAAGGTTTGACGGTTTGGAGGTTGGATGGTTTTGTCAAAAGAACTTGAGTGTGGTACTGTGGGATAAAACCGGTGAAAGTGGAACCAGCAGGTTTGGAATGCTTTGGGTTTTAAGTATTCCGGTTCTGGTGTGCTGGTGACGACATAAGTGAAAATAAAAAGGAAGTCAGGTGATATTGCTCGGTTGAAAGATTTTTCAGTTAGGGTTAGCCGATCGGGTGTACGGTCGCGGAATCCTTGGTACCGTTTGCTTTCATGAAAGCTCTGCTGCTTTTGTAACTGTTTGCCGGTTAGCTGGTCTAGAACTGTGAAGTTGTTTCTTGTTCAGTGGTGATCAGTGGTACGACATTTGGCATGGGTTGGGAAAACAGGGACAGTGGGAGCTGGGCATAGTTGACTTGGTGGAGCTGCATGGAGGTATGTGGGACATTCTTTAGAGTCGATGTCAAAGATAGTAAATTCTGCTTATGAGAATGTGTCTGGGTTGATGCATTGGGACTCAGTGAAGGCAGTGGAGACTCTTGGGTTCAAAATTCTGGTATGCTTCATTACTCACTTCTGTGAAGCATTGGTGAATCTATTGTTTGAAGACTTTAGGAAGATACAGGTTTATGTATTGCTGGAAGAAGGGAACCAACTTCCGAGTATTAAAGTCTTGGCTCGCTGCATCGGGTAGAGCTAAGTGGATTCATTTTGCAAGTGTGAATCCTAGAGCCACGGAGATGTTAGCTGAATGCATTCGGAGGTTTAAACCAGGTCATGGGTTTTGGGAATAGTAGGAGCATGGGACGTGTTCTGGGTACAGTTCAAAACACCGTTGGGTTTTGAAGACCGGAATTCCGAATGGGAAAATCTCTCCATGGTACTTGCAGGTTTTGGAGAGTGGTGTTTCCTCTGGAAGTCTCTGGAGTCGGTAGTTCGAGTGAGTAGGTGCCGGTTGAGATTGAGGATGAGTCAATGGCGGGTTTTGCCATGGCTGGGTCAGTGATGACTGCTGGGTTGGAGCTCGGGGGAGCTTCAACGGGCTCTTCTGGTAATTGAGGAGTTGGCTGCTGCAACTAGGAGGATTGGATTGAAGTCTTAGCTTGTTTATGGGAACTGAAGGCTTGGAGGACTTTTGTTATTTGAAATCTTAGCTTGTTCTTGGGAGCTAGAGGGTTGGAAACTTCTAATAGTGAAGTGTTAGCTTGTTCTTAGAACTGGAGGCTTGGAGGATTTCTGTTATTGAAGATTACTCGAGTTAATGGTATAGGGTCTGCTTGGATGGTGGATTGAGGATTGCTCGAGCCTCCAAGTGGGAGATTGTTAGGTGTGGAGTCTCGTTTAGAGGCGGCCGACCCTAATTAGGGTTAGCCGGCCCTAATGGGCCTATCTCTACGGTTTGGGCCTAACTTGGAGAACAAGTTAGGAACCCTAGTTTTAATCTATAAATACCCTATGTTGTAACTGTAATCTGTGTGCCTAGAGCTTAATGAAATAACCTAGTTGCAGCCCGTGGACGTAGGTCCCCCACTGGGACCGAACCACGTAAAATTCTTGTGTCGTTTATTTTTCTGTACCGCGTGATTATCGTTTGTGCATGTGTGTGTGTTGATTCCGCTGCGCCACGTTCCTAACAGTTGTAAGTACTACAATATTTTTGTTTCATTAATTCAGGTGGAAGGCTTGGCGAAACATTTAAGGTGTGTCGGAATAGATGCTGCTGTTCCCTATTCTAGAAAGCGGTATGATGCTTCTGCAACAAACACATTTTCTCTTAAACAATAAGTTGATAATCTTATTTAATCAAGTTCAAAAGTCAGTTGTAGTTATAGTTTTTGAGTGTAGTAAGAATTTTTTCACTCCGCATAGCCTACCACCATCACTGGATTGCTGGAGTCAGTTCTATTTTTAATCATCTCTTCGGGCTTTTTGGAATGATAAAATTTTAGCAAAGGGTTTGAATCCTCCTCATTACCATTTAATCCTTCCATCACCCAGTTTTATTCAGAGATTCTGCAATTTTTATTTGTTGGGAAGTTGCCCTTGTAAAGATGTTTTTTTACAGACTGGGAGGGAGTATACTTAATTGATCCTGAGTTATGAAATATTATAGTTTATTTCATTTTTGTACTTAAACATGTCCTATTTTCTTTTAAGATTTTATTTCATGTTTAATTCCTTTTTAGAGAGTTAATAGATCAAGCTATTAAAGAGAAGAGAGTTGTTCTGACAAGAGATGCCAAGCTATTGAGACATGAATATCTGTTAAGAAATCAGATATATAAAAAATGACCAGCTAATTGAGGTATTGGTTAGTTTAAAAACGAGAATACTTGTTCAAGAGGTTAGCCAGTGGATTCTGTCATTTTTCAGTATTTTATTTATTTACAGAGTCTGTGTGTGTGTAAAACCAAATATACTTATCCTAATTTTTCAGGACTTGATATTCTGAAAAGTTGCGGTAATCTTTTGAAGTGATGAATTTTGCAGGTGATTGAAACTTTTGAGTTGAAAATTTGTGAGGATCAACTGATGTCAAGGTGCACTAAATGCAATGGCAGATTCATACAGAAGCCATTGTCAATTGAAGAGGCCATTGAAGCAGCAAAGGGATTTCAAGTTATCCCCAACTGTTTATTTTACAGGAATATTGAGTTGCAATCAACTTTACTGGGAGGCATGTATTAACCACACATTTGTATTTGATTATATGTTTCAACTAAGGTTTGGAATTGGATTGCAATGCAGTACAAAAATTCATCGATGTCTGTAAGATCACCTCCACTGATTGAAGCTTAGGCTAGGCTTCAAGCTTGATTGTTGTTGCTTTGTTATTGTTTTAGTTGCACAAAAAAGACATCATTTCAGTTTTAAGAAGAATAAATATTACATTTGATATGATACGTAGTTCTACTTATGCCTCTAGAACAATGTCATTCCGTACAAGTTTCAATAATATATATTAGAGTTAATTACACGATAAACCCTCCGATAAGAAATTTAGCTAGCTGGGGTGAACAACGTACCTTAGATCATGGATATCTAGTTACTCTTATATTATTTGATTTGTTTTTGGAAGGAGACGCCTCGTTTGAATCATGAAGTTGAATTCTATGACACAGACATATTGTGTAGTTAATATATGTGAAAAAAGACGTGTTAAAAATATTTTTGTTGTTTTTTTAGAAGGTGAACAAAAAGTAACCCACAAGTCCTGAAACAAAATCGTTGATAAAGAAATTAAAACGAGTTATTACCCTATTTTTATGATGTTTTTGTGGGTTTTAATTGTGTATTTATCTATAATGGCATTTGAATTTTCATTTAAGAAAAAAGTTTTTGTGATATTATATATGATTGTATCAAACATGATCATATTTAAGTGCGTTTTTAAGTTTGAACAACCTACATCGAGTTCAAGATCTAATTAAAACTGGTATTTTTTAGAATTTATTTAAAAAATAATATCTTTATCTTTAGTGAAAAAAACTTAAAGCAGAAATAAAAGAAATTTATTAAAAAGATTTACATTCTTTTTAAATGATGGTTTTTTTTTATCCTGGATAAGACACAATCTCTTATTCGTGAGATTGGCCAGCCTCAACCCTCCACCCAAAAAAGATTTACGTGATAATAGTCAATTACCTTGTTTGATAGTGAGTAATAACTGAAGAGAATAATATCGAAACAAATTCGATTATTTACCCCCAAACCAAATTGAGTAAAATTGGTTTCCGCGAAGTCCCACACCTAGCTAGATTCCTTAACGATGCGGAGAGTCGTAGCTAGACTATGTGACTGAGGGTTTCACTTGTCCTTTTATGTAATGTAACCATGAGGTTTTGTCCTTGTTGTTCGTCTAATCCCAACACCATTTCAAGTATATATATATGCGTATTTTACTAATCAGAAATCACTTTTGTGAATTTAAACAAAACAATTTTACATTCGAGTAATGTATAATGTACTACTTCCATCTTTATAAGTTGTTATAGTTTATATATACAAAATCCCTTTTATGAAATGATACCTCATTGTCTATTATGTTTGCATTTAAAAAACAAAAATATTCAGTAAAATCCTACTCACAGGAAAATTCATATGTCAATAATCAATTTTCTACAACACTCCCAAAGCATGAATGATTCTTTCTAATCATCATCATTCTTTGTTAAAACATAGCCCTCCTAATTTAAAAATATGTATTCTATATTAGTCCTAAAATCAGTGATAAAACAAAGATTTCTATATTTGGGCAGCGCAGAGCTTTATTCAATGTTAACTGCTATTCAAGTGTTTTTTTTTATTTTTTTTTATTTTATTATAATGAAAAAAACATTTTGCTTTATTTTATTTGAATATATTTTTATGTGATCACAAAATGTATAATAACAGGTAGTGTAAAATTTATAATATTGATTGAATCAAGCATGGCAATGTTTTAATTTGTAAAGAGACATGTAAAGAAAAATAGGTTTGTAATGAAATGTTAAAAGAATGGGTGCCAAAATGGAAAAAAGAAAGAAGAGGAGGTGTTGATGAAATTGTGTCTCCAAGAAACCGAAAAAAGCACAGCAACAGAGATGATGGAGAGAGAATGAAATACTTGTCTCGTTCACGAATATGAATCAATATTCTTCTGATTTACGAGAAGGGGGGTTAGGTAAGGTAATTCTATTGAATCAATCATCTTTTATAAAATAAACCGCAAACACTAACATATTTTCTTGATTGCATCCGAGTTTACTCTCTACTTTCATGTCTATGTCGTATGAGGATTTTACCTTTTAATGCTTTGCTTCCTATTCTTTTGTGTTTAGGATCCTGTCACTAGAATGGATATAATTATTATCTGGGAATTTATCTTATCTAAAACTTGGTTTGTTGCTCCAAGACCAAGAATATGATGTGCTTGGGTTTTTAAACATGATGTTTGGGTTAGGACTCCAGGTTGTTCATCAGATTCTGCTTCTGTCATTGTTCCTTCAAAGGTGTTTTTGGCTACTGGAGAAACCTCTTCATGAGTTACATGGTGAGGTTCTGGATCTCTCATGGTCCAGTGATAACGTGAGTAAAGTAGACACTCATTTCATAATTTATTAAGTCTTGTGTTTTCATATAGTAATGTTGTGTTATCATTTCAGATTCTTCTATCATCGTCTGTTGATGAAACAATTCGTTTGTGGAGAGTTGGGAGCGATCAATGCCTTAAAGTCTTTACACACAGTAACCATGGTATGTGCATTGCCTTAAGTCTTGTTCAAATGGTGTTTGGGTTTGATCATTTGACTCCTAAATAATCATTACAAGTGTTGCCTAGATGCTAGAAATCACAATCTGTAAAACGCATATCCAAACACACTTTAACATATAATTTGAGATTGTTGATGAATACTGATAAAAACATATTGTATGTGATTGAAAAACTGCATGCAGTGACATGTGTTCAGTTCAACCCTGTGGATGATAATTATTTCATAAGTGGGTCAATTCGTTGAAAGGTTCGGATGTGGTCTATTAGTTCTTTCCAGCTTGTGGATTGGACAGACATACGAGAGATAATCACTTACAATCCTAAAACTGATGGTTCTGAAATAAAGTTATCTGATAAAAAGTAAATGGTAGTTGAAATTTCATCAAAAACTACTGATTGCTAAGTTTATGTTTACTAATCAAACTCAGATCATTTACCAGCTAGTGAAGGAAAATCTAATAAAGTTATTGTAGATTTGCATTTTGACAGTCTATTTATTCATCTTTCTAGGTTGAAATTCAAAATCCATAAAGGGTTTTATTATATATAGCATTATTTGAATGACATATCTTTGAACTATAAGCATTTTGTATGTAGGATTGTATTTGATGACACAATCAATCTGATTGGACAGGTGTCAACAAACCAGAATCTCAATTTTATTATCCCAAACCAAAAATGTTTATACCCAAGAGCTCCTAATCCAGATACAATATAAGAATCTGAGCATACGAATAGACACTATACAAGAACCAAAACAATCAGATACAAAGACATATCAAATGATGATGTATGCGAGATAACAATGACCAGAACTTGTTCTCTCTTTGATAGTGAACCGGCTGAAGAAGTGCAAGACAATGTCCTCAACATGATGACGGATAGATGATGATGTTGAGAAGATGATAATGCGACGAAGAAGATCGCTCTTGTGAAAGAAGGAACGTCTAGGGCTTTTTACTAGGACTCTTGCAATACTCTTGTAATTCTGAAAGAACCGGATCTCTGATCTTCAAGAAGGAAAGAAAGTTGTACTTTCTTTTTTATATCCAACAGAGTTGATCAGCTGGCATAACAAGTCCCTCAACTTTCTAAAGCTTGTAATTCTAGCCAAAACTTCTAACTCTTGACTTGACAGCTTCCAACTTTAATCGAGACTTTGACCAACTCCCAACAACATAACCACCCTCACGAACTCAGTAGCGGACCATCAACATGTATGCAAAATATACCAACAATTAGAGAACAATTATATAATATATGTTTGATATTGAATTGAAAATATACACATATTTCAACATCCCCCCTAAATTCAATAAGCAAACATAGAAAACATATTCTTATTCTAATTTGTCAGCAAATCGTTTGTGAGAAAACATACAAGTTAATTCTTTGAATCAATTTTTTTCTTTTAAAACAATCTTACCAAAACCAGTACAACTTTTAATTCTTTAGAAAAACTTATAAAAAAATTGTGATCATTTTGGAATATAATAAATCAATGTCTGATAGACCAAGACCAACACAATTCAACAAACAAATATAGTTAAGACAAAGACACTTGGTGTTACAAGAACACAACGAATACAAGTAGCAGACAAAAAACCAAGTCTATCAGTTGAAAAAATGAAGTCAGAATGGTGATACAGATAAAACAAAGGCAACAAACTATAAAGAATCACCCACAACTTTAAAGACATAACACTCAAAAAATTATTTTGCTTTAATTTTTTTTCAACACAACTTTCAAGTATATAAGACACGAACAACAATATTTGAGAGAAATTTTTAATCAATATATGAAGACAAGACTGACATTACAGCTTAGTGTTAATAAAGAAACCTTACACAGTTTGCAATTCCCACTTACCTTGCAGGAAATCAACTAGTAAGAACAAACACAATCAAGATATAACACAAGCTATAAAACACCTTCAATAATAGCAATTTTCTCCTAACATGGTTATCCTGTATATACTCTTGATCAAACAATAAACTTTAGATTCATCGTTGACAAAGTGCAAGCTCAGAAAATGCCACAAGGCACATCAAAAATTTTTGTAATTATCACAGAAAGAACAATCATACAACATATCCAAATAACACAGGATCATATGATTGCATAACAGAATCAGATACACATCTAATGAAACATAAAGTCACATGACTTTTAAGAATTCAGAACCAAGTCTGAAAGACAATACATGTGAAGAACTTAAAGACTAATTTGACTCGATCAAAAACTTTTACAACTTTACAAGAAACATATCAAGAGAAAACTTGTAAAGAACTTAAAGACTAATTTGATTCAAGCAAAAACTTTTACAACTTCACAACAAATACTGAATCACAAGATTCAAGAAATAAGTCTGATAATAATGAGAGAAATATGATCTATACCAGACTATAAGACACAGCCAAACAGGTTCTGATTGAACACAAAATCACATATTTGCAACCAGAAAAAGACATCTCTCTCACAAGAGAAAACACACAAGGCTGTCAGAAACTATTCAAGAACAATCTTGACGATACTACAGGTTAAAAACACTCGAACCACACGGTTCGACTAACCGTACAAGTATATCGACAATATGACATACGGACCACAGCCGAAAGACATTTTAACTGTGTTCAAGACAAGATCAAATCACGTAATCCAAGACAAAGATCCGAAAACGCTGATCACATAAATAGACAACATCAAGAATAATCTTGAACAAACAAATACAACTAGTTGAATCTAAGAACCACACAGTTTAATCAACCATAGACGAGAATTTCAGTCTAAACACTGAAAAATACAAGATCCTATAATCATGAAAATAAGGCATGAGGACCAAACAATCAAAATATGACACACTCATCTAACCAAGAATGATAAGTTTCACTTATTCGATTTAGAACGACAATATTGATACTATATCAACCAAGATTAATAATATCACCCCAAAGATTCAGGCACAAAACAACCTCTATAAAAACCAAGACACATATTCTGAACAGAAGTTTGAACACCTCTTGAACGAAAGAACAAGGAACAAAAGCATCTTTAGTACCAAAGAAAAACTAAATCGACTAGGTTCAGAGAAACATGACTTCTTTTAACAAAAAAACATATGATTAATGAGTCAAAAGTCATTTTTTTATAATAGAAAAGCTGGTTTAATAAATCATTCGCAATCCAAAAATTGTAGCCAATTCTAAAACTGTTAGAATTTTACTTTCAAAAACTTCACTTGATCCAATATATCTTATAACCTGAAAATCAATTATTGCATTTCATGTCATGATGTCTCATCAATGGTTTACTGCAACGTTAACGAAGATAATCACACATAATACAAGACAAATTTTCATACAAAATCATGTTTGTATTATCACACGTGAATCATGATAAACTAGATAGTACCTACCAATTATGAGAAACAAATAAACTCTGGGTCGTAACAACTTTATACAACAGTGTCAAAAGAAGAAAACGGCTTCAAATTTTGCACACATCTGCCATTTAATAAAACAAAATCCATAATACCTAACAAAGCAGTGATTATACTAAATTTTTCCATGCGTAATAATTGAACTCTTCATTTTCCATTGTACTGATTAATTTTTATTTTTATGAACTTTCAACAATATCTGTTAAATCATAACAAATTTGCGTTTTTATGCTAGTAATATAAGGTTTATTGTGAGCCACTCTTGCATATAAAACTTAGGTTAAACTTTTAAGAGGAAAACTAATCACAAAAAATTAGAAAACACCCAATGTCCACCAAAGTTCCAATCAAATTATGGCATGGCCAGGTAATAAGCTATGTCAAGAATACTAGAAATACTAATTTTATTGACAAAACAACTTCATGAACATAACAGATGATGAACAGAACGATCCAGAACAATTACAATTCTCAAAACAAACAGATGATCAGCAACCTCATTAAAAACAACACATAGAGTTCAGAGACAAATGTACCAATAAAACTTGCAAGACGCCGGAACTGATAAAGCCCACAATACAACTAACATATTTTTATTCAACCTAGAAAGCCATCCAGCAATCAAGACCAGAGTTTACTAAAAAGAGTTTTTCATTCACACAACAACTTATGAGTTGCAATACACACAAAACTAATACGCAGCACATACACAAATTATTCAAATTACACCAAAACCCCACTATAGAATAACAACTCAGTCAACACTGGAACTTAGTAGAAGAGAAAAGAAAACAATCATAACCAAAAACTTAATAATTTTGTTCAATTTTCATTTATAAAAGAAAAGAATTTGACCCTTTTTACTTTTAGTAGATGATGAAAATAATCAAATATGCTCATACGATAAAAACATATAAGAATTGATTAGCCGCACAAACATGCATTCAGAGTATTAAGTCTTTCCCACAACAACCAACAAACTACCAGTTACTTGATAAAATGTGGAACATAAACCTTGGCTATAGTTCAAAGTTTATGTCACATGCAATTACCCATATCATACCAGTAATTAAATAATTTGACCTTCTTGAAAACATTTTTCAAATTCTTTGAACGAAATACTTTTTGAAATAAATTGAGTGATACTTCATTTTAGAAGTATAGACAGCAAGAGCACCATGAACCATTACAAGTAATATTACCCGGTAAACAACAAATAATTCACATAAGCACACTTTGGTGAAACCTCTTCAGGTAACAAGATCCCTAAGTCACTCTTTGATGATCGGGTAGGTATGAAGAGGAAACCATGACAAAAACAAGCAATGTAACACACTGCAAGTAATCAACAAGTCTTATATACAAATCAGATTCACAAATCAAGACAGTTACTACACAGATACACAAATCAGGTATGACCTAAAAGAAACACAATGCAACAGATAAGATGCAACACATTAACTGGCTGTCTGTCGCCTTCAATTCCCACAAATGCCTAGTCTATGGGCCATACAACCGTGAATAGACGGAAATTAAAGGTGAAAGGAGCAGAGAGACTTACAATGCTATAGGAGTTGAGACATACAGAGAAACCTTAACTCGTATCCTTGACTTTGGAATAAAAGCTCTTGATCGCCTACACGACACCAGCTAGACAAGTAGCCTCTAGGAACGTCAGTGAGAAAAAAACTATACAAGTTGCCTTCAACACTGACTCGACCGGAGAAGATTCGTATCTAGGGTTTCTGGACACAAAACCCTCAACTATCGAAGCCTAAGAACCGATAATGTAGTTGAATGAATCACCACAAAAAGATGACCAAGAACTAGGGTTTTACGAAACCCAAATACATAGACAAAAAACAGAGATACCTAGATCTAGGGTTTCGAATCCTATGAAACTCCAGTAGAACCAGATGAACACTCCAAGATCAGAGCTAAGACAATTATCAGCGGAAGAACGTCTACCAGATCTAGGGCTTGTTCGCCAGAAAACCCTAATCAAAGTAAAAGACCATAATCGAACCGATTTGATGCAAACAACTTGAAATCGAGAGCCTGAAGCTCTGATACCATGTCAACAAACCAGAATCTCAATTTTATTATCCCAAACCAAAAATGTTTATACCGAAGAGCTCCTAATCCAGATACAATATAAGAATCTGAGCATACGAATAGACACTATACAAGAACCAAAACAATCAGATACAAAGACATATCAAATGATGATGTATGCGAGATAACAATGACCAGAACTTGTTCTCTCTTTGATAGTGAACCGGCTGAAGAAGTGCAAGACAATGTCCTCAACATGATGACGGATAGATGATGATGTTGAGAAGATGATAATGCGACGAAGAAGATGGCTCTTGTGAAAGAAGGAACGTCTAGGGCTTTTTACTAGGACTCTTGCAATACTCTTGTAATTCTGAAAGAACCCGATCTCTGATCTTCAAGAAGGAAAGAAAGTTGTACTTTCTTTTTTATATCCAACAGAGTTGATCAGCTGGCATAACAAGTCCCTCAACTTTCTAAAGCTTGTAATTCTAGCCAAAACTTCTAACTCTTGACTTGACAGCTTCCAACTTTAATCGAGACTTTGACCAACTCCCAACAACATAACCACCCTCACGAACTCAGTAGCGGACCATCAACATGTATGCAAAATATACCAACAATTAGAGAACAATTATATAATATATGTTTGATATTGAATTGAAAATATACACATATTTTAACAACAGGAAACCCTCCTTCTCAAGTAGTGGCTCTCCATATCTAAAATGCATTTTGGACTTGGTTGGTAAATTGTTTGTCACTTGCCTAATCTTGGCCTAACATTTCACCTGATTTTAGGTGTAAATATATGTATATATATCCATCCATCCATCCATCTGATGAGATTAATTAGCTTGAAGATTGCAAGCTCCTCTCATTTATTATTGTTATGCGGTGGATGTCCCTAGTTTCTTATAAGTTGCCAAATCCTGACATTGAATAATAAACGTACAATTAAATAAAAACTAATTAATTGGACATTCTGGTTTGTCATTGCGGAAAAAAATACCTAAAATATTCAAAAGGAAGTTAAATTATAGAAAGGAAATATAAATCCATCCTAATGAAAACAGGGGTGTCGTTTTTAGATGAAACTTAAAGAGAGACATTATTTCAAGAGTTTTTTTTTTTTTTTTTTTTTTTTCAAACGTAAACGATGGAAATAATAAAAAAAAGTTTATCTATCTCACAAAAGGTCACCATCTCTGACGATAATTCCAGACACTTGTCATTGATTCGGATTAACCTGTGCATGTTTTTATGTAATGCATCATTATCTTTTGAGATATTGATGAATCTTGACCACACTTTTAATATCTTATTTCAAAGCCAAGGCTCAATTTTATTTTCAACTAAATACCATCACTATGTATGTATATATTTAAAGTAACTGATTTAATATTTTAGAAATCATTTTATCAACAATATATATAAAGTAAACTGTTGGGAATTAACATACTGTGCTCATTCCCGAAAACGAATTTCTCCTGGTACTGGTCTCGGCCAGAATGACCAAAACCCGAAATCAGTTCTTTCCTTGCTACTGCGCTTCGACCATAAGACCAAACCCTACTGTTTGTGAATCCCAAATTAAAAAAAAAAAAAAAAACCACTCATGTTTAGACCTTTACTTGTTGCTTTCTTGTTACTAACTCAGAAATCGACCAGCTTCCTGGTGGTGGTCGGCCGTCGTAGAGGGGCTGCCGGAAGAGAGGGCGGCAGGTGGGTGGGGGTGGTGGTAGCTTGGGTGGTTAGGGTGTGGTGGAGTGGGGATGAAGAGGGTATTTTGGTCATTTAATATGATTTAGCTGAAAAACTTAACTGTTTATTTAAACGGCTAAGCCTGTCACGTGTCGCCATATTATTTATTGATATTTTTCACCCGTGTGTACACACGGGATCTAAACTAGTATGTTATATTTAAAAGATGGAATTGTATTTATTCGGAGAGAGACGGGAAAAAAATAATAAGAATGAATGTGGTGGTGACGTCTGACATGGAAAACTTTTATTTATTTTATAGTATATATCTGCGATATATATTTCATTTCCAGATTTCGTGTGTTGAGAAATCATGCCGTTTTGCGACGTCGGAAAGGCAGGTGTAAAGATTTATTATAGAAGCTACGGCAGCGGACCCATCAAGGTTTTGATGATCATAGGTCTCTTTCAATTCTATCCTAGACTAATCTATGATGATGATGATGTTTTTCAGTTTGCTAATTGAATTTTGGTTCAGGATTGGCTGGGACACACGAGTCATGGAAACCACAAATCGAGGGGCTCGTTCATAATGATAATGGTATACAAGTGTGTGCTTTTGATAATCGAGGAATGGGTCGTAGCTCTATACCTAAAAATAAAGCAGAATACTCGTAAGCCCTCCCCTCCCCCTGCTGTTGTTTGATTTTACTATGCAGATAAATACCTAATGTACATGGTGTGCAGAACAAGGATGATGGCTAATGAATGCATTGTCTCTAATGGACCATCTGGGTTGGAACAAAGCTCATGTATTTGGCCATTCAATGGGTAATCAACTAACTTCATCAATATTAACTTTCTACTCTCCACCTTATCTAATTATTTTTAATTTTATCATACAGGTGGTATGATAGCTTGCAAACTGGCCGCCATCTCTCCAGACAGGCTTCTGTCTTTGGCTTTACTTAATGTAACCGCTGGAGGCTATGAATGTTTCCCCAAGGTATGCTGCTTGCTTGCTTGCTATTCATTATCAACATAATAAAATAACCTTTATTTAAATCAAAATTCTTTATGCAGATTGATCGTCAAACAGTCTCAATTGCAATGCGTTTCTTGACAGCTAAAACTCCAGAGCAAAGAGCAGCTGTTGATCTGGACACTCACTACACAAAGATCCATCACCCCCCCCCCCCCCCCCTGCATATGAAGCTCACTATTTTCTTACAATTTATATTTACTTCTGTGCAGGAATATCTTGAAGAATATGTTGGACATAAAACAACAACAAGAGATATTTTATATCAAGTAAGGACTATTGTATAACATAGCCTAAATTCTGTTTCAGTGGTTTATTCATAATTTCTCAGGAATACCTCAAAGGGATATCAGCAACTGGGATGCAGTCAAATTATGGGTTTCATGGACAGATCCATGCCTGCTGGACGCACAAACCCCAACTTGAAGCCATCCGCGCACAAGGTTTCTTAATATCTGTTATTCATGGAAGGTATCGTTATGTCTTAAAAATCGTACCTCTATTTTCATTTTGCATCTTTACAAACTGCTTAATTATGGTCTAGGGATGATGTCATTGCTCAAATATCTCATGCACAAAGGCTCGCAAACAAACTATATCCACTTGCAAGGATGATACAACTTCCTGGAGGTCACCTTGTGAGTCACGAGAGGGCCAAAGAGGTATATTAGATTGCAAATATAAACCACAACTTATTATGTCATGGAGGCTTGCTTGCTCGCTCTAATATTGTTCAAAGTATAGGTCAATGAAGCCCTACTGGATCTGATAAAGGCGTCAGAAACAAAGACAAGCCCATATGACTGGACAAATTTATCACCAGAGACTTCTAGTAAGTATCAGAATCCTAATTGCTTAACTCCTCATTCTGCTATTTACTCATAACTATCAAATGTATTGTGGTTTTTGTTTAAGGCTGCTGGAGGAGAAGTTGGCCATCGTCTAGCAGCTTAAATTCAGAAACACAAATCAGCAATGTTGGGATTACCGAAAAGCTGACTCTTAAAGTTGTCTACATAGTTGGCTTATTCATGGTAGAATTCGAGTACATAAAAAGAGTTTTAAGACGTCTAAAGCCAGTCAGGATAGGCCCAGCCCTCTCACAATAACAGGTCATCTACTGGTAAAAATCCAGCTTACAACTAAACCCTCCTATGGGACAGCTGGCCATCGATGCCTCAGTTGATCATGTTAGTATTATTGGAATAAAAATATAATTGAGCATTTGATATTACAAGAAAACAGTTCACAGGCAGAAAAGTATGGAGATTTCATATATACCTGTCCCGTAGCATCTTGAGATATTGAGATGTAAGTAAAGGCTGGGCCTGCACTGCAACAGCAAAACATCTCTTTACTATGCATTGATTTATGAATTGAAATGAGAGAATAATACGATATTCCAAATGGAATAACTGGAGTAATATGCCAATGGAATATTCTGAGTTCAATCTTTCTATAATTCATCAAGATCTGTTTATTTCCCTATACAAATTCATGTAAGCTGTAATCCTATACATATTCGCCATTCAGCAATACGCCATGACGAAAAAAACATAAACTATCAAAGAACTAATTTCTTGGATGTATCATTCCATCCCAAGCAAGTGGGCCTTCAAGGTCCCCTATGATTCGAGATATTGTAACTTCTAAACCTCTTTGGACTTCCCTGAAAAGAGTTCGAAGGCAATCAGCAAATTTCTTCATGTCAAAACTGGCTGCAAATTCATCGTCTTGAACACCAACAAAACCAGAAGCAATCTTGGATTGTATCTCCATCAATTTCTGCCCTGTTGCAACTATGTACCTCTGCAACTGGAATGTTTCTTCAAGAAAGTGCTCCAATTTCTTAGTTTCTTCCTTTGATTTTGCAGCTATAGATCTTCCACTGCTTGCATCCTGTTCATTCTCATGCTGTAGAAAGTAACCAACAAGACATAAGTGTTAAATTTTTTCAAGCACTCAAGTTAATGAATCTGAAAGCTTACCATTCGTTTGCAGATATCATTGGCCTTCTCTTGGAGAGACTGATATCTGTTAACTTGTTTATTGACTAAACACATGAGGCTATAAAACTGCCTTGTATCATCACGTTTGCTATTTTCACAACTTTCATGCTTTCCAGTCAGCCTCTCGAACATGAGAAGTTGTTGATTAAGCCTCTTGATCTTGTAGAACACTCCGAGAGCATGAAGATCCATCTTCCATGTTGTTGATGATATGTATCCACCACTTTGAAAATCTTTTCCCCTCCCATGTTCTTCACCAACCGAAATTAGATTCAAAGATGTATTTTTGTTGTCTTCAAATTCCTTATCAGGAGATTGGACTGTCAACACTGTATCTTTAAGCGCCTTTTCCTCTGTGATCTCTTCTAAACAAACTTCTTGATCATGTGTTATAGATCGAGTTCTGATGTACGATTCTGATTCCATTTGCTCTTTCAAGGCATGCAATTCTGATTCACGTTCCAATAATAAAGCATCAACTTTAAGGTTATGTTCTTTGAGCTTCAGTAGATCATGGGTAAGTCCTTCAATTTGAGATTGAAGTCGTTTCAATTCGATATCCATACTCACTGAATGCCAACGGAAAGCTTCTAGTTTCTCATCTTTGAGTCTCAATTGTTCTGCAAAAGCATTTACCTCAAGTTGATGTCTTTCCTCAACAACACCTATATATTTCTCAGCTTCACATTGAACCCATCCTTCCAGTTGCCTAATATCTGCTGCAAGTCAAAAGACAAGGCACAGAAAGCTAATCAAGATGTTTAAATATTTAATACAAAATTATAAATTAAACCCGAAATAAGATTGTTGACTTTCTGGTGAACAAGAATCTGTACCCAATTCTTCTTTTGCTTCTGTGATGGGTTGTTGAGAAAAGGGAGAAGCAATGTCTTGTTCTTCCTCAAATTCTGATTGCTCAAACTCATGCGGATTGGCTGGCTTTGCTGCAACAGATGGGACTGCAGCGGCCTCGGGTGTGGATTTGTGATGTCTAGATAGCATACTTCTCAGCGAGTATTTCTCATATCGGAACTCGGATACTGTCTTTGACTTTTCTGTTTGTACAGCAGCTTGCTGTCGTTTGCTCTTTGACATTTTGACTTCTTTCAGTAACATTTGTTTCTCAGCCGAATCCACTTTAGATTTCCTGAGCATAGCTGACAAGATCTTGTCTTTTTGCTCCAAATCCTTGCGTGTTTTGATAAGTTCCATTGACAACTTTTGTGTCATCAACACATACTGCTCTTTTTGCTCTAAAACCGCATCAAGCTCTTGTTTTTCTGTTTCAACTTGTCTAACAGCTCTACCCATCTCTGCTTCAAGCTGCCTTTGGGTCGATACAAGCTCAATAAATGCGCTTTTATGCTTCCAAATCTCTTTGGAATGCTCTTGAGCTTCACGTTTCAACGTTTCTCTCAACACTTGATTCATTTCCTCAACCTTTTTTACAGTTTCTTCTTGCTCTCTCCTCTTGCTCTTTTCTTCCGCCAACAACTTATCTTTCTCTTGTAGCTGACCATGCAATTCAGATATGTTTTCTTCTCTTTTTGTATTAGTAACTTGTAATTCTTTCAAAAGAAGACTAATTTGTTGCATAAGTTTCTTCTTTTGTGTTATCCATCTCTGTTCGTGTGATGCAAAGATGCCAACAACTTTCTCGTTGGCTTTTGCATCTTCAGCACGCCTTCTTTTTAACTCTTTGACCTCTGTTTCTGCATTCTTGAGCTTATTTAAAAGCTCACGCTTGTCGGTTTCGACTTGTTCTTCTCTCTGAACTCTCCAGAGAAGCAAACCCATGAGGCTAGCACCACCATGAACCATTTCATCTGTAATTTCAGTTCGAGTCCTATTTAACAAGTGTTTGAAGGAAAAGAGTGCGCATGAGACCCCAACAAGCATAGGATACAAGCTGCTCGATTTTTCCTCGGATTTAACCATACATGATCCAGTGATCCCCTTTTCGTTCATAGCAAGAATCTGGTTATTCCTGAAAAAAAAAGAGTCTAGTCTCATCATAGATTACCTACATGGAAGTAAGGGTATGCATGTGTTTTACATCTTTGATCTGAGAACATAAAGCAAGATTTGACAACAAGTAGGTAGAAAAAGCAATCTAATGGCAAATTAATTTGAGTGCCAAAACTTACAAGAATCAAAGATAAAGTCTGTGTTAGTGAAAGGCAACAGGATGATTTGCCTAACTCTGATGTATAAATTGCCAAAATCAGAAGCTATAGAAGGAAGGTACTTAAACATGTGGATGACTTAAAAAGAACATTAATAATGCAACTGGGGAAAGAGAACACTATAATTTGTTGTATTGGTTTCAGTAAAGGCAGACCTCTAGACCCCACTTCCCCAAACTTTTTCTTCTTCTGTTCCGGGCTCTGGTTGTTATTTTGTCCTTGTTATATACACTAAAGTAAACAGGTAAGTGTAATCATATAAAAAAAAAATTCTTCTTTCTAGTCTGGATACTCTTATCATTTCACCATGGAAGTATAATGCCCAAACTGGGATAGAAATAACTATGCCAAATCTAAAGTATAGTTAATTGTGGGGTTTACAGAGTGGCTTATCCATGCAGGGAGATGATTTATGAACAATCACATGGTGCAATAATTAAAGAAGAAGACTAAACCCAGCATTCTTCATCTGTAAAGACAAGAAACTGTGTCTTGGTGGTCCCCATCCCAAAGATTAGGGTTGTAAAGCACGATGCTTGTTGAGAAAAAGCTAAACAGCCAAGTAGCTAGGGTGCTGATTTCGATTATGCAAATTAGGATGAAAATCATGAAGCAACTTTTTTTTATATAAAACACAAAGCAAATAGCAAAGTACTAAAAATTCAATGATAACAAAACTTACAATCTGGAAAAGAACATACACACTAACTAGCCAACAAAACTCACCAAAGATTATTACTTTACAACGCAACACTCCAAATTAAGGATGAGCATTTGGTAGCGAGTACCGGTACCGTACCGTACCGAACCGGTACCATACTGATAGATTCGGTACCGGTACCCACTTTGAAAAGCAAACCTGCTAGTGGACCAGATTAGTCAACGACGAAGAACCATTTTTGCGGATGATTAGTTTAGGGAATATAAACCGTGGATTGTATATATCTCTAAATTTAAAATTTTATCAGTACTAATATGGGAATTGTGGTAGTAGGTTTAAAACTTCTAAAAAAATTTCATATTCTCGGTACTTGGTACTAATACGGGAATTTTCGGTAAATAGCGGTACCGTTATCATCAGTCAGTACCAGTACCAAATTCTCATCCCTAATACGGGTCGTCTAAAGGGAACATTACAAGTTTTAACCATCCCGCGGGCTAGTTTAGGGTGAAGGGGCGCCCTCGGGTAACCCCATTCGGGTTTACGGGTAGCTAGGCTACATCGCCGCCAACCCCACAGGTAAACTTACGGGTTGCCATATGCGGGTATATGTACTCGAGAGTGAGAGTTGATTGGAGCCATTGCACAACGGCTATAATGTCGTTAATAGTAAAAAAAATTAATTTAAATACCCAATGTCATTATATAAATTCACCTCCATTCAAATTAAATAAAAAAGAAAGAAAGAAATATGTATATGTTATCGGGTAATCGGGACGGATAAACATGTATGTTACCATATATCTCATACTCGTCCCAATCCTGCAAAAAGTTTCAAATGTAATCCCAAACACAGTCTCATACCCAATCGGGATTGCCATCCCTATAGTTGTAGTAGTTACGGTTTCATTCAGAAGTTGAGTAACAAACATCCCTAAATCTATTTCAAGAAACGACAGTTGGTGGTAGAAGAGAAGAGGAGATCAATTCGCAAGTATGTTTTCACCTAATCAACAGGTATCACTTCGCATTTCATTTCGACCATTTTTTCTAGGTAAAAATCTTGAATTGCTGCGTTAATTGAAATGATTGATTTACAAGATCGTCAAATGTTTGGGGGAAAATTACTATTCAAGTGGGAGTAGTTGATGAATCGACCAATTAAAAATTAAAATTAGGGGTTTTGACCCTAAACTTCATGATTGATTTAATATAAAGATGGTTATCTAACAAAGTTGGTTTTCAGATGATGGCAGTAGATGCAAAGCTGTTAGTCCCCCCACCATCACCAGTCAACTACAACTCATCTTATGTTGCTAGGGATGGAGTGGCATTGTCTCAGGCAGAATCACTTGTCCATTCTTCAAAGGTCTTTTCCGAATGTTACTTTTATATTTTCCACTAGTAAAGACTCCTATCCTTGCAGTGTTAGTCTAATCATGTAATGTAAGTTCGGGTAAAAAGGACCAACTTACAAAGTCTAGGGGTATTTTGAGTTAGTTTTTCCTCTAGTTTGATTCAAATAAGGATTTGTATTGAGGTAGGATTTTAGGCTTATATAAAGGGATCATTGTAAGCTATTTTAATTCATTCAATAATATACAAGAGTTTGAGTCAATTACTTTTCTTGTAACCAAAGGATCTGTGCCAAACTTACTTTAAGTGGTATCAGAGCCCTAGGTTGGCTCGATCAAGGAAGAAGAAAAGTCCGGCTAGACGATCATCAATCGGAACCTCCGATCTCGTCTGTGCGACGGGTTACTACTGCAAGAAGATCTCAGGCGGCTGAAGTAAGGAAACGACATCCCCAGAGAGGTCTATCTTGATCAATTTGACGAAGACAAGATTGATCACAAAGATCAGGCAAGTACACCACCACGCACGCCACTTACCTACAGTCGAAGAAAGATGGGTGAAGCTGCCAATAGAGTGGTTGTCACAAAGGACCATGTACCGAATCTCCCCTTCCCAATGCTTACCAATACATACTACGCAGTTTGGTCGATGAAGATGAAGGCCATCCTTAACGTCCACAAAGTCTGGGATGTAATCAGTCCAGGAACGACTATTGACGAGACCAAAAATCATATAGCAATTGCACTGCTATCCCAAGCCTTGCCCGAAGAACAGGTACTACAAGTCGGAAACTGTACCACAGCAAAAGAGATGTGGGCTACAGTACAATCACGTAATCAGGGGGTAGAACGTGTAATTGAGGCTAGACTACAAACCCTAATGGCGGAACTTGAAGGTTTGAAGATGAAGGAAACTGGTACAGTCGCTGACTTCGCTGGAAAGATAGCAGGGATTGCGTCCAAATCTGCAGCCCTCTGAACAGTCATCGAAGTAAAAACATTAGTGAAAAAGTTCCTGCATGGTCTACCTAAACGTTTTATTCACATGGTTGCGTCAATCGAGCAACCTGTGGATCTCAAAACAGTAGCTTTCGATGATGTTGTGGGTCGACTTATAGCATACGAGGAGCGTGTGAATCAAGAAGACAAACAACCGATCAAAGGTGAACAACTCATGTTCACCTATGAAGAATGGGAGGCTAAATGAAAAAGTCACAAGGGTTATGGTCGGGGTAAAGAAACAACCAATTCTAGTCATCGAGGACGTGGACGAGGTAAAGAAAAAGACGGAGACAAGAGGGACCGATAAAAAATAAAGTGTTTCAAATGTGACGGCATGGGACACTTTGCATCGGATTGCCCCACTCGTAAGAAAGAGGAAGCAAACCTCTCTCAAACCGACGGACCGGTGAATGGCTCAAGGAAGGGACCAGTCTTATACATGCAAACCCACGTTGAAGACAATAAAGGCATGGTGTTTTTAAACGAAGAACGGGTTGATCCAAGGGTTTATGAATCCAGTCCCTGTGAAGACAACACGTGGTTCCTCGACAACGGGGCAAGCAACCGCATGTCCGGGAACATAGCATGGTTTTCCAAGCTAGACAAGCAGATAACAGGGAAGGTAAGATTCGGTGACGGATCTTGTGTTGAAATAAAGGGGTGTGGTAAAATTGTCTTGGAAGGAAAGACGTGAGAGCAAAGAGCCTTTGATGATGTGTACTTCATTCCATCACTTAAAACCAACATCATAAGTCTTGGGCAAATGGACGAGGCAGGATGCAAGATCACCATAGAACACGGAATTCTATGGGTGTTTGAACCGGATGGAACCTTGCTCATGAAGGAACCTTGCTCATGAAGGTACCTCGCTCATATAATCGGGTTTATAAAATTAATGTTCAAGTTGCTTCTCCAGTGTGTCTACAAGCTAATCTTCAAGATGAAGCATGGAAGTGGCATGCCCGGTTAGGGCATCTAAATTTTGAGGCTCTTAAAAACCTAACCAAGGTTTCGGTGGGATTACCAAAAATTAAACACCCTGACCGAGTCTGTGATTCGTGCATGTATGGGAAGCAGTCAAGAACAACATTCCAAAAGGACTCACAATACCGAGCCAAAGAACCATTAGAGTTACTCTATGCCGATGTATGTGGAGCTATCTCACCAAAGACAAGTGCCGGGAATCAATATATACTTCTAATTGTTGATGACTATACCCGTTTCATGTGGGTACACCTGCACAAAACAAAGGACTAAGTTCCGGGTCTCCTCATCGATTTCATCAAAAGGATTGAGAATGAAGTCGGGAAGAAAGTCAAGAGCCTAAGGACGGACAATGGTGGTGAGTTTGTATCAAACGTGTTGGGAGATTTTTGCAAAGAAAAGGGAATAAACCGTCAACTTACCGCTCCCTACACTCCACAACAGAACGGGATAGTGGAACGAAGGAACCGAACGATACTAGGCACAACAAGAAGCATTCTAAAAGCCATGAACTTACCTCAAAACTTCTGGGGTGAGGCGGTACATCACTCGGTATACTTATTAAACCGATCTCCGACAAAGGCAAATGAAAATTTGACTCCGTACGAGAAGCTAAGGAAGAGACCTCTTAATCTCGCACACATAAGAGTGTTCGGGTGCTTAGGGTACGTAAAAACCTTAACAACCGGACAGAAAAAGCTAGATGATCGATGTTCATTAATGGTACATCTGGGAACTCAACCCGGAACCAAGGCGTATCGCATGTTTGATCCGGAAAAAGGACGGGTTCATGTATCACGAGACGTTAAGTTTGATGAATCAAGAGGCTATGATTGGAACCCATACTTATCTAGTATGGGCACTAGTGACATAAGCTGGTCGAAATTCTCTATTGAAACAGAAGTAGCTCTATCACATGACAACGGGTCAGACATGTTTACATCCGATGAGCAAAGCACCGCTGGACAATCTGAAGCTGAGTCAAGTGATACACCTGGGTCAGATTCAACCGGACCTGATGCAGGTTCAACAACTTCAAATTCAGCAACAGGAGACGGGGAAGAGGCAAATCAGCCTCGTCGTTCCACCCGAACCTCTATGCTTCCGACTCGGTTTCAAGATTTTGAAGTAGAGAACGTCCCAAACTTCGCACACCAGCTGAATGAAGAAGAGTTACAGCTTATGATGTCTATAGATGATGAACCACTCAGATTTCAAGATGCAGTAAGGGAAACACAGTGGAAGAAAGCTATGGATAGTGAAATAGCCTCAATAGAAAGGAATAAAACATGGAAATTAGTCCAGCCTCCCCCTCAGTCAAAACCCATCGGGTTAAAGTGGGTATTTAAGGTGAAAAGAGATGCAAAGGGAGAGATATCAAAGTATAAGGCAAGACTCGTAGCAAAAGGATACGTTCAACGATTTGGAATCGACTTCGAAGAGGTGTTTGCACCAGTAGCACGAATCGAGACCATAAGACTTATACTTGCTTTAGCATCTAACCGAGGTTGGGAAGTTCACCATTTGGATGTTAAGTCCGCTTTCTTACATGGTGAGCTGAAGGAGGACGTTTATGTGTCTCAACCGGAGGGTTATGAGAAGAAAGGTCAAGAACAGAAGGTGTATAAACTCTCGAAAGCTCTATATGGTCTCCGCCAGGCACCGAGAGCATGGAATATAAAACTTGATTCGGCATTAAAAAAGCTTGGGTTCACAAGATGTAAACAGGAACAAGCTGTTTATAAAAGGGTCACAAATAAGCATTTACTACTTGTTGGAACATATGTGGACGACTTAATAGTTTCCGGTTCGAATACTCAAGATATCGGCGATTTTAAAAAACAAATGGAGACCCGATTCGAGATGACTGATCTTGGTTTGCTACACTATTACTTGGGCATAGAAGTTACTCAAAGCAACAAAGGAATCTCAATTAAGCAAACCGGGTATGCCGAAAAGGTGCTGAAACAATCCGGTTTATGGGACTGTTTTCCTACTCAATTTCCCATGGATCCCGGGCTGAAATTATCAAAGAAGGATGATGGGCCAGAAACCGATCCAACCGAATACATACAGGAAAGTTGTTGGATGCTTACGATATCTAACCCACACACGTCCGGATCTAAGCTATGCTGTGGGATACGTAAGCCGCTTCATGCAAGACCCAACCAAAACCCATGCAGAAGCAGTGAAATACATACTAAGGTACTTGAAAGGAAGCCTAGATCTCAGAATAATGTATCCAAAAGGAGGTGGTGATATTCTATATGGGTTTAGCGATAGTGGTCATTCGGTTGATCTTGATGATGGTAGAAGTACAACTGGAACGGTGTTTTACTATGTTGATGCACCGATCACTTGGTGCTCACAAAAACAAAGTACTGTTGCTCTCTCTTCATGTGAAGCTGAATTTATGGCGGCAAATTCAGCCGCATGTCAAGCCGTGTGGTTAAGGGGGTTACTATCGGAGTTAACGGGAGAAAAAGAAAGAACAATAACACTCTATGTTGATAACACATCCGCTATTGCCTTAATGAAGAACCCAGTCTTCCACGGGAGAAGCAAACATATTCATAGGCGGTATCATTTCATAAGAGAATGCATCGAACGGGAAGAGATTAAAGTGGAGCATGTGAGTGGGGATCGTCAAAGGGCCGACATTCTCACAAAGGCATTGCCAAAGTTAAAGTTCATCAAGATGAAAGGACTCATTGGTATTACAAGATTAGGGGGGTGATTGTTAGTCTAATCATGTAATGTAAGTTCGGGTAAAAAGGACCAACTTACAAAGTCTAGGGGTATTTTGAGTTAGTTTTTCCTCTAGTTTGATTCAAATAAGGATTTGTATTGGGGTAGGATTTTAGGCTTATATAAAGGGATCATTGTAAGCTATTTTAATTCATTCAATAATATACAAGAGTTTGAGTCAATTACTTTTCTTGTAACCAAAGGATCTGTGCCAAACTTACTTTATGCAGGAACTTGAGAATGAATTGCTCTCACTTGGAAACAATATAAAACACCATGAAGAAAATATCAAACATTTCAAGACTTGTATAAGCAGTCTAGATGATCAGATTACAGATATGCAGCAGGGTATATCTACCACTTTTTTTAATTATTATTATGCTATAATAAATAATCATTTCTTAACTTTGTTTATGATAGTTACTCTTGGAAATTCACCTATGCTACAAGATAAGGATCCCTCCCCAACATGCCAACATATGATAATGCAGCATCACAAATCAGCTGCTTCCATTGTATGCCAACTCAATGACTATACTCATCCAAATTCTTCTACTAAGGATGTCCTAGGTGTTGTTGCTACTCTTGGAAAACTCAATGATCACAACCTTAGCAGGTTATTTACATTCATCCATAATCTTCATATTATATTCAACTTACTTTCTCTCTCTGCTCTGCTGTTTTCAATTTATGACATCTACTTAGTTTCTTCAGGGATATTGATTATGTGATATTGAATAAATTAATCTGTAATAATAAACTTGGTACAGGAAATTTTTTATGCTGCTTGAAGTTTTATGCTATAGATTGTTTGGAAAGTTGTAGTTATCACACTGATTACTGAAAACTGATATTTTCACATACAATTTTACAAATACTCACAGGTTAATGAGATGATCACTTTGAATTTTAAATCATTTAAAAGCTCATTAATTTAATGGTCTTATCTTATTATGGAGTACATACAGGGTTCTATCAGAGTACCTTGGGCTAGATACTATGTTAGCATTAGTTTGCATGACATATAATGGTGTTGGAGCTCTGGAAACTTATGACAAAGAAGGCTTTGTAAGTAAAAGCTCTGGACT
The DNA here is from genome assembly GCA_023525975.1 of Smallanthus sonchifolius. Classification (NCBI taxonomy): domain Eukaryota; kingdom Viridiplantae; phylum Streptophyta; class Magnoliopsida; order Asterales; family Asteraceae; genus Smallanthus; species Smallanthus sonchifolius. The sequence goes on from CM042029.1 coordinate 194,579, forward strand.
TCATGGGCTTTCAGCTTCAATCGGAAGGCCTATAGACGGACGCTTTAATGTAATCTGTCTAGAAAATTTAAGGTTTGTGTTTCCTATAATCTAATCTACCCACCCGGTAAGATATATGTGTTCTGATTTAGTCGCCTTTTTTGAGTATTGAATCAGACCATATGTTGGTGAGTTTATATCTGATGACCCGCAAAAGAGGCTTGCTCTACTGAAACCAAAGTTACCAAATGGTGAATCTCCACAAGGTTTTCTGGGGTTTGCTGTAAATATGATCCATCTTGATACTGCACATTTGTCATCTCTGACAAGTGATGGGCATGGGCTTAGAGAGAGTCTTTTTTACAATCTCTTCTCGAGGCTGCAAGTTTACAACACGAGGGCCCACATGCTTCAGGCTCTCCCTTTTTTATCTCATGGAGCCGTATCACTCGATGGCGGGTTAATAAGGAGCAGCGGTGTTATTGTTTTTGGGACTGGGTAAGAAATTAGATCATGATGACTGTCTCTAACTTGAATGTTGTTGAAGTTAATCTTTGATTTATGCGATTTAGGGATGAGATGAAAGTTAGATTTGCAACAAGGTCTTTTGTAGCTGATAACCTGGCTGATATTGAAAAGAAAATGAAGGAACTGAAATGGGAAAAGGAAACAAGGGTGGAAGAAGTTGAGAGGGAAGAAGCAATGTTAACACATGTCAAGTACACTTTTGAAGTTAAGAAGCAAGAATTTGTTAGGTTCATGGCACAAAGCTCACCATATGTGATGCAGGTAAATGCTTTAACTAATTGCATTTAAGAAAAGTGGAAATTGAAATCTTGTTTTAAATTTATTATGCAGTATCCAACTCCAAGGAGATTGACTCCTAGATCATAAGGAGGAGCATCTGCTGATTAAAATGATGAATCTGTTGCCATACAAGTGGTCTGGTCGGTGTTTTTTTTTTTTTTTTTGAACAACAAAGACCCGGAGCAAACGGATCACCCTTCCGCCCGAAGAACAAAAGCGTGGTTTTGGCATGGGCTTTTGAATTAAGTAGGATCATCTTCATGTCAATCTTTAATAAATGTTCATTTGTAAACGTGCTTAAAATTTGGATGTGCCGGCAACATGAAAAATCATACTTGATTATATATTTTTATCCAAATAATCGATTATTTTGTATCCAAATAAAATATTTAAAAAATGACTATTGTAACTTAACTAGTACTAAAATCCGCGCGATGCGGCGGCGCCGTTGAAAGTAATCGCACACGTTATGCTTGGGGTGGTTGATAATACTCAAAATTTAGATAAAAAACAGAACCGTTAAAAAATTCACTAAGAAAAAACCCTTTAAACTTGGATAAAAGAAACAAACCCTGATTGTATTAAAGACTTGTAGACTCACAGCCGTCACTTTGCTAATTGTTAACAGCACCCTTAAAATAAGTATTTTAGACCATTTGATATGACAACTTTGTTTTTACCCATAATGGTCATACATCATTAAAAAGTTAAATCAGTCTTTTTTTTTATTTTAAGTTAACTAATTTTTATTTTTTTTACTCTAAATTTTATCTATTATTATTTGGTTTCTTTGTTTTTTTTTATTTTACTCTATACTTTGTATATAAACTTAATATAATTTTTTTTAAAATTTAAGTTGACTATTATTCTTTTTTTTTTTAGTTTAAGTTAACTATTTTTTTTAAATTAGATGATTGTTTTCTCACTCATATTCTTATTGGATAACTCTAATTCATTAAATAATTATTGATTTTATTCTATTTTTTAATCATGATTTTGGGTCTCTAACCAAACTTTTTTTTATGAATCTTTAAATAAACTTGTATTTTTAATAAGACCTGTTTTGGGGAAAAACTATTTCAAAAATCTATATTTAACGTGTTGTTTTAATAACTTCAGTTATAACCCTTAAATCTATATTTAATTACATAAATTTTCAAAATCACTCTAAATTATAAACTGTCATTTTTATATTTCTTTTGATTCATATTTTTTATATAAATAACACAATATAATATTTTGAGTAAACTGTCATTTTTGACCTTATGGTTTAGTCATTTTTTGTCAGTTTCAGTCAAAATTATTTTTTCTCCATGGAATATTTCTATTAAAATTTTATTTACTTTAATATATTCACTTTTTTTTATAGTAAAGCAATGATTTTTTCATTAAATGTGTATCAAAATAATTTTAGTTATAGGCCTAATACCATGATTAAAAAATATTAAATCAATAATTATTTAATGAATTAGAGTTATCCAATGATATTAGGAGTGAGAAAAATCAAGTTTTCAATAACACTCTTTTTGAGTTATCCATGTTTCATAAAAAATAATTTAATACAAAAAGAATTTACTTACATATGATAATTTTTTCTAAATATAATAAATTAATGAGAATGATAGACATAACTTTTTATTAAAGTGGTATATACAAATGATCTGAACCAGTTTTTGATTTAATACAAACAGAATTTACCTATCTATGATTTTGATTTGAGATATACGGTTATTATTGTTTGTTTCTTAAACTACAACGCTTATCTGACCCATCATGACTCGAATCCAAATGACATTTTTTTAAAAATTGCTCCGCTCTAACCTGAACCTATTCTGACCTGAATCCAAATCACATTTTTATCTTCTAATGGTTATGGTCTTTTGATTTTATTTATTTAACAAGTTGTTGATTTACCACCTTGGTTTTAAAAAGCGAGAAGTGTACCGAAGCAACGAGGTCTAAATGCATTTTTATTTTCTATTAGGAAAGCTTTTCCTTATTATATTCTTTAAATTATATAAAGACCTTTAAAAAAATATATATCATTTAAAAAAATAAAAGAAAAAACATTTATAATACTTTTAAAGAAATTAAAAACATATTTATGAAAGACTACTAATGTTTAAAAAAATTAAATAAAACGTTTATAAAATAACAAAAAAACAATATTTTTTTATATAAAATATGACTATCCAATAATATGTTTTTTTTTATTTTATTATAAATCTTTTTTCTTTACTCTTTAAAATAACATTACTTGAAATGTAATCTTTAATTATAATCTTTTTATCCAATAAGATTAAGAGTGAGGAAAGAAAGTTGTAAAAAACACTCATTTTAGTAATTATTTTTCAAATCATCCATTTTGATAAATAAGTTTTCCATTAACTTTCTTTTGTAAAAAAACTCTTAAAAACTAAAACCTTAATCATAAATTATTTATTAGTTATTATTTAAATATCACTAGTAGATAAGTACAAAGATGATAGACACAATTTTTTATGACAATGATAGGCATAAATTTTTATGTAGTTTTTTTTATTAAAGTGGTGTATGAAGCTTAATTGGTGTATTAATCTCACCACCCTTGTTAATATCGCAATACTACATCAATCATTACCTATTTTTTGGTAGGATTTCCTTTTGAATTATAAACACTGAGTGACATTTTCTTCAAAACAATGGGAAATAACTAAAAGTTTATTTTGCATGTCGGGTCAGTGATTATATGTTGATGTTGAATATTAAAAGAAAAAATACAAAACGTAGTGATTTTGATGGAAATGGCAAAAAAAAAAAAAGTTCCACCGAACTCGGGTTACTGGATTCAAAGTCCAATGTCCTAACCACTAGACCATGGAACCACTTTTACTATTTATGAATGTAATCTTACTTATCAATATCACCAAACGCTTATCCGTTTTCTGAATTTTTTTCTTAAAGAGTAAATTTCATTTTTTCACACTCTGATTTGGTCTTTTAACCCTTTTAGTTCAAAAATAATTCTTTTAACATTTCAGGCCCTGTGGTTGTATTTTTGTAACCATTTCAGTCCATGACACTAACTCTGTTAAGTATACCATTTTAGTAATTTTATTTCTAAGTAAACTAGTTTAACTTTTTCAGTCTAATAAAAAAAACTTTTAAATATTTTTCATAAAAACTTTTTTCTACCTATTAAAAAACGTTTTTCTTTTTCTTTTTTAAAATCAATTTTTAGTTTTTTTCTTCGTAAAACGGTTTTTTATAACCTTTTTAAAAACGTTTTTTAACTTTTCTAAAAATATAGTTTTTTATTTTGTTCATAAAAAACGGTTTTAAAAATATTTTTTTATTTTTTTATAAAAACGTTTTCTAGTTTTTTTCTATAAAAAAGTTTTTTTAGTTTTTTCTTAAATTGTTTTTTTAACTATATTAAAAACACTATTTTTTTTACCTTCTTAAGCGAACTAGTGTTTAAAATAGTGAACTATACGCTGCTTTTTTTTTTACCTTTTTAAGTGAACTAGTTTTTAAAATAGTGAACTATTAATAAAAAACGTTTTTAAAATAGTTAAAAAAACATTTTACGAAAAAACTAAAAAAACGTTGTTATAAAAAAAACTTTATTTAAAATAATAAAGTGCTAAAATACAACCTCAAGTGCTAAAATGTTAAAAGATTTTTTTTTAACTAAAATTGTTAAACAGACCAAACCACATGAGCCAAAAACGAAATTCTCTTTTTTCAATAAAACATGACCAGAAATCAAAATTTAAAATAATAACCTTTTAAAGGTCTCAGATAGAAAATGTTTTAATTTTAATAATTATATGCCATCTTCAATGTACATTTGTGTTTACCATTTATATACTTTTTACTAATACCTAAAGTTTTAGGCATTTAATTTTAATAAGTTCAAGTCTCATTATTTTAGGCATGAACATGATAAGATAAAGTGCATATATAAAAACCAATATTTGGCATACTTACCCTATACTAGGAAGGTCGGCCGACACCTATGAAAAAAAAGATTTATTTGTTATATACGGTATAATCTTGATCGACACCCATTAAATTTTGATAACGACACCCATAAAATTTTAACCAACCCAAAGAAATAATAATTTTTAACACCGACCCTGTTTAAACTTAAACCTAATTGGACATTTGGACTAAATTGGATTAAAAGCTTAGCCATTTAATCTATATCTATACTATATAATAAATAAAGGTTTTTACTGCCACGTGTAGCCTCCGTATTTATTCTTACCATTTTTTTCTCGTCTCTCTCTCTTATTTAATGCACTTCTATCTTTTAATAATAATATATATTTAAAGAAAATACTAATTATACTAATTAAACATATTTATTTTAAATTATCCCTTATTATAAGAAATTTTAAAATTTAATTATCTAACTTTTATTTCAATCAAATAGTAATGAAAGTTAAATTACATGAAATAGTAATTAACGTATTCTTGAAACCCAATTATATATGAATTTTAAATATTTTGAGTTTGTTTCTATCTTTAGTATATGTAATATATTTTTACACATGCAAAATATATACATAAAGATTTAAAAAATATATATTGATATTTTTTAGTTTTCACCCTGTGTGTAGACACGGGATCTAAACTAGTTATACTAATAAAACACATTATTTTAATTTATCCGTTATTATAATAAACTTTGAAATCTAATTATGTAACTTTTATTTACAATCAAATAATAAAGGAAAGTCAAATTACGTTAAATAATTAACGTATTTTTGAAACCTAATTATATATTAATTTTATATACTTTGATTTTTTTTATTCTTAATATATGTAATATATATTTACGTATAAAAATTTAAGAATTTTATGTATTGATATTTTTCACCCCGTATGTACTTTGTAGTACAGCTAGTTAAATATAAAAATTTAACCATTGTGGATTCGGATGTTTGACTATAAAGTCAAAATACGAATGAATCTCTCACCCTATTTGAACTTTTAATTGTTCATAGTCGCTACCAGTTTCTCCAATCCCGCTTCCAAATCTGTTACTGGGAACTTGCAAGGTTTGATTCTGTTTCTATAAGTTCTTGCGTGCTTGGTTTTTATAGTAGGGTTTTCAGTCCGATTGGATTGTTTTTTTAATTAGGGTTCACTGTGGATTGTTTAATCGCATTTGTTTGCATCGTACTGGCTTGGGATTATTTGTAATGTACATTTCTAGTAATTGTTATTCATCCTTCCAGTCCAGGGATATTTGTTTGCCTGAATCATTCAGCTTTTAAATATTCGGTAATTCAGCAAGTAGAGATGAGTAGTATATACAAAATGATTTATTTCTAGTCATATCATATCCATATTGACTTGGCTGATTGCTTCTGCAGAATCATATATATATATATATATATAAATAATGAAAAGTTGAATCCTATTTAGCAGAATTAAGCTGTTTCTGTGCACAGTCATGCCGCTTTCCTAAACACGTCAATTGTCATTTTTTTCTTTCTGATGCAATCTGGTGAAAACAAGAAGTTAAAATACTCCAATTTGACTTGCAAGATGCCTCAAGCAGACACCGCTCTTCCTGATGGGCAAATTCCTTTTCCTATCGAGAAGATAGTACAGTACCCATTACCTGGTTACGCTGCTCCAACTTCACTTAGTTTTAGTCCCGATGATAATCTTATATCTTACTTGTTTAGTCCTGATCAAACATTGATCAGAAAAGTCTTCATCTTTGATCTCACAACTTGTAAGCAACAATTGTTTTTTACTCCTCCTGATGGTGGGCTTGATGAAGATAATTTATCAGAACAAGACAAGTTTAGGAGAGAAAGATCAAGAGAGCGCGGGTTGGGAGTTACACACTATGAATGGGTGAAAACAAGCTCCAAGAAGACCACAATTATGGTGCCTTTGCCTGCCGGGGTTCGTATACTTGTTTCACATATAACGAGTAAGTTACATGAAAGTCATATCTATGTTTTTGCTTTGTTTTCTTGCACAGATATATTTCATGGACCGTTCTCTGCAACCGCAACTTAAGCTTCCTGGTGGTTCCTCGCCAATTGTTGATCCTCATCTTTCACCTGATGGTACTATGCTTGCTTATGTAAGAAATCATGAACTAAATGCATTAGATCTTTTGTACAACAGGTCAAAACGATTGACTTCTGGAGCTAATGGAACCACCAAGGTTAGTTATGCAGTACTGCTATTACTATGATTCTATTTTAACAAGGCATTTGTGTCATATGCATGCGCTTTGGAGCTCATTGATCTATGATGCTTTTGATTAATGATCATGAACTTAGCTGTTAGTGATGGTTATGCTGATAACTTGGCACTAGAAGTTTTAGAGGGTGTCTGGATGTGTCTGTTACATGACTTATAAGTAAGGGCCAAATAGTCATTTTATAAAAATCTAACTTAAATTTTAATGCCAGTTAGGGTTAAGGACGAAGTCCTTGACAAACCCCAAATGTAAAAGATGATTCGTGTAATTAATGAAGATTAAGAACAAAAGGTGTAATTTTCTATATACCTAAGGGCGAAAAGTGTAATTTCTCTAAAATAATGGTGTTTGAGTAATTTACTCTACCTTCGATAATCTCTTTTGTTACAGCTTGCAAGCTAGTATCAAACTAATTATTCAAAATGTCTATTACTTGACCCTACTGGTCGGAGTTATTTTGCTTGAGTTATCAGATGCCTTAGAGTGTTTCATTATGTAATGAGCTTTGTCTCAGATTTGAAATATAATAAGCAGTAAACACTAAGTTATGGTGTCAAAGAAAAGCATTTTATGCTAACAAACGCACAAACTTGTGTGCCAACCCCTTGCTAAGAATAATGACACAGTAAAATCTGTGTGCACGTAAGCAAATATTTTGAAGGAGACATGATTCGAAGTCAAATTTGATTGCTTAACATGTATGCCTTATTTTTTGTACTCTATATCATGACTACTTAATGCAAATTTTACAATCTTGAATAGCATGTCTGATACGAACCCAGATGCACATCAGAATCGGCCCCCACCCTTGACCGTGAAATTCAAGTCTTGTCTAGGTTTTGGGATCTTTTGATGATTATACTTATTGTAATCTGAAAATTGGAGACTAGCCCCTCTCGAATCGGGTAGACTATCTTCTTATTCCTTGTTTTAATCTAATCGAAATTCCCAGTTCATATCAATGTCCCAGATAGACATTACACTAACTTTTTGTTGTTTATCACAGACGCATGCTGTTGCTGAGTACATAGCACAGGTGAGAGATTCTTGTTCCATCAGCACACCCACACAACCATTATATTTTGTTTTGGCAATTTATCGTGAACTTGGTGAATCATGAGATACACTGTAAAGTTTTCAAAATATATCGAAAGCCAATCAGTCATACTCTATCACGAAGTTTGTTAGCTAGAAATGATGGTGACATTAAATGTGTAAACTGTAGGAAGAAATGGAGCGAAAGAATGGTTACTGGTGGTCACCAGACAGTAAATACATAGCATTTACCGAGGTGGATTCATCAGAGATACCTCTTTACAGAATCATGCACCAGGGTAAAAGTACAGTTGGTTCAGAGGCTCAGGAAGAACATGCTTACCCTTTTGCAGGGGCCACAAATGTCAAGGTTCGTCTCGGGGTCGTTCCCGTTACTGGAGGACCCGTGACTTGGATGGATCTTTGCTGCGGGTCAAACGCCGATCACGAATATTTGACCAGAGTCAACTGGATTGATGGAAATACTCTTGTTGCACAAGTATTAAACAGGTCTCATTCCAAACTGAAGCTCATAAAGTTCGATATTAAAACAGGCCAAGGAAAATGTATCTTGGTTGAAGAACACGACACCTGGATCAATCTGCATGACTGCTTCACACCTTTGGATAATGGAAGCAGTTTTCTTTGGGCTAGTGAGAAAACAGGATTTAGACATCTCTATCTGCATGATGAAATCGGGGTCTGCATGGGACCAATTACACAAGGTGATTGGATGATAGAGCAGATTGTGGGGGTCAATGAAGCCTCCGGTTTTATATATTTCACAGGAACTCTAGATGGGCCTCTCGAGTGTCATATGTATCGAGCTGAATTGTTCCCACAGTATGAATTAGAAACGCCGGTGAAGTTGACCCAAGGTAAGGGAAAACATTCGGTGGTGATCGATCATCAGATGCAGAAATTTGTAGATGTTCATTAATCTCTAGATTCACCTCCAAGAGTATCACTATGTTCCTTGCATGATGGAAACTTGATTATGCCTCTTTATGAGCAACAAGCGTCAAGAGTTAAGAAGCTGCAACTTGAGCCTCCAAAGATTTTCCAGATTCAAGCAAAAGATGGTAGCGCTCTATACGGAGCCTTATATAAACCTGAGGAAGAAAAGTTTGGACCGCCTCCTTACAAAACTATGATTTCTGTGTATGGTGGTCCCGGTGTACAGCTTGTCAATGATTCTTGGGCCAACACGGTTGATATGAGAGCTCAGTTTCTTAGAAGTAAAGGCATCCTAGTATGGAAGGTTAGCTAGCCCTCAACCTTTAAATCTTGACAGAAGTTGTGTTTATTAGTGTTGCATGGTGGAAAAACAGGCCTTTTCTAAAATTAATTAATAATAATGAATGTTATTGCAAGATGTATAATTTAAGAATGTAATGGTATACATTGTTCAGATGGATAACAGGGGTAGTTGGCGAAGAGGGATAGCATTTGAAGGTGCGATGAAGCACAACTTTGGACGTTTTGATGCTGAGGATCAGGTTGGTGGAGCGGAATGGCTGATTAAAGAAGGGCTGGCAAAAGCAGGTGATATTGGAGTGTATGGTTGGAGCTATGGTGGATACCTCTCAGCCATTTCCCTATCAAGGTTTCCTGATGTTTTCAAGTGTGCTGTTGCTGGTGCACCTGTAACCTCCTGGGACGGCTATGATTCTTTTTATACAGAAAAGTACATGGGCATGCCTGAGGAGAACAAAGCGGGTTATTCATATGGGTCGGTGATGAAGCATGTGAATGGGCTCAAGGGGAAGCTGTTGCTGGTTCATGGGTTGATGGATGAGAACGTGCACTTCCGGCATACTGCTAGGCTCCTGAATGCATTGGTGGGAGCTCACAAAGTTTACGAGTTGTTGATATTCCCTGATGCACGACATATGCCTCGACCTCTCAAGGATCGCCTTTACATGGAAGAAAGAATTTGGGACTTCATTCAAAGGACTTTATAATAATTGTGTTGGCTACAGAATACAATAAAAACAGATAGTTCATCAAGTAAAGCAAGCCTTGGTGTTTTTGCATTGGAAGACGTAGTAGTGTGTTTTGGCTTCAGTATATAATTTATTAAAATGGAAATATGTTTTGATGATAATAAAAATTATGTGCTGTGCTGTGCTGTGGCCCTTGCTCGCTCCATTATCCATTTAATGTAACCAAACCACTCAATTATTATTATTAACTCTCGCATTCTTTTCTTTTTATTTAAAGAGATATATCCCCTTACTAAGACTATTAGTTACATATGTAACTAGGGGAGGGATAAAGAGAAAACCACAAAGTTAGGCGAAAACCAATGTGTAATACTATGAGTTACGTATACGTAACCGTAATTTTTTTGTTTTCTATTTACGTATACGTAACACTATGGATTACGTATACGTAAGCCAATATTTAAATGATTTTTTTGGTAAAAATGTGTAATATTACATTGATACTCTTATAGAAAAATAAAATAAAAAATAAATATTATTATTTTATTAGTTAAAATTGATTTTTTTAGTGGTTTTCTCGATTTTCACCTAACTAAGTGGTTTTCTCTGAAACTCTCCCCTATGTAACTAATCGCTTATATAGAAATAACTTAATTTGTATGATATGTATTTTTTAACAAGTGTCTGTTAATGTCTTACGGAATAACTAGTCTGAATCACCTCAACCACAAAAACATATACCATCTAACCCTATTTCAAAATATACACCGTTGATTATCATGGAATCGAATCCTCAACCTCATGGGAAAAAACATTAATATATACACACCGGATACCATTGGACTACAAACCCTTTCGTCACAATCATTAATTAATTAGTTTGAATATAGAGTCTCCTGAACGTACATAAATAGATTACAATCATTGTTTTAAGAATGATTTTGTAAGTATATTATATAGAAAAGGAAAATTGTTGGTGGTGAAACAAAAGAGGATGCAATGCATTGTTAATCATTTGTGGTACCTTTGAATGTAAATATCATGTTTGAAAACACATATACCGAATTTTCAAAAGACAAATTTAAATCCGGTTTAATCAAAACACCACCAAAATTTAACGTTGCGTTTAATTTATTACCCATCACAATATTGGGACGAAAAATATGGGGTCCATAAGAACATGATCTTTGACAAATCTACCTAATATTTATTAGAATCTTGACCCGATCAAAATAACGTACACATGAATATTTTATAATACAAGATACTGTGGTACGTACGATGTTTTGCACCTAACATGAATTTTACATGTTTAGTTTATTTTACCACCTATAAATCCACAAATATTTTCTCTCAGTGAGTGTCAGTAAAAGAAATTATTATTCAGATAGACCAGCTAAAAACGCAACTCCAGTGGAAGGTAACCATGACGACCCATATATAAACTGAGCCACGGTGAACCGGCTCGCCTCTATGGTTGTAGTGATGACCCGATAACCCGGCCAGTTGACCCGTTGACCGATGGCCCCACCTGGCCCATAGTTCATATACTCACCATAGTACAACGTGTCAAGTGCAAACGTTGCATTCCATTCTAGCCAACCCCTAGGGTGAATGTGGTCACCCATGTAAGTTTGCATGTAGACGGTCCGGGAGTAAAGTTTCCATGGCCGCCCAAGATATGTAGAAAAATTTCCCTTGGATGCCTCCATATCTGGTTGGGCTAGGAGGCGGCAGGCGTGGATTGAGATCCCCGTGTTTTGATTCGGGTCTTTCCGGTTTTGAGCGGTAATTGTGACCTTTTGCATAGGCATCGGTTTCCTTGCATACATGCTACAGTTTTGGAATACTACGGCGGCATTGCCGAAGATGAAATCTACTGTGCCATAAATGTCACATTCGCGGAAAAACTGGCGCTGGGAGTGGACGTATAATGTGTCTTGGTATCCGATGATGTTGCAGCGGTACACGACCGCATGGTCGGCACCGATTCTCAAAGCGACAGCTTGGTGTTTGGAAGGGCCGGCATAGTTCTCGAACGTCATATCCCTGGCAATGAAACCAGCACCGGTGGCAGCTAATTACGACAAAATAATAAGAGTAGATTAGGAGCCATTCTTAAAAAAAATAAAAATAAAAAACTAAACGTTTGAATGTTTTTTAACATTAATTAAAGCCCGGATTGATTTGTAGGATACCATAAATCTGATAACATTTATTAATGTAAAATGAATAAAATAGTCTATGAATGTTATTAGAAAAAAGATTTTGTTGGCAATCAATATGTATGGAAAACATTTTTTATTTCAAACAACCTTTGATTGTTATGGTAAAAATAGGGCTTTGATAAAAAGGCTCTGTTAATTTTGTTAGTGAATAAAATCTAGTTTTCAAAACCAATCATTAATTTAATTTAATTTAATGGTTAGTTATAGAAAGTTTAGGATCAAAATCCATTGATTACCAATAAAAAATTATTATCGTACGTACTTTTGTTCACATGAGTTTAATAAAAAGGGAAGGAAATAATTATGATGAGCTATTTTGATCATAATAAATCCCTAGCTTCATTTCATTACCCCAACCAACGACTTTATTAATGTTCCTACCAGTTTTCTTTTTGAATTTAAATATAAATAAATAATTGGAAAAGTAAGTTACTGGGTAATCTTTCTTTATGCTATACTTTGAATTAAAAGACGAGTGAAGATGAAAATGAAAATTAAAAGTACCAAAAGAAGCGGTGTGGAAAGTTGTGACATTGTTAACCACTACATTTACTCCTCCGGTAATCACCGTTTTGCCCTTTCCATCCCCTATGAACATCAGATTCGTCTTCTTCCTTCCCACCTTTAGATTATCTTCTTCGTACCTAATTACATCAAAATCAAGTTCCTAATCCATATTCCTTACTTAAAATATAATATTTCATTTTACTTTACTTAACTCTTATTACATCATTACATTCAACAAAAACAAGGGAACCCAACATTATTAAGTCCCTAATTAATATGTTTAAATTTTAATTAACAAACTTAATATTACTATTTTAAATAAATAAAAACACACAGAAATAAAATAATATTCTATTCTATTGTAGAGAAAGTAATAAATAAATATTATATGATGCATGTGAAAAACGCGTTTTACTTTGAACCCGAAAGGGGAATGGTCTTTTACCTTCCTGCCCTTACGTAGATTATGATCCGGCGGTTGCTATACTCAGGCGCCTTCTTTATCGCCTCCGCGATGGTCGTACACGTCCCATTTCCATCCTTTGACACCACTATATCTGCTTGTATTCCGGCCACGGGAGACTGCAGCAACCTTCTCTCCTTCCGACTTAACCACTTGGGGAACGACATTAACCTCCTCCGTCGGTGCTGGATCGGAACTCCGTTGAAATCATCGCCGTCAGTCGCCGCTGCGTATATCGCCAAGCAGTTACTCACCAGCTTCGACAAGTCCTTTAGCTTCGCATCCATCTGCTGTTTCACGTACCCGTTTTCCACCTCCGACAACCCATCCGTACACGTGTCTTGATTTGTCAGCGCCGCGCTCAGCCACGTCATCACATCCTGAGCCGACCCAACGCGCTGCCCCTTCTTGCCAGACGGAGCTACGGAAAAAAGCGAGCGTGAAAGCTGGTCAACGGAATCGTCTAGAAGTTCAAGACAGTCCTCGTATGCGGAGCGTACACGTGCGTCCATCTCAACTTTACTAATCTCGGCTGACGAGTATAGCGCCTTCCCCACGCGCTGCAGTGTCATGTTCATCGAAATGTGGATCATGTCTTTGTCCGACGCGCCCGATGATCCCGGAAAATTTAACAGGGAGTCCAGACACAGGTTCTGGTAACTCGTCCGGCCACAAACTCGTGACATTGCTTCCGTCGGGCGGGGATGGATGGTGGAGTCCGATCCTCCTCCTCCTCCGGGGGGTTTGGTACGGAGACGCATAAGCAGTCCCACCGACAGCAGCGAGACGAGAATGAGAGCGAAAGCAAAGGCGAGGAGAAGCTTTTTTTTGGAATTAGAGTTGTTTGGGGCGTAAATGGGCGGCTTCAAGGGGGCATCGGGTCGGTTTCTTCCCGGCTGGTAGTTGCCAATCCTGCCGTATTCCATGTTTAGATCGAATAGAGAAGGAAGGGGTGATATGAATGATACTGGTGGGTGGGTGGGTGGGTGTTTATATGGACTTTGGTCAGTAGCAGTTGTTGCCAAGTCGATGTCGGAAGGCTTAGCTGGTGGCTACTGTCACCCAATTATCCACTCCTTAACCCTTTCTGTTGGGGACCTTTTTCTTTTTCTATTTCCCTTATTCAAGTAAATACACACAAAAACACTATTTCAATTCATTGCTCATGTAACACTAGCATCTTTGCTTTATTTAATCACTAGCTTAGATACTATATATATATATATATATATATATAACATATATAAAATTATTAAATCTTTATTTATATATTTTAAAGGTGTAAAAATGTATACTATTTAATAAACAAGTAAAATTATAGAACACATGTCACCTTCTGGTGCATTCTTAGCATTATTTTCCCGCATCTCTTTCCTAAAAATACTATATTAAAAGAATAATCTTTTTATAAATATTTAATTTCAATCTAACTATGGATATTTTTTATTTAATTATGGATTGTTGTTAAACATATGAATTTAATATGGATTACCATTTATCAATTACATAAAAAAAATTAATATCAAGTTAAGAAAATATTTTAAAAATTAACTTAATATAATTTATAACGATCACGTTAAAGTATACATATTTTGACGAGTGTATGTGTTAAGAGATTATATTATATTTTATTCAACCCTGGTTTTTAAAAACGTATTTTTTTATTAATAATTTTATAACATTATGTTTATTTAACCAATGTAATACACGAGATTCTAACCTAGTGTATTATATAGTAAGAGTAAAAAACAAAATTCAAAATGTGTAAAAATTAATATATAAACGAGTTTTAAAAATACGTTAAGTACTATTTAATTTAATTTGATTTTCATTTATTATTTGATTGAAAATAAAAGTTACATAATTAGATTTCAAAGTTTGGGATAATTTGAAAAAAAAATTTTAATATGTAATTATTAAAATATGGAGATACATTTAATAAGAGAAAGATACGGAAAAAAATTGATAAAATGAATATGAAGACGACACGTAGTATTAAAACATTTATTTATTATATAGTATAGATTATGTTATATTTACTAACTAGCTTAGACCCCGTGTAATACACACGGGTGAAAAATATCAATATATAAATTTCTTAAATTTTATTTATGTATTTACATGTGTAAAAATGTATTACTTTATATTAAGGATATAAAACAAAATTCAAAATATGTAAAAAATAATATATAATTGGGTTTCGGAAATACGTCAATTACTATTTAATGTAATTTGACTTTCATTTACTATTTGATTGAAAATAAAAATTACATAATTAGATTTCAAAGTTTTTTTTATAATAAAGGATAATTTAAAAATAAATATGTTTTATTAGTATATTATTAATTTATTAAAAGATATGAATACATTTAATAAGAGAGAGAGACGGGAAAACAATGATTAGATTGAATACGGTGACGACACGTGGCATACAAAAACCTTTCTTTATTATATAGTATATAGATATTTTACGTTAATTTGATTTTTTTTATTCAAGTTAATTTTATTGGTTGATCGTGTTATGATTTTTTTCTAATATATGATATTTTCCAATCACTTATCTTTAAATTAAATAACTAGTTTATTTAAAAGAAGGAAACTTGAAAAATAATAACTTATTATGCATTTTTCTTCTTTCAATTTGACCATTTGGGTTATTTAAAAAAAACAAACAGAAAAGATATTAGGCAATCTGAATAAAAGAATAATAATGGCAATGTAGTTTTGCTATTTTTATGACACACATTTTGGAATCTTTCAAAATATGGTTTGATAATTTTTGGGTGTTTGCATATCCCTCTTGTAATAAAAAAGCTAAATGATGTTGCCAAAGTGTCAGTCACTCTCAGAATTTCCCCCCCGTAACAATTTTCAGCCTAAAAATCACGCAGACGTTACTATTTACCCGATCCATCTTCTTTCTATTCGGGTTAAAGCCCAATTTCTCCTGTCTGCATACATCTTTACTCATGAACCCTAATTTCAAGCATCTTCACCAAATGGTTTGCTCTCCAACATCTTCACCAAACGATTCAACATCAATAAAAGATCATGTCCACGTATCGGTAAAGTTTTTTTTTATAGTTCATGATCTGTTCTCAATCTTTCTTTTGTTCGGATTTCCGATTTCGCAATCAATACCAATGGTTTTACGATTTAATTTGTTCGGATTTGAATCGTAAATTGGTATTATTATTATTATTTTTTCAGATTTACCCAACGTAACTTTTGTTCGGATCTGGGTTCTCATTTTTTCGAAATCAATACCAAGCAGCAGTTGTTCGGATCTATTCTTTATTCTTCAAGTTTTTCAGATTTGAATCGTAAATTTGTATTAATCAATCGTAAATTGGTATTAATCAAAATTTGTTCGGATTTGAATCGTAAATTTCATTGTTAATCGGATTTGAATTTTCAATCAATCAATACTAAACTAAATTGGTATTAATCAATTTACTTTGTCAATTAGAACATGGATTAATCAATTTAGTTTTTCATTTTTGGTATTAATCAATTTAGTTTGTCAATTTTGGTTATGTAGATCTTTGAGAACATGTCATTTTGAAGTGGTTACTTGATTTTTATTTTAGAAGGACAATTTAGATATATCCTTATGATTTTGGTAAATAAAACTGCAATCTTCAAGCTTTAATCGAAACCTATGTGTTTTGCTTTCTCTAAATCTTATGGTATCTTATACAATTTTTATTCTCTTTGTAAGATTCGGTCCTCTTTATTTGTAATTGCATCTGTTGAATTTATATGTAGAATGTGATTTAGACAGATGGGTCATGAATCCAAGAAGTTGAAGCATATAAAAGTTCTAAATGTGTTGATCATGTGTTCCTTCAACAGATACTATATTTGTGAGGGTATATGAATCAAGAATGGATCTTTTGAGGGCTGTGATCGTAGGACCTGCAGGCACCCCGTATCACGATGGTCTTTTTGTATTTGATGTTCACTTTCCTCCAACCTACCCAGACACCCCCCCGGTATGGTATACATCCATAAAGAATTATCTGTCATGTTTGCAATAAGTGCCACGGAGAGGAATGGGTGTGGCTCAGCTTGAGAACATTATATTAGAACGACAATTTAGAGATGAAATGAATGTTATGTTGTTGTTGATGGCCAGGTATGTCAAAGAAGATTGTATAAATTGATTAATAATGCTACTGTTCTAGCTTATGGCCAGGTATGTTAAAGTGAATAAGATGAATGTTATGTTGTTGTTGATGGTGTTTGACATGTAAAGTTTAACAGGCAACACATACACCATGGGTTCTGGCTGCAAATATGGGTCCCAGACAAGCCTTATTCCTTAAGCTATGAATTATAGGGGACAAGTGCATTTAGTTGATCTTGCTGGACCAGAACGGGCTAAAAGAACAGATTCTGATGGCATGCAGTTCAAAGAAGGTAGTCATAATGATTATTAGTTGTGTTAATTAATGTTTATTATAAGTATACGAACATGATTTTTTTGGGGTGTGTTTTGAAAACAGGGGTTCATATTAACAAGGGCCTTCTTGCACTTGAAAATGTCATTAGTGTCCTTGGTGATGAAAAGAAATGGAAAGAAGGTGCTCATGTTTCATATCGTGATTTTGTGATAGTAAACTTACAGGTTGGACAAAATAAACATCTTTTAGAATAGAAATTGTAAATAATACAACATGTTCATGTGATTGAATACTCATTTATGATTAATCTATTTGTGATAGTAAACTTACAGGTTTACATCGTGTAACACATTGGATTAAAGCTAGTGAATATATATTAGCATACTAGTTTTAACTCTGTGTGTTACACATGGTGAAACATTAATATTATATTGATAAATATTTAACACATTTTCTTATACAAATCTAATATTGTAATGGTATTTTTATTTTATTTTATTAAATGTTAATATTATATTGATGAGAAAAATCAACATATAAAAAAACATGAAAATACATTTTAAAGTGGTGTACTTTTTAGCTTTTACAATACATTAAATTACATGTCAAATGAAACCTTACAATGATGATTTACAAATTTGAAAATACTTCATTGTATACAACACTAGCTTAGTACCCCGTGTCTACAATTGGTTTTCGAATAATATAAATACATAAAATTCATAATTTTTTATGTATATATATTTTACATGTGTAAAAATGTATTACAACGAATAATATAAAACAAAATTCAAAATATGTAAAAATTAATATACAATTGGTTTTCGAAAATACATTAATTATTATTTAATGCAATTTGACTTTCATTACTATTTGATTCAAAATAAAAGCTACATAACTGTATTTCAAAATTTCTTATAATAAGGGATAATTTAAAATAAATATGATTTATTAGTATTTTCTTTAAAAATATATTATTATTAAAATATAAAAGGGTATTTAATAAGAGAGAGATGCGGGAAAAATGATGAGAATGAATATAGTGACGGTACGTGGCATGAAAAAACTTTTATTTATCATATAGTATAGATATAGATATAGATTAATAATTTGTTTAAAAATATATTATTATTGAAAATATGGAAATGCATTTATTAAGATAGAGAGACAGGAAAAAATTTATAAGAATGGATATGGAGGCGACACGTGGAATTGAGAAACCTTTAATTATTATATAGTATAGATTTGACGTGGTAGTGATAACTTTTCCACGTCTACCAAAGATTAATATTTTGAGTCCATCTTTACTTTTAATTCTTGATAATGCAACATACAGTTGGTCATAAATAAACACTGAAACTTTAAAATTACAATACATTAAATTACATGTCAAATGAAACTTTACAATGATGATTTACAAATTTGAAAATACTTCATTGTATACAATATTTGACGTGTACCAAAGATTAATAGTTTGAGTTCATCTCTACTTTTAACTCTTGATAATTCAACATACATCTGGTCATAAATAAACACTGGAACTTTTAAATACAAACCAACCTTTAAAAGCGATTGTCCTAAGCTTTTAATCAAGGTCATTGCAAAATATACAACAATTGTATATTTTTCTTTTTTAAAATTTAAATGAAATTCTTTTGTATGAATGTGTTAACTAAATTTTAGAGATAAAATTGTGATAACCAATGTTGCTTTCAGATATAATCTCCGCTTCTATAACGCAATTATCTAGTGGTTTGACTCGACGTCTTGTTCCATTACATAAACATTTTTTATCCGTATTTCTTAGTTGCACTTGCATACGAAAAATTTCGCTAAACTTTTAATACTAAATTTCCCATATAAAATTTAAATTTGAACAATATGTCGTCTTTTAAATTCAAAATTTAAAACTTCAAAATTTAAAAATCTCACTCCTTAATATATTGACACAATTTAAATTTAAAATTTCAAAATTAAAACTAATACATTAGAAAAAAAAATTAGTTTATTTTTGTCGGTCATATACCCGGATAAAGAAAAACGGTTGATAAAATGAAATTTAAAAAAGACCCTGATTTTAAAGTCCGTTTTAGACCTCTAAAAAGGTTGTGATGCTCATATCAAAAGCTTAAATCAATATTTATGGTTGTGTGTGCTTAGATTGATTTGTGCATGTCTCACCAGGAAAGAAACTTTTAAGTGTTACAAAGACGGTGGTTAGTGAATCTGGGTGTGTATGCTCGCTCAATGCATTATGCATGGAGCGGAGAGACAAAAATGACGGTGCTTTAAACCGCTGGAGTAAGGTAGGGGTGAGGCGGTTTGACTGTGGTGGGTTTGTGAATTATTACTCTCTTTTTCATATCTTGAGAGGGTGGTTATCTTGAAGTGTTTAAGGTAACAATCTTTTTATTTTGAAACGTTTTAAAAAAATGGTGTTTGATTTGCTTAATAATATACGCATAAAACACCTAAAAAATCTAAAGGTCATGAGTTGAAGAAATTTACCGTTAAAAAAAACGCATATAATAGTTAAATCTATTTATTTAAGACTTGTAGAGTAAAAGTTGTCGGCAAAAACTCTGTTTTTTTTTTTGTCTTTCAAAAGAGAAGAAAAGCCACAATAATAATTTCAATCGTCCCTAAACCGAAATCGCCATAACACGTCACAAACAAAGTAGTTCATGGATCCATCATTTTCGCCAAATGTTTTTTTTTACCGGAATCCCATATTCGGACCTACCACTACTGACGTGGTGGTTCCGTGGGCGGTGATGATATTTAAGCGCCGCTAGGGAACCAATCATGTGGTGGTAAACGCCGACTAAAATGGCAAGTTTGAGATGGAGTATAATTTATACATTGTTTGAAAGCAGAAACATATATCCAAATATAGGATTTTTAATTTGCTAATGGTCATGTCAATGGACACGAATCGTCTCCGGCCAGTTGAATTCCGATCGATTTCCCAATGCTTAATTAATTAATATCATCATACATTTCATTTTCCAATGAAATCAGCTGGATTGAGAGACGTGTATGTATAAAATCGTCAAATAATTTATAAAGCAACATGTCATGTTGGAAGGAAGGTGAGCTGGTGAAGTGTAATTTTCGACATATGGACCCTCACAACCCATCCAAGGAGAGAAAAGACAAGTCTTGTCTTTTCAACGACTGCTAAGTTTCATAATTATTTAACCCCAATCGGAGATGAATTGGTTGTAATCATCAGTTGACCATCACAACGTCAAAAGCATCCATGTCATGAACCCCCAAACCCTTCAATGAGACTGTTTGAATCTTGACGATCTCTCTTCCACCTTTTCTTGTCTTTCCGGTCACTGGAATTTAGAGAGGAAGGAACATGATGTATTTATCTGGTGAGGGCAAAAGGAGCCAAGTGTTTATTATCAACATTTGGAAGGACGATTAGAAGGAAATGCAGAGAGGTGATGAAACAAAGAGAAAGAGAAAATAATGGTAATTAACATTCAAGCCGTCCGTCGTTCCAAAGCAGTGAACAGTAGCCTTGAGTCGCCGTAGTGAGAGTGGCGGCGGTGGTGCCATGCGTCATCGGCGATGAGATGCACCCTAATGCGTCCTCTTATATCTTTATATTAGTAAATAAAAATTATATCATAGACACATCTTACTCTCTGATGCATCATCGAAATATTTTTCACGCCTCTATCGCTTATTAAATAATTATATTAAAAGAAATATATTTTAAATATTTAATACAAATCTAAACTTGGTTATACATTTATATATCCATAGTAATCAACTTAATTTAGTTCAATTTGATTATATAATTATACATATCAAACGTTTTTTAATGTTTATTTTGAATTGCACAAGTCAACCAAAAATGAATTTATGGGTCAAACATTTTTTATTGCTTTCCCATTTCATCCCATAAAAAACATCCACTTTTTAACTTATTATTTTGTGGATCAATGTACGTGGTGATTATACTTATGTTATTATTTAATAAAGGTTTTTTTATATATTCCCCTTATTAAACTTCTAAATTACATATATCCTTAACCCTTAATTTTAATTACATATTTCCCCAATTAAAATCTACTGGACGCAATAGTGAGAAGCAAAACTGAATCGTCTCTCTGGATGCAATCTTCATCGTTGTGACGAACACACTACGACGGCCAGGGGACGAACACTCTGTCAAACTAAATCGATCCCTCCATCGTTTTTAGGGGACGAACTCAAAGGACGCACACGACAGCAAGGTTTGATTTTTTTATTTGTATTTTTGTGTTTCCTATATGCACCGGACGCAATTTACATTGTGTTTGTATGTATTTTTTTGTGTTTCCTGTATGCACGAGACGCAATCAACATTGTGTTTGTATGTATTTTTTTTATTTCTATAACTTTTAGCCTTTCTGGGTTGAATAATTTTGGTTCTTATGCTTGGTATTTTTTGTGTTGTATAGTTAAAATTTTGGTTCTTGATATTTGGTTTATTCACGTTAGGTTGATTCATGATGGAAGACGAAAATATGAAAAATCACTCATTTATACAAACATGGGTTGGAATTGGGGATATATGTAATTGATATATTTAGAAAGAAGATATATGTAAATAGTACTTTAATTGGTTCATTAAAAGTAAAATGATAATAAAATAAGTTATTTCAAATGAATTGAATAAATATGTGATATACAGGTAAAGGACAGTTGCTTTGTTGGATCTTGCGGTAAATGTGATTGGACCATGTTGCAACGAGGGTGGGAAAAACCCAACCGAGTGCGAGAGAGAATATAAATAGTAAAAATAAGGGTATTTTTAACCATTTGATTTTTTGAGGGTGTTTTGATCATTTAAGAAAATAGTTAACATCTAAATCTAATGGCGTTGGCCAAAAGAACTCAAACGGGTAGGGTTTGTGGATGAAAATCAAAATTCTCTCTTATTATTTTATTATTATAAGAATTATATATATGCATTAGAGTTAGAGTTAAAGATAAATCTATACTATATAATAAATAAAAGTTTTTTCATGTCACGTGTCGTCTCCATATTCATTTTTATCATTTTTTTCCGACCCTCTCTCTTATTTAATGCACTTCTATTTTTTATTTAATGCCCTTCTATCTTTTAATGATATTATATTTTAAAGAAAATACTAATTATAATAATAAAACACATTTATTTTAAATTATCACTTATTATAATAAACTTTGAAATTTAATTACGTAACTTTTATTTTCAATCAAAGAGTAAATGAAAGTCAAATTATATTAAATAATAATTAACGTATTTTCAAAACCCAATTATATATTAACTTTTACATATTTTGGATTTGTTTTCTATCATTAGTATATGTAATATATATATTTACACCTGTAAAATATATACATAAAGATTTAAAAAATTTATGTACTGTATTGATATTTTTCATCTCGTGTGTAGACACGAGATCTATACTACTAATTAATATAAGGTATTAATAAGGCATGTGCAAAGTTGTAATGTAGTAGGGGACATGGCACCCGCACCTAGCAAGCAGTTGCAGGCCCGGCCATGCGATTTCACATGGTGGTGTGCCCAAGCATTTAATCTAAAGTGTTCAATTTTAACAATTACAACACTTTGTAAATTGGATTCTACCAACACAAATATTTCAATTTCAAAAAACTCATCCCATCCACCTGATTAATCGACTTTGACTTTTCATCGTCAAAATTAAATATTATATACACATGTAAATTAAAAAAAGGAGAGTAACTCGATCTATAAAATTAGAGTAAATTACAAAAACCAACATTTATCTTTATATTTATTTGCATGTATAGACCTTAATCTTCAATAACTACGCTGGACAACCTTTATGTACATGTTTCGTAACAAATCATGACCTTTAGTCAAACTAGGGTTAACTTTTCGTTAATTTTTTATAAAATGACGAAACTACCCCTGTTTAAAAAAATATACAAATACCATATTTTCTCTCTCTATTCTTCATCTTCTCTAAAAATATCTGGGTTTATGTTGAATGACAAGAAGAAGTTGTGAACCCTCTTCTTACACCAAGAACGAAGCTGTAAACCCAATTTTTAAACCTAATTGTGTGTGGTGGTCAACAATCGAAACCCTCGACTCCAATTTCTTTACCTTTTTATTTGTTTTCTCGGTCTTCATATAAGTTGGAAAAAACGTAAGTTGAGTTGCAGAGATGAAAAGCAATCTGAGTTGGATTGCTCTTCAGATCCATGTATCAAACCTATCATAATTAGCAGATTGTATCAAACCTAACCCAAATCCCTAAGCAAACATGGAACTCTGTATAAACATTACGCAAAAGCCCATGAAATTTTCTTCAAGAATTTAATCTGTCGGTGGATCAACATTATGCAAAACCAACATTATGTAAAACTAATGACAGTGAAGAATAATCCGAGATTTGTGTTTTTTTTTCTATTTTTCTTTCCGAGTTTTTCAAATTCAATGAACGGCTTATTATCATCCCATACTACAATAATCAAATTACACAAAACCAAAATCGAGAGGCTTTTCACAGAATCACAGTTACAACAAGTTATGACATTCCTTACTCGAAGAAGGAAAACCAAGAAAAAGGGAATCGAACTCCGATGGCATCCCGAAAGATCCGTTTCAGTCGATAGAAAATCCCCCTACTTCAATGGATCGTCGGAATCCCAATTTGGACCATGGGTATCCACGACGGAGCAATCAGTCGATCGGTAATGTTCTTACCATTCACAACCATCTCTTCCATAGTTGGACCATTGGTGCTCCACTCAACATCAGTATTCACTGTAATGTCCTATATTTTTCGACCTATCTTTATCCTGAATCCTTACGCATATTATAAATTGAAATCTTGAAAACTTATTTAAAACCTATTTTCTTAAATAATAAATACAAACTTAGTTGATATATATGGAAATATATATATATATATATATATATATATATATATACATATATGGCTTATTTAAAAGAAAATATAGGTTTTATAAAGAGTATTAAAACCTTAAAACTTTATAGGTTTATAATTACATTTATAAACTAATAAATCTCATAAATTATTTTATAGAATTATAAAATAATAAAACTCGTAAAGCTTATTCGAATTTTTATAAAACATATAATTATTTGTATAAAAAGTTTAGGGACCAAAACTACCAAATGCTGAAACTTGTTTTTAAACTAAAATTTAACTTTTAAAATTGAAACAACAATAGTTTGAAACCTCAGGGACTGGTTGTGCCTTTTCCCCAAACCCCCGAGACTGAAACCAGTCTCAGGTTCGACCCCCACCACCACCGATTTCCAGCCATTTATTCAAAAAGCGCGAAATCGTCCAAATACACTGAACCTCGAGCTTCGGCTCGAGCGTGCGACCCAAACCCAAGGTACTCAACACCTCAATTCAATGCTAATCGCCCGCGTGATGTGATTTTAAACTCATCTTCCTCAACCGTAATCGTCCCACCTAACCGGGCATTTAACGCTTGAATCCACTATAAATATCGGTTTAGAAACCTCATAAACATCACCCCTCAACTCTCCAAACTCTCAATTCAGTCGTTCATCACCTACATTGCACGATTCGAACTCGCGACAGCCGACTTCGACCTCAGTCCCGTTCTCACTCTTCTCGACGCTGTTTCAGGTAATTCCTATGTCCATCGTCTTCGTTTTCACTCGTATAACAATAACCCTCTGTCAATTTGATTGCACAGAGGGTTAATCACATCGAATTTAAGGATGCTTGGTTCTAGGGTTCATCCGGTAATTGGGGGCGAAGTGGGATCTTGTTTATCAATTAAATTTTCCGGGTATTAAACTAACGAGGCCCGTAATCGGGTGGTTAGTGTGCGCGTGTGTAAGTGAAACCCGGGCAGGGGGCCGGGTTCGATCCGGTCAGCCCCTATTTTTGCTATATTATTTTTTTTCTATACTTTCCAAGCAGATTTAATATTGCTACTAATTTTTATAAAATCTGTTAAATTTTTATAAACCTAATTATGATTTTTATTTACACTTTTCATATTTCATGTTATTTTAATAAATCAAACTTGGTTAAACCTATAATTAGTTAAAACTTCATTTTAGTTTTAAAAACTATAAAAAAAATATATATACTTTCAAGACTCTATAAAACTTATATAATAAACAGAAAAATAATTTGTAAAACTTGAAACTTTAATTTAACATAAAACTTTAATTATTTTTCTGTTTGAAACTTTAAATAAATAATTTATATAAATTTTATAAACAAAATTTATAAAATTTGTATACAACTTAGGAAACATAAACTTATGAACATTGTAATTTATTTAAAAACTAAATCAAGACCCATTCATTTATTTAGTTAAAAACAAAGAAGATGTTTATACTTCATCTTGCTTCTAAATGGTTTAAAACTTATAAAAGCTACATAGAAACTTTAAATACTTACTAAACTTCATTTTAAGAAGCTTTATTTAAGACACTTATAAACTTATAATGTAAACTTTATAAGTAACTCTATTTTTCAATCTTATAGGTGCTTGTATTTATTGTCATATTAATTTGAAAAAAAAATAAAATAAATATTTAATACTTGAAACTTTAACGATTCATATGGTTTATTCTTATAAATAACTATTTATCCTTAATGACTATGTACACTTTAAATAAATTCTATTATTCTTAAATCACTATTTAGTCTTTAAATACTATGTGTTTAATAATCATTTTACCCTTAAAATAATTATTAACATTGATTCTTACCTTAAATGATTACTTTAAACTACAACTTATTAAACTTGATATCCAAACCTTGTATTTAAAACTTCAATCTAAACTTCACAAACCCAAATGTTCTCATCTCCCGTTTGGAACCCTAGTCAAATCTTGAATCCTAGATCCTCGTCATAGCCTTATAGATCATACTTAAAACTTTAGACTTATATTCTTAGGCTTATTGTGAGGATATTCTCCCTCTCCAAGTCTTGCAAATACTTATCCGTATCGGATACTCTTCATCCATCCATGTAAGTATACTTAGCCCCTTTTTCCTTTCTATACTTTTGGGGTGAAACATGTTCAAAACTTTAAACTTATACAATTCTTGTACAACTATGACTAGATGCTTATTCTTATGTTAAACTTGAGACTTGTATGCTTAGATTAAACTTAAAACTAGCACATTCATTAGCTTTGATCAAGCCGATAGTAACAATGATAGATCTATTGTATTTGACCAATCCACCTTGATTGATTGACCCCTTCGGGGGGAGCGGAGCCCTTGGTGATTGTTAATAAATTAAACTTTAAACTTGAGACTTATAAGGGTAACCTGTGGGTTATGCCTAAACTTGGTTGGAGGTTTGAAGTGCACAATGTTTAAGATACTTGTTTCTCATACTTACATTATAGAATGCATATATCATAGTGAATTGTAATTCTTTTCAAATCCTTGTTAAACTGTGTCAAAACCTTTGTATCTCACCAACTATTTTGTAGTTGACAGATTCTTTCACATGTTTCAGGTACTACAACATGAGACTTTATTGTGATCACATAGGATGCTTGGACCTAGAATGATTAATCAATTAGACTTGTATTCTTGTTATGTATTTGATTTATTCCTTATATTGGAACCTTGAAGTTATTTAATAAAACTATTGAAACTTTAATAGTCAACCTTGTGCTATTGAACAACCGCGTCCGCCCCGACGTATAATCCGCCGTCTGTTGGGGTGTGACAGATTGGTATTAGAGCCTTGGTTATAGGGAATTAGATTATTAGACACATGACCTAGACTATAACTTAGGAGACCTAAACATGAGTTATCTCATGTCCTTTACTAGGAACTTTTCTCCTCATTCTATTCTTAAATCTTATACGTGAACGCTTGGAGAATCTACGATTCTACTTATCTATGTGCTACAAGAGTCTACTACATCGAGGATACGTTCTTAGGCTTTAAGTCTAAGCCACCACTAAACTCTCGTCAAGAATATTTAAGTTCTAGATAATGTGTGAGAACTTGTGCGGACCGGAAGGGTGGATACCTGTATTCTGGGAAATTCTGTCAAGGAAAGCATTTCGTATAAATACAAATCAACCGTTGGACTCGTATGCTTTCCTGGGAATTCTTGGGATGAGTATCCACTTATAGGAATGCACGACTTCTCTAAACATTAGTGAGCTCAAATTTCTCTTGATATGTCAAAGTACTCACTTAGTGATATGCACTAAGTGAGTGCCATCTCAAATACTTTACGCTCCATAAATTCATGATTCAAAAACTTTCCTCTGTAACCTTTATTCTATGATTCTTAAGTCCCGTCTTGTCACATGACATCATACTTACTCGTCATGACCTGAAGGAGTTACCTTCAAGGAGAAATTCTTACGAGATTATACTTAAAAACTACATACATAAACTAATATTTATAGATACTACCCAATAAACTTCGTGATCGTTGTAATATAACCCTTAAAACTATGTATTACTCTACAAATTCTCTTATAAACATCATTATTTTATGAACATAACACTTAAGGGGAAACCCTTGTGTTTCATCTCATTTTCATCACTCAACCAAACTACTCTAGATAACTCACTCAAACTTTTGCTACACTTTTATACATCTCAAAGTGTTCATACATCTTTAAACTTCATGATCCTTGTAATACCAGCACATTTAAAACTATGTATTGACATACAAGTCTTTTTACAAGCTTCATTATTTTATAAACTTGGCACATAAGGGGAAACCCTTGTGTCTCATTTCATTTTTCGTCACTCAAGCAACAAACTTCATTTTTTTTACTAACTCAACACTTGTTTACACTTTTTATCTCAAAACCTTCATACGTCCTTAAAACTTACACATCACCGTTTCTTGTAAACAAAACTTAACGTCTTTTAAACCCAAAGTACCTTAACAAAGAAATTCGTAACCTAAGTAATTTCCTTGTAGAGGAAGAAGCCTACTATAGAATAAACAAGCTCCACGTTTAAGACTCTAAACCCATAATGAACCTCGACATAGTACCATAAACCCAAACATCGGTGACAACAACTGAGAGAAGTTGTAGGCCCATGAGGAAGTTCTGGCTAGGGAAATAGGGTACATAAGTGAGTCCTCGTGACCCACCCCTTCTTCCGGGAATCCTCTTCGTTAGCCCATCAACTTCTAATTAAAACCTATTTTTGAAAATATTACTGTGATAACTCAGTATTATGAATTAAAAAAAACAAAAAAAAAACTTTTGAACATATTTAATCAACTTACTTACACACTTTAATTTTCCGTTTAAATTGTATTATGCAAGGGCTAGAAGTCTCAATTTTGAAACATCTAAATGGAAACTATTTTGAAAATTTCATCTTGTCATCATTTACTAGTTAACTTTCCTTTCATCACTACAAACTTAACACTTCTTACCCAAACACTTTCGTCAAAAGCAACTTACGTTAGTACTTGAGATAATTAACAATGTTGCATTAAACTATAAAAATCCTAAGTGACACGTGTACCTGAGGAAGAAATCTTGAACAAATCTTCTAATTCGTAAGCACTTTTTCAAGAACAACACGACTTACGAATCATTACCCTAAACAACCATGACCCTTACTCCTTGTATAGACTTAACACTTGTAAACTTGACCAACTTTTCGCTTGACAATCACACCTATCTTTTATAAATCTTACTTGTACTACTTATCAATGCCTAACTCGTCGTTTTAAAACATCTTAATTACATTCTATACAAAAGAAAACTATACTTTCTGTTATGAATCAAGATAAATCATTTGTAAACACACTATCATAAACCTTATCGAAACTTTTCCCGTTACCCTATGCTTGGAGACTTTCCTCATTCAACTCTTGTCACGTAAAAGACTTACTATAAATCACAACGGGAACTAAAAGCTCAAATACACGTTGCTAAAACATTAAACTTCAGAGACTTTTGAGTCATGTAAAACTTGTACAAATACTCAATCCCATATTCCTGAAACTAAACACCTTCTAAACCACCAAATGAGGCATGTCCAATAAGGGATCATGTGAAGCTTAATACTGAAACTTGAAACTCAACTGACTTATCCTATTTTCAAACTTATACTTGGATTCTTAGTCTTGAAAACTTTTTGTGTTCATCCTAACTAAACCTTGTAAGACTTGATAAAACGTTCGTTTTCATATACACGAGAAAACTTCACTCTTGATACTAGACGCTAGCAGAAAGGAGGACATTACTCTCTTTAGCAGAGTACATCCCCTGACTCCTATCTAAACCAAACATCGGGATCCACTAATCTTCTGGACAACTCGAATTTTCTGTGAGAAAGCGTATGACGGTTAATCCTGTTCCAAACGCTGTCCCATACCTCTCTTAAACACTAGAGTATTTAGATAACCGCTTTATACTCGAAACGTAATCGTATACTTCTATACACTGAAGCTAAACTAAGAGACTTTAAGGCTATTCTATGTTTGACGTATTCTTGTTCAAACACAATTTAAACTATTCTATGTTTGACGTATTCTTGTTCAAACACAATTTAAACTATCCTATGTTTGACGTATTCTTGTTCAAACACAATTTAAACTATTCTATGTTTGACGTATTCTTGATCAAACACAATTTAAACTATTCTATGTTTGACGTATTCTTGATCAAACACAATTTAAACTATTCTATGTTTGACGTATTCTTGTTCAAACACAATTTAAACTATCCTATGTTTGACGTATTCTTGTTCAAACACAATTTAAACTATTCTATGTTTGACGTATTCTTGATCAAATACAATTTAAACTATTCTATGTTTGACGTATTCTTGTTCATACACAATTTGAACTACCCCATGTTTGACGTATTCTTGTTCAAACATGATGAACGTATGAGACTTTAAACTACTCTATGTTTGACGTATGCTTGTTCAAACATGATGAACGTATGAGACTTTAAACTACTCCATGTTTGACGTATTCTTGTTCAAACATGATGAACGTATGAGACTTTAAACTACTCCATGTTTGACGTATGCTTGTTCAAACATGATGAACGTATAAGACTTTTAAATTACTCAAGGTTTGATGTATTCTTGATCAAACACGAGGAAAATGTAAAGGCTTTAAACTACTCGATGTTTGATGTATTCTTATTCAAACACAAGGAAACTTTGAAACTCTAAATCTTGTCACATCCTTTTCTCTTTAATTATTGAATGGCGTTTCTCTCTAAGGGACCCGTTAATCAATGATCACTCTTATGTGGAAACTCTAGTCGTGAGTTAAACAAATTCTTGTACTCTTTCTTGATCCGCGCACGAACGGAAGGACCTATGCGGATTATGCGACGATTTAAATGCTTGCGGGTGCACACGTAAGTATGAAAATCAACGTATGGGAAGGCATAGTAAACTCTGTCGTGTGCTATGACCTAAGACTTATCGTAAAAGGTAGTCACGGAACTTAGGTACCGTAGCAATCCTTAGACGTAATAGTCTACAAACTCAAAACATTTCACTATCGTCAAATCCATTCTGAGTGATGCATCTTACTTTAAAACTTGAATGGAAGTTCATTAGATATTCTCTTGAATGCATTTCTGAAAACAAATCTTCATATATTTCAGTGAAACTATATGCTTCTTAGGGAACTCTTGGTAACCATATGTGTTGAAGACTTAAAAACCTGAGCGTAATCTTACCCTTACCGTTTCACTCCCTTTAGAAATATAAATGTAACCCAGGGTTACTTGGGAACGTAAGGTACATTTATTCATTATCTTTATGCGTACCATATACTTAAATCCTGAACTAAACCCTTCTACTTTAATTTCGAGACGAAATTTCCTAAAGTAGGGGAGACTGTAATATCCTGGATTTTTCGACCTATCTTTATCCTAAATCCTTACGCGTATTATAAATTGAAATCTTGAAAACTTATTTAAAACCTATTTTCTTAAATAATAAATACAAACTTAGTTGATATATATGGAAATATATATATATATATATATATATATATACATATATGGCTTATTTAAAAGAAAATATAGGTTTTATAAAGAGTATTAAAACCTTAAAACTTTATAGGTTTATAATTACATTTATAAGCTTACAAACTAATAAATCTCATAAATTATTTTATAGAATTATAAAATAATAAAACTCGTAAAGCTTATTCGAATTTTTATAAAACATATAATTATTTGTATAAAAAGTTTAGGGACCAAAACTACCAAATGCTGAAACTTGTTTTTAAACTAAAATTTAACTTTTAAAATTGAAACAACAATAGTTTGAAACCTCAGGGACTGGTTGTGCCTTTTCCCCAAACCCCCGAGACTGAAACCAGTCTCAGGTTCGACCCCCACCACCACCGATTTCCAGCCATTTATTCAAAAAGCGCGAAATCGTCCAAATACACTTAACCTCGAGCTTCGGCTCGAGCGTGCGACCCAAACCCAAGGTACTCAACACCTCAATTCAATGCTAATCGCCCGCGTGATGTGATTTTAAACTCATCTTCCTCAACCGTAATCGTCCCACCTAACCGGGCATTTAACGCTTGAATCCGCTATAAATATCGGTTTAGAAACCTCATAAACATCACCCCTCAACTCTCCAAACTCTCAATTCAGTCGTTCATCACCTACATTGCACGATTCGAACTCGCGACAGCCGACTTCGACCTCAGTCCCGTTCTCACTCTTCTCGACGCTGTTTCAGGTAATTCCTATGTCCATCGTCTTCGTTTTCACTCGTATAACAATGACCCTCTGTCAATTTGATTGCACAGAGGGTTAATCACATCGAATTTAAGGATGTTTGGTTCTAGGGTTCATCCGGTAATTGGGGGCGAAGTGGGATCTTGTTTATCAATTAAATTTTCCGGGTATTAAACTAACGAGGCCCGTAGTCGGGTGGTTAGTGTGCGCGTGTGTAAGTGAAACCCGGGAAGGGGGCCGGGTTCGATCCGGTCAGCCCCTATTTTTGCTATATTATTTTTTTTCTATACTTTCCAAGCAGATTTAATATTGCTACTAATTTTTATAAAATCTGTTAAATTTTTATAAACCTAATTATGATTTTTATTTACACTTTTCATATTTCATGTTATTTTAATAAATCAAACTTGGTTAAACCTATAATTAGTTAAAACTTCAATTTAGTTTTAAAAACTATAAAAAAATATATATACTTTCAAGACTCTATAAAACTTATTTAATAAACAGAAAAATAATTTGTAAAACTTGAAACTTTAATTTAACATAAAACTTTAATTATTTTTCTGTTTGAAACTTTAAATAAATAAATTATATAAATTTTATAAACAAAATTTATAAAGTTTGTATACAACTTAGGAAACATAAACTTATGAACATTGTAATTTATTTAAAAACTAAATCAAGACCCATTCATTTATTTAGTTAAAAACAAAGAAGATGTTTATACTTCATCTTACTTCTAAATGGTTTAAAACTTATAAAAGCTACATGAAAACTTTAAATACTTACTAAACTTCATTTTAAGAAGCTTTATTTAAGACACTTATAAACTTATAATGTAAACTTTATAAGTAACTTTATTTTTCAATCTTATAGGTGCTTGGTATTTATTATCATATTAATTTGAAGAAAAAAATAAAATAAATATTTAATACTTGAAACTTTAACGATTCATATGGTTTATTCTTATAAATAACTATTTATCCTTAATGACTATGTACACTTTAAATAAATTCTATTAATCTTAAATCACTATTTAGTCTTTAAATACTATGTGTTTAATAATCATTTTACCCTTAAAATAATTATTAACATTGATTCTTACCTTAAATAATTACTTTAAACTACAACTTATTAAACTTGATATCCAAACCTTGTATTTAAAACTTCAATCTAAACTTCACAAACCCAAATGTTCCCATCTCTCGTTTGGAACCCTAGTCAAATCTTGAATCCTAGATCCTCGTCATAGCCTTATAGATCATACTTAAAACTTTAGACTTATATTCTTAGGCTTATTGTGAGGATATTCTCCCTCTCCAAGTCTTGCAAACACTTATCCGTATCGGATACTCTTCATCCATCCATGTGAGTATACTTAGCCCCTTTTTCCTTTCTATACTTTTAGGGTGAAACATTTTCAAAACTTTAAACTTATACAATTCTTGTACAACTATGACTAGATGCTTATTCTTATGTTAAACTTGAGACTTGTATGCTTAGATTAAACTTAAAACTAGCACATTCATTAGCTTTGATCAAGCCGATAGTAACAATGATAGATCTGTTGTATTTGACCAATCCACCTTGATTGATTGACCCCTTCGGGGGGGGGGGGGGAGCGGAGCCCTTGATGATTGTTACTAAATTAAACTTTAAACTTGAGACTTATAAGGGTAACCTGCGGGTTATGCCTAAACTTGGTTGGAGGTTTGAAGTGCACAATGTTTAAGATACTTGTTTCTCATACTTACATTATAGAATGCATATATCATAGTGAATTGTAATTCTTTTCATTGTTAAACTGTGTCAAAACCTTTGTATCTCACCAACTATTTTGTAGTTGACATATTCTTTCACATGTTTCAGGTACTACAACATGAGACTTTATTGTGATCACATAGGATGCTTGGACCTAGAATGCTTAATCAATTAGACTTGTATTCTTGTTATGTATTTGATTTATTCCTTGTATTGGAACCTTGAAGTTATTTCATAAAACTATTGAAACTTTAATAGTCAACCTTGTGCTATTGAACAACCGCGTCCGCCCCGACGTATAATCCGCCCTCGGTTGGGGTGTGACATTCACAAGGGAGCTTTCTTCGTGGGTGGGGATTGAAATTTAGGTTAGGGATGATGATGATGATGAAGTGTAGGGATGATGACGATAAAGTTGGTGGGTTTTATATTATATTTGTTTTTTTACATGTTTTAAATATAAACATAAAGGGTAAATTCGTCATTTAAAATATCATTTAACAGAAAATCTAACGACCGTTATGGTAAAGGTCATGATTTGTTACAAAACATGTAAATAAAGGTTGTCCAACATAATTATTAAAGATTAAGGTGTATACATGCAAATACGTATAAAGATAAAGGTTGACTTTTGTAATTTACTCATAAAATTATTAATAAAATCAATATATATAGAAGCCAGCTAATGATGCAACTTTGTAGATAAGTTGACTTCAACTATATCTTGTTTCGTATTATTTTAGTTTACTGACATTATTAGTGGCGTCCCCATGATTGTTAACGCATCAAAATCATGGGTTGCCGCTGCATGTGAAAATCAACCTTTTTCTTTAATGTCACTTTCTAATTTTCTCTACTTTTCTTCTTCAACTTAATTTTCTATGTAATTCTTTAAGGCTAATGTCATTAAGATATAGTTATGTATATCTTACTACTCTAATAAATAAAAATCTCTTCAGGACACGTGTCACTCTCTGATTACTTCTTATTTTTATTTTTTCACATCTCTCTCCTATTAAATATTAGATTTTCTATTTCTCTCTCCTATTAAATAATAATCTTTATATTAATAAATCTAATTACGAATACTTATTCTTTAATTATAAATAGTTATTATATCATCAATCAAATGAATTAAATATGAACTAATATTTATCAATTAAATTAAAAAATTAATAATCAGTTGAAAAAACATGTTTTAAAAACTAACTTAACAGACCTTATAACTGTCACGACAAATTTAAAAACATATTTTGACAAATGTGTTTGTTAACAAATTACATTATATTTTATTCAACCGATGTAATATACTGATTTATTCAACCCGTGTATTACACGGGTTTTTAAAAATATAAAAAATTTATTACTAAATATATAACATTTTAGTTATTTAACCCGTGTAATACACGGGATTTTAACATAGTATATAGATATATACACACACATAATAAATAAGTAATTGATTTTGCCATAATTATGTGAGTACAAAATTCTTTTTTCGTTTTTTTCTTTTTCATTACAAACTATTTAATATTTTCTTTTATTCAACTCATATAAAACACGAGTTTATAACATAGTATATATTCTAACTATATAATAAATAAAGGTTTTTTAATGCCATGTGTCGGCTCAATATTCATTTTCATCATTTTTCCCCGTCTCTATCTCTTATTAAATGCACCTCCATATTTTAATAATAGTAATAATAATATATTTTTAAAGAAAATATTAATTATACCAAACACATTTTTTAAAATTATTACTTATTATAAGAAATTTTAAAATCTAATTATGTAACTTTTATTTCCAATCAAATAATAAATCAAAATCAAAATACATTAAATAGTAATTAACGTATTCTCGAAACCCAATTATATATTAATCTTTACATATTTTGAATTTTGTTTTCTATGCTTAGTATATGATACATTTTTACACCTATAAAATATACACATAAAAATTTAAAAAATTGATGTATTGATATTTTTCACCCCCTGTGTAGTACACAGAATATAAGATTTCTCTAACTAGCCTAAAAATGATTTTTTAAAACTCAATATCCTGCTTAAACGAACTTCAATTGAACTCATTCTAGCGTCGTTGGAACCGACTCGTCAAGCTTTGTAATCTTAGTTTTTAGGGTTTAGCTTTTAGATTTTAACATTTAGGGTTTAGTTTTTTAGGTTTTAGCTTTGAGGTTTAGAGTAGATTACCTCTGCAGAATAGAAGAACTTAGCAGTTATGGATTGACGGCAGTGGCAGACGCAAGAAATTTTTTTTATGGGGGTCATAGATTTTTTGGGGTTGATTTTCAATAATTAAATATTAGTTTTTTGCGGCCCGAGTCGGGTCGGTCGTGTCACACATTAAAATGATGAAAACTAACAAAATTATAAACAAACATAATAATATGATTTTATCATTAGAAATGCATAATAAAAAACAATATACCTATAACTGTTCTTTACGAGTTTTCATTTTTGAAACCGAACCATTACATCATGTATAAGAACTTTTTTAAGAAACTCTTTTTCAATCACAACTATCAACTTTTTTTCCAATAGTTAATTAGGTTTAAAATAATTAAATGGGTATTGGGTTGATTTATGGGTTATGTTTTATTTGAGCCTATTTTTTAAAAGGTTGTTGGATTAAACTATTAAAAGTTTGGTTTAAAAAATTTATAATTAATGAGTTATGAGTCAATTGTTATAGGGTTAAATGTTTGGTTTAATTGGTTTTATTTATAAAATCTATAATTCTCGGTGTCAAAATTTTATGGGGTGGCTCGAAAATACACTATATATATAACAAAAAAGAGAAAATTTTACATTTGTGACAGTTTTAAACATATAAAGTTGGTCAACGAGGTATGTAAATACACATATTGTTTTCACCAAGGAGTCTAGGCAGGGTTTGTGACGCAACATATGTGGTTAGTGACGCTACAAAAATCCGAATTCGACGGCTACGATTTAACAATCCCACTCATTATCTATCATCCTTACATATGGGTCATATTTGTTTGCAAGTTATCTATAATAATATTCTTGAGGACCTTAAAATTTCTTAAAAGAGGCAGGGACCATTATTTATGTAGATTGGAAATGTGTGCAATCATTTAATCTACATGTTAGTTTTTAATAAATCATAAAAGAAATTAATTAATGTACATTCTTTCTTTCTCTCTGTTCATAATCACTTTTCACACTCGTTTAAAAAGAAAACAAATCTATACAATAGAATAAATAAACCGCAAGTGTGTGGATTTAGATTTACTTTGTAGCTTTAGATTAAGTGGTATACCATGCGTGAGATCATCCGTGAGCATGTATCACGGCGTGAGTGGGTTTTGCACACCGCCCCTTGATAACGTGAATGGGGGTGTGAGGGTTCCACGTGAAGATCTTTATGGGAAGGAGATGACATCTTGAGTAATTTGTGTTTGTACCTTTTGCTTGTAGAATTGTACTGTTTACATAAAATTAATATATAATTATAAAATGCATTTAATGCTCACATCATCCTCACTCACGTAAGTATTTTTCTACCCCCACTCACTTGGTGCGAGAGTTGAAAAATATGACATGACGTTACGTCTCAATCACCCCTCACTAAACACTCACCCAATTGGATATAACACATAAATCCAAATTACATGAAATTAAGGGTGGCAATCTTGACTCATTCTTCAAAGAATGGGTTGATTTGGGTAAAAATCAATTGTATATGTGTCAATTTGGGTCATATTAGATTAGTTAACGGGTCAATTTGTGTCACCTCAGATTAGTTGACGGGTCAATTTGGGTCACCTCAAATTAGTCAATAGGTCAAATGTATTATAAAACTTGTTAGCTTAAAAATAATACAAATGAGATAGCCACCCCACCAACGTCACGCCACCACCCCACCACCACACCCCACCACGCCGCCATCACCCGATCTCCGCCACCACTGTCGCCACCCACCCTACCCTCACCCTACCACCACCCACCCCCACCCCACCCTACCCCCACCCTCGCCCCCAAATTGATATTGCGGGTGGCAAAGGTGGTGGCAGTGATCGGGCGATGGCAGCGTGGTGGGTGGGGTGGGGTGGGTGGCGACAGTGGTGGCGGCGATCGGGCAATGGCGGCATGGTGGGGTGGGTGGTGGCGGCAATCGGGCGGTGGTGGGGTGTGACGGGTGGGGGTGGGTGTGGGGTGGGTGGGGTGGAGTGGGGTAGGGGTGGGTGGCGGCGAAGTCATTTAGACTCGAACCCAATTGATAGTTTTTTGACTAAATTACAATTTTTGTCCTTTATGTTTGTTAAAATTATGGATTGGATTTTTTTAAAGTTTTGACTTTCACTCATTGTCCTTTGTTTACAAAAGTACTTACGAATTTTATCATTTACACTAACAGTGACTTTTTCAGTTGAGTCAACTTATGTGCACTGCACATGAGGGCAGTTTAGTATTAAGTTATAAGAATTATCATTTAAAGGTAAAAAGACTAAAATGCCCTCATGTGTATTACACATGAAATGACTTAACTGAAAAACTTAACATCGGTTAGTTTAAAGGACAAAAAATAAGAGAACTTTTCAAATAAAGGACAATGAGTGAAAGTCAAAACTTTAAAGGACTCATTCCATAATTTATGTAAACTTAAAGGACAAAAATTGTAATTTAGTCTAGTTTTTTTTAAAACGACCCGTTTTGATCCGGACTAATTTTGCTCCACACCCGTTTTGACCCGAAGTCATTTTGCTCCGAACCCATTCTGACCCGAACTCGTTATGACCCGTGACCCGAACCCGTCCAATCCGCCCTTTTTGCCAGGCCTACATGAAATGAATCTATACTATATAATAAATAAAGGTTTTTGTCTGCCACGTGTCGCCACCATATTCAATCTCATCATTTTTTCCCGTCTCTCTCTTATTAAATGCACCCATATCTTTTAATAAGTTATTAATTATACTAATAAACCACATTTATTTTAAATTATCCTTTATTATAAAAATATTTGAAACCTAATTATGTAATTTTTATGTTCAATCAAATAGTAAATAAAAGACAAATTACATTAAATATTAATTGACGTATTTTTGAAACCCATTTATTTGTTTTCTATACTTAATATATGTATAGTAATATATTTTTACACCTGTAAAATATATACATAAAATTTAAGAAATTTATATATTTATATTTTTCAATTTATATGTATTACACGATGTGCAAGGTAGTTGATGAATAAAAAAAAGTGGTCTCCTCCACTCCACTCCAGATAAGAATAAGATTATGTCATGTCTCTGTAAGAATAAGCTTAGCGATTACTCTCTCTTCTTCATCCGGCGTATCAAATGCCAATTCTCTCTCTTCTTCCTCCCGCCAACTTGTCTCACAGATCCACAAATCCCTCTAGGATGGTTAAGAACCCCAATTTCAAGGACCGACTCATCAGTTTATCTAATGCCGGCCAAATTCAAGAAGCGGTTCATCTCATCACCCACCAACACCAACACCAACACCACCTCACCCCTGACCTCACTACCTTCTCCGTCCTCCTCAAATCTTGCATCCGGACCCGTAATTTCCAACTCGGGAAACTCCTTCACTCAAAACTCAACCAATCTGGAATCAAACCCGACGCAATTCTACTCAATTCTCTCATAACCTTGTATTCCAAATCTGGGGATTGGGTTACTGCTAAAACTATATTTGATTCCCATCCCTTCAGGGATCTTGTTTCTTGGAGTGCCATCATATCCTGCTTCGCGCATAATGGGATGGAATCGCAAGCCTTGCTCACATTTGTCCAGATGCTTCTGCATGGAGAATACCCAAATCACTTTTGCTTCTCGGCAGCCATCCAGGCGTGTTGCAACCCAGATAATGCTCCCACTGGAGAAGCCATCTTTGGGTTTGTCATCAAGACGGGCTACTTTCAGTCTGATGTGTGTGTTGGCTGTGCTCTCATTGATTTGTTTGCAAAGGGTTTTCATGACCTGGAGTCTGCTAAGAAGGTGTTTGATAAAATGCCTCACAGAAATTCAGTTACATGGACTCTGATGATAACTAGGTATGCTCAATTGGGACATCATGAGGATGGGATTGAATTGGTTCCAAGTATGCTATTGTGTGGGTTTATGCCAGACCGCTTTACTCTCAGCAGCGT
Source organism: Smallanthus sonchifolius (assembly GCA_023525975.1). Lineage (NCBI taxonomy): Eukaryota > Viridiplantae > Streptophyta > Magnoliopsida > Asterales > Asteraceae > Smallanthus > Smallanthus sonchifolius. Next base: position 234,834 of record CM042029.1, read on the forward strand.
TGTGTCCGCCTGTGCTGAATTGGGATTCCTTTCGGTTGGCCAGCAAATGCATTCTTGGGTTATTAAGTCAGGTTTGTGCATGGATGCCTATATTGGATGCAGTCTCGTGGACATGTATGCAAAGTGTGCAACTACTCAACCTATGGAGGATGCTAGAAAAGTTTTCCAACGGATGCCTAACCATAATGTGATGTCTTGGACTGCCATCATAACAGGATATGTGCAAAGTGGAGGTCTTGATACAACTGCCATTCAACTCTACTGCAAGATGATCACACAAGGTGATGTCTTGCCAAATCATTTTACTTATTCCAGCCTTTTCAAGGCATGCGGCAGTCTTTCAAATCTTGAGATTGGTAAACAGATTCATAACCATGCAGTAAAGTCAGGTCTCGCGTCTGTGAACTGTGTTGGCAATTCTCTTATTAGCATGTATGCCCGGTCTGGTAGCATGGAAGATGCCCAAAAAGCTTTTGAAATTCTTCTGCAGAAGAATCTAATCTCTTACAATGCCATTGTGGATGGATATGTTAAAAATACTAGTGCTGATGAAGCCTTTAAGATGTTTAATAAATTTGAGGAGGCTCAAACGGGGGTCGATTCTTTCACGTTTGCCAGCCTTTTAAGTGCAGCAGCCAGTCTCGGTGCTGTTGGAAAGGGTCAGGAAATGCACGCACGGTTGGTGAAGTCAGGTTTTCATTCAAACCAAAGGGTGTGTAATGCTTTGATATCAATGTATTCCCGGTGTGGTGACATAGAAGCAGCTGCTCGAGTTTTTAACAAAATGGAAGAATGCAATGTAATATCATGGACTTCAGTTATTACCGGTTTTGCAAAACACGGTCTAGCAAAAAGCGCTTTGAAAGTGTTCGATCAAATGCTTGAAGCAGGTGTGAAGCCAAATGAAGTCACTTATATTGCTGTTTTATCAGCTTGCAGTCATGCTGGGATGGTTAATGAGGGTCTAAAACACTTTAGTTCAATGTATAGTGAACACAAGATAACCCCAAAAATGGAACATTATGCATGTGTGGTGGACTTATTAGGAAGGTTGGGCTCTCTTGAAAAAGCCGTTGACTTCATTAACTCGATGCCTTTCAAGGCTGATGCTTTGGTATGGCGAACACTACTAGGAGCCTGCCAAGTCCATGGTAATACAGAATTGGGAAAATTGTCTGCAAAAATGATAAATGAGCTGGATCCAGATGATCCATCTGCGTATATACTGTTATCCAACCTGTATGCTTCGAAGGGTCAATGGGAAAAAGTGGTCAAAATCCGAAAGACTATGAAAGAAAGGAACTTGGTCAAGGAAGCAGGTTGCAGTTGGATAGAAGCCGAAAACCAAGCTCACAAATTCTATGTTGGGGATACATGTCATCCTCGTGCGCATGAGATATACAAAGAGTTAGATCAGTTGGTAATAGACATAAAGAAACTAGGTTACATTCCTGATACAGATTTTGTTCTTCATGAGCTTGATGAGAAAGAAAAAGAACAATACTTAGTTCAACATAGTGAGAAGATTGCTGTGGCGTTTGGGCTAATAAGCGTGTCGAAAACGAAACCAATAAGGGTGTTTAAGAATCTTAGGGTATGTGGAGATTGTCACACTGCAATGAAGTATATATCAGTGGCAAGGGGGAGAGAAATTGTGGTTAGAGATTCGAATAGATTTCATCATTTTAAGAACGGGTCATGTTCTTGCAACGATTATTGGTGATGATTTCCAGGTGAACTTAGGTTTTATAAGATGTGGCTTGAAGATCATCATGGCTGCCTCTTTCTGGATGCTGGTGTATGTTGATGAACATATGGGTGTATGAAAATTTTGCTGTATGTATTTATTAGCAATAGAGGAAAATTTCATCAATATCCAAACAAGTTAGTTTACATACAGAAAACGTTTACCTTTGAATTTTCAGCTTTGAGGATATACAAAATTTGAGTCCAAAAGTGGATCGAATGAATGTAGCTAAAAACACATAGTATGATAATAAAAAAATAAAAAGTTGTTATATTTCTAATGATTTTGACTGTTATAGGGGAAGGGGTGACAATTAACATTTGATTAATTAGATTGTGAGGTAATAGCTATGGTTATTGTTTGATCGTTGTAGAAGTTAAACTATGGTTGATGAGTATGATTTATGTAGTATAAGATTTAATGTGTGTTCCAGAAGGCAAACATTCTATAAAGAGTCCTTGCTTATTATTATATTATAAATGAATTAGATGCATACATAAGGTGTAATATCTGAATGCTGTCTCCAAGTTGAATGGAAGTTCATTCTCTGACTGTTGTAAATGTCCAAGTGTTACCATTAACAAGCAAGTTTCAGTGTTTTGACGTTTTCTTTTGCTCTCCGAATATTTTAATTTCTAGCATCGCTCCAAGTTTCCGGTAAGGAATATATATATTTTTTAAATAGTTGTGGTTTATATCTATATTCAGTACTATTGTGGGATAAATTATACAGAATCTTGATCATCTTCAGCTTATATGTTAAGCTAGCTGTTCCACTTTTTGATTAACATTATGTTGCCTGATCGATTAGAATCTACCTTCTCAAATGTTCTTGTTAAAGTAAACAATCTCTTCTTCTTATTCTTAAAAAGGGAAGGGGAATCAAATCAATGGTTCCTCTCCAAAACAGAAGAATATAATGATTGATTGCTGTCTATCCCACATTTCCTCCTTCTCTCCTATTAATATTATATGGTTCCTGTTTGTGTAAAATATAAAGTGATGTTTGTGGTTATTAGAGGCTGAAGCTGGAGAAGAAAGAGAGAATCTATGGATACAGATGGGAAGGCAAAGAATGACCCATCTTGCTGCCTCAAGGCCCAAGCCTTCCCTATTGACCCCGTGCTTGGCCCCAATTGTCATGCGACTGTTGTTTCTGGATGGTTCTCTGGTTAGTATCCTGTCGTTATCTTAATTTTCTATATCCTAGTGATGTGTTGTTGCAGCTTTAAGTTGTGATAGTCATTTCTGATGGTGTTGAGACTTTGGAAAATTCTCATTATTGAAGGATGTATATAAGTATCAAGTTATTTGCAGCTAGAAGAAAGTGACTATCTGACCTTTAGATTATAAGATAGTCATTAGTAGAAGTAGGTTACCAAAACATTATAAACTGAACACTATGAATTTATGTCACTAAAAACATCTAAACTCCCCCTTAGGTTGATATCTTACCTTGAGGGAACTTTAGAAGTCGGCTCATCGTCATCATGTAGAGTAACCACTTTCCCAGTGACCGGTTAGTTTACTAGCATTTTGATCGTTATCATGTTGTTAATTGCAGATAAAGTCCGCAAAAGCAAGTATCTCAACAACCCCATGTGGCCAGGTATGTTAAGACTCAGGTTCGTGTCTGATGATTGCAACCTGAGCTTCATGTTTTTTTTCTTTGCATGAAGGAGAAGCACATTCCCTGAAAGTAGAAAAGATTTTGTTCAAGGAAAAATCAGAATACCAGGAGGTCCTGGTTTTTGAGGTATCATATAATCTTCTTTATGAAGAAACGATTTATTCCTAAAAAAACCATATATGCTGAATTCGTTATTTTGATTTACAGTCTGCAACATATGGAAAAGTGCTTGTCCTTGATGGCATTCTTCAGCTGACCACGAAAGATGAATGTGCCTATCAGGAAATGATTGCCCATCTTCCCCTTTGTTCCATTGCATCACCAAAAAATGTACTTCTACTTGAATATCATTATACTCACTGATATTAATGCATCCACTTTTGGAATTATAAAGCTATTGCTGGGCCCAACATCTTGCTTTTATGTGAATTGGTTTTCAAAACAGTTATTGTTGGTTGTTTATTATTATTCTTCAGCTGCTTTAATTCTAAACTTAGATATCTTTCAATTTCTGTGAAATATATGCTTAATATCGTATGGTGTAATATCCAGGTTCTGGTTGTGGGCGGTGGTGATGGCGGAGTTCTTAGAGAAGTTTCTCGCCACAGCTCTGTAGATTTGATTGATATATGTGAAATAGATAAGATGGTTATAGATGTATGTGGTGAAAGTATAGTCTCTCGATTTTTATTTTCTCTGTTGGGGGCTCATTTTGTAATTTCTGGTTTGTAGGTTAGTAAAAAGTTTTTTCCTGAGTTGGCGGTTGGCTTTGAAGATCCACGTGTTCATCTCCATGTTGGTGATGGTAATTACTAGACCATGACATGTTTTTTCTTCTCAATTAACATGGTGACTACGGTTTCTCTTGTTCTTTTCAATCTTGACCACTTGATTTATGATCCTAATCTACCATTTATTATTGTAAAGTTAACATTGTAATTTCCTTACAGTTAATTTGATTATTTAAGGAATCACATCAAAGTTGAGTAGTGATATACTATTTTGTGTTCCAACATTATATCAAACACCCATCTTTCTAAAACCTTGTTTTCTAATTTGGACAGCTCTTGAGTTTATCAGGAACACACCAAAAGGAAAGTATGATGCCATTATTGTTGATTCATCTGACCCTGTGGGTATGTTTGTAAACGTTTCCCAAGCATTTTCAAATAATGGTTTTTAGTTTTTTTAAATAATACATGTCTACTCATTGAAAAATATCTCATGTAGGTCTGTTCACCGCGTGTAGGTCCTGCTCAAGAGCTTGTAGAGAGGCCATTCTTTGAGATGATAGCAAGGGCATTAAGGCCTGGTGGTGTCCTTTGTAACATGGCAGAGAGTATGTGGCTACACACTCATCTTATTCAAGATATGATCACCACTTGCCGTGAGATATTTAAGGGTTCAGTTCATTATGGATAGACAAGTGTCCCCACATATCCCAGGTGCGATTGAATTGATGACCAAGTTTTCATTTTGTTGGCGGCTTTACAATCAGTTGAGACATAGAAAACCAAAAATGAAAGAAATCCAAAAAAACAAAGGGATGACTGATTGCTAGCATTTTTTTGTGTAGTGGTGTTATTGGATTCATACTGTGCTCAACGGATGGGCCGCCTGTAAACTTCAAGATTCCTGTAAATCCAATTGAGAAGCTAGATGGAGCACTCAAGCATCACAGAGAATTAAGATTCTATAACTCTCAGGTAAAAATATTTCTTGGTGCATCATCATATAAAAATCACACGTCTTCTCTTGCTTTTGAGATGCTTGGTGATAATTGAGTTCATAATTAAAAGAGTAGATGCATGATGGGAAAGATCATGTTCATTAAAACTTGAAGGGTATGATATGATTTGTTGTTTGTTTTTCAAATTTTACAGATGCATAGAGCTGCTTTTGCCTTGCCTTCTTTCGTCAAGAGGGAAGTTGGGTGTCTATAGTATAAAATTGTGTGAGCACATAAGGTGTAGCTATGCCTAATGATATTGGAATTTGGAGGACAGTTGGTTTGGTTATTTATGGGATGTTTGTCTTCTATTATGAATCTTTGTTTTGTATTTCTGAATTTATAGTGTGTTGTCCTGATTTTACGTGAATGAAAGAAAGTGAGTTAAGTTAAATTACATTTTTAATTTAGATTTATGTTTTTGAACATATAATTTTGTAAGTAGAAACTTGTGATACACATTTTATATAACAATGCAGCAAAGACCTCAACAATCTTGTAAATTATTACTTCTTGAAACTTGCATGATTTTAATATTTACCCCCACATTTGTAAATGTAGATAAAAAACGACTATTAATTGGCATAAAAAAGGCAATTTAGCTTTGTAACATATTATAACAGATGATCAAGAGAGGTGGTTGGATAATACAAGAGGTTTCACTTCTGCCCTCACCTTGGTAGAACTGCTTTTTAATATGGTATCTAAAGTGGCAATTGCTTCCAGAATATGCTTCCCTTTGTTCAACATTATGCAGCTTGCCCTGTACAAACACATACCATTTTAAAAGAAAACATATAAAAGCAGATGGCATTATTATTAATTTCAAATAATAACCTTCTTCCGCACGCCACATCTGTTATCTCAGCTCTAGTAGGCACACCAGTCTTCACTAATGACTCCAGTACTTGTGTTGCCCAAATAACTGGGACATGTGCTGCACTGCATGTCGACAGAATTTGTTCTTGAATATCTGCCATCAACTCCCATCCACACTCAACGGCAAGATCACCTCTAGCAATCATAACCCCCAAAGGATTTGGCAGCTTCATTGCCTCTAAAATCACGATAGCCAAGTTTTTAAGCCCGTCTTTAGTTTCAATCTTCAAAACAACTCCCAGGTGTTGAAGCTTCCTCTTCTCAAGTTCTTGCTGAAGCAGAACAATATCATTGACATTTCTAACAAATGAGATTCCAACAATGTCAGCATGACTACCAACAAAATCGAGATCAACAATATCTTTTGAAGTTAAGCCTTCATACTGAATTTTGCTGTCAGGGATGTTAATGGATTTCTCTGGACCAAGTTTCGTACCACGTGGACCGGCGTGAGTAATGGAAACAACTATTTCTGAAATACTAGTCCCTTTTATGACTCCCCATATTTTTCCATCATCAAAAGCAATAGGTTCTCCAGGTTTGACCGAGTCAAACAGATAACCAGATGAACAAGTGACTCGAGGAGTGCCAGCCATTGAACAAGTTAATTCTTCATTTGAGCTATCTCGTGCTATCACTAGCAAATCTCCAACTCTTAGTCTAACAAATGTCTCTGTGGGAGGCACATCCACTACACATCCAAATGCTGCCCTTTTTTTGCTCCCTTTGGTATACAATTCCGTTCCGTTTTGAACATAACAAGTCTTTGTACAATCAGCCATGAATCCAACACCATTAAAAACAGGAAATTTCTTTGAAATCCTAAGTGACCTTTGTTTTCCTCTCGCGTCACTGAATCTAATGGCATCACCAATTTCAAGGTTTGTGAGAAAATCTTGCCCGTCCACGTATATGACAGCATCAGGAGATACATGAGGCGGTGGTGGGCCTGCTCCTTTTTGGGCAACCCAAACATGGGCCGGGGTGATCATGTTTCCATACGCGTTCTTCTTTGGAGATATTTTCATGACACATGGACCGGGTTTCATCTTACCGGTTCGTAGCTTTGGTCCAGCCAAATCCATGAGAATCCGACATGGTTTCTCCAGCATCTGAGAGCTCATCTTCACTCTTCTGATAATCTCACTCCAAACACTTGGATCACCATGAGCACAGTTGATACGAATGATTGTTGCGCCTTTTTTAAGAACATCACTAATAAATGTTTCATTGAATAAGGCTTCTCCACCAACTGTGACCATGATATGAGTTCTGTCATCTTGAAGTGGACCAATGAGAAGGTCCCGATTAGAATTTGCCGTATTTGTCATCATACTTATTATGAACTCACTTTTGTCACCGGCTATATCTTTGTCACTACCATCTAAAGAGGTGGATTTTAGGTTTTCCAACATCTGGATTCCTGTAGAAAGGCTTGCAATTACATATGGATTGATTGTTTCCAAGTTCAAGAGTCCCACTGAAGACAGTTCATCTTTTATCTGGTCAACATCAAGGCTTCTGAGAGCCAAATAGTGTATCATGTTTGCAGCACTCATGGCATGCCGTCTGCAGATACAGGAACTAGTTAATCAATAAGAATGTTTAACACACTTATGTTATTGCATGTCAAAGTTTAGAAAACCAATGGTTAGCAGTTAAATCTTAATTTACACGTCACCTTATCAAGTAACCTAAATGGTAAGGAACAGCGTGATAAAGCAAATATATACCTGTGACACTGTTTTATTCGAGAAGCATTCCACTGTTCCATTGCTAAAGCATGCATGTGAATAGCTTTTAGTTTATCTAGAAGATTTCCATGGTTTCCCAGGATTTGAGCATGTTGTGAGTGATCTTCCCTAGGGTATAACGAAGAAGCAACAACTTCCTTTGCTGTATCATCAACCTTGCGTCTATTCTTTGAGATTGTAAGTGATTGATCATCAGAGTAAGCACCTACGCTGCTTTCATGTTCATCATTTCCATTTCGAATAGCAGATACAATAAACGTCAATGGGACTACTTGTTTATGTCTCCTTAAACTCTGGAACATTTTACCCGTTGAAACTAGTATTTTAGCATCAAGTCCATAGGACAAGTGCAGAGGTTTGTCATGTAGGTCTGAGGATACCAACAACACTGCTTCAGTTGTGTAAGTGCCCTGCACCCAAAAAAGGTAGTTAATTGCCAAAAACAAAGATTGGCGAAACAGAATGCTTCAATTTGAAGTTTACTAAAGAATGAAAGGATGTTTTTGTTGCCATCTGCATATTATGAAAAGCATCAATCACAAAGAAAGACAAAACTTGCAGAGTTTAGGATTCATGATCTGTTAATACGAGATACTAACATCTATGAATGCATATACACAGTGAGTAGATTATAGTTAGTTGAGAAGAAATCTTAAGTTTTACATAATGTAAACTGTCGATTTCTTAATATAAAATTTGAGTATCCATAAGCATTAAGTTTGTTTGAGTGTCTGCTTACATAACTTGAGGCATGGTTGGTGACCGGGCTGAGTGAAGCTGCACCGAACTTCATCTACAAAGCAACAGGACGATTATCCAACCTGCTGATAACAGATTACAAAAAATTAAGAATATAGCATGTTTACATCAAAGGTGCTACTTATGTTGGCATCACACTCATAAATCCGGGTTTTGATCTACATACAGTATTCTGTCTTGTATCCAAATGATAACTTTGCTATTCACAAAATGCAAGAACAAGTAATTTAATTTGAAGGAAATAACATAGCATCTATCCATTAAGAAATTGGGAAATATTTAATCTAACGTTGAATTGAAGGTATATAAAATAAAATGATTTCCTTAAATTAGCCCTGCATGAAGTTACTTTGTTCAAACTACGAAATTCAAATCCAATCTAAACAATCGGGGGAATATAACAGAAAACCCTAACTAAATTCTTTTTCTAACCGATTCAAGCCAGGATTTGAAATTTTACATGAATCGAATAAAATGATTTTACCTTTTTTGACGGGAATAATATTGGAGGTTGAAGATTGTGGAACGAGAGCCAAACCCCTAATTTTATTTCCTTTCCTACTCCCCTACAATTTTCTTTTCTGCAGATTACACACAAATATTAATATAAAAATTATTATCCCTATTATTATTATAGATCGGAGGAGCCACCCCACCTTTCAATACGGAGCACTTTATGATTAGGTGGGTCATAAATTTTTTTTACACCGAGTCTTTTGGTGATGGGCAGGCAGCGTTGTTTGTGTTTACGGGCGTGGGTGATCTTTTTTAAATGGGTTTACTCGGATGGCCAGACTTATAGTATTCGTTGGACATTTAAAAAAAGTATATTTATTTACCAATACGATTGTTATATATATTTTACTAGATTAAAATCTCGTGTATTACACGGGTTGAATAAATATAATATTATATATTAAGTAACAATTTTTTTTTTAAACTCGTGTTTTACACGGGTTGAACAAACCTGTGGAATACAATATAATCTGTTAACACATACACTCGTCAAAATATGTTAGGAGATTTATTTATTAATATAATATATAGATTAATATTTCTTTAAAAATATATTATTATTAAAAGATAGAAGCGTATTTAATAAGAGAGAGGCGCGAAAAAAAATGATGAAAATGAATGTGAATGTGATACGTGGCATGAAAAACCTTTATTTATTATATAGTATAGATATTAAGTAACAAAAAATTATTTTTTTAAAAACTCATGTTTTACACGGGTTGAACAAACCTGTGGAATACAATATAATCTGTTAACACATGCACTCGTTAAAATATGTTAGGAGATTTATTTATTAATATAATATATAGATTAATATTTTTTAAAAATATATTATTATTAAAAGATAGAAGTGTATTTAATAAGAGAGAGAGTCAGGAAAAAAAATGATGAAAATGAATGTGAATGTGACACGTGGCATGAAAAACCTTTATTTATTATATAGTATAGATATTAAGTAACAAAAAAATTATTTTTTTAAAAACTCATGTTTTACACGGGTTGAACAAACATGTGGAATACAATATAATCTGTTAACACATGCACTCGTCAAAATATGTCAGGAGATTTATTTATTAATATAATATATAGATTAATATTTTTTAAAAATATATTATTATTAAAAGATAGAAGTATATTTAATAAGAGAGAGACGGGAAAAAAAATGATAAAAATGAATGTAAAGGTGACACGTGGCATGAAAAACCTTTATTTATTATATAGTATAGATTATTATTATTTTAACAGTTTAAACCGTGTCCTAATATGATTAAATGTTAGCTAGTGATCAGTAGACTAGTCAAAGAAATAGACAAAAACATATACTTAGAATAAACTATCCATAAATTTTGTTTTAAACTAAAAATAAAAAATGTCTCGGTTGTATAATGGGTAAATATATATACACACTAAACACACAGTTGAACATTCGACTTCTTTGAATATTAATTGAAAACTGTCAGGGCCGTCTTCGAGAATTCGAATGCCCTACACGAGCCGTAAAAAAAAGGCTCACAGGCCCAATAATTTTTTTTTAAAGCCTCGAAAATTTTAAATATATATATAATTTTTTTTTGGGCCCCTCGAAATGTTGGGCCCCCTACGGTCGTGTTGCCCGCAGTGCCTTCCAGCCGCCCCTGAAAACTGTAACGAGAGCCGCATTTACAAAGAGATAGATTCCAAATTAAATAGTACAAGAAGTGCATAATTAATTCCTAAAAACTAGTAAACACGATTAAAACTTCAAATCTATTCCACAAATTCAGACAATCGCATCATTTTTGGGATTTATGGTCTTTATTTGAAGAAAAAACAGGTCTTTGTTTTCTCGCTTAAACATTTTTCAATTATGTATATCGATTTATTTTTTAAAAACTCTTAAATTGATTAAATACCATTTAAACGTTTCCATATTTGTTATGATTTTAAATTCTAAAAATTAAATGTATGATAAATTTTGGTTAACCAATAACTTCCTTTTTTAAATAAATTATTTAAAATTAAATTTAAAAATTTTATTATAATTCATAAGATTTAGAGTCTAAATTTAACATATGATTTAGATTGACATTTTCTTTCACAAAATCTAATAAAATTAAGTTATTTGCTAAGTGCGGTTCTCTAAAACTTAATAATAATTTATCAACATATAAGAGCATTCACAACAGGTTCTGTATATATGTTTGTGAGTGTATTATGTAATATACAGGATTTTTCCAATGTATCTTTCCCTAAACCCGTGCACGTATTGAGCATTCAAATCTTAGAAACTTATTAAAAATACATTTTTTTTAAATATTAAATATTAAATATTAATTCAATTAGCAAAAAAAAAAAACGGTTATACTTGGTATATATGTATATAAGACAAATATATATATAGATGTACCTTATAAATAAAAATGTTTGAAATTCTTAAAACTTTATAAGTTTATAATTATATAAATAAAATAATTTATAAACTTATTTTTTTATACTTAAACATGTAAGCTCTAAATCTTATTAATTATTTTATAAAAATTATAAAATAATAAAACCTATAAAACTTAGGTAGTTTTATAAAAATAAAACATATTTCGTTTTTATAGAGTCAAGGGATCAAAACTGTCAATATCAAAACTTGGTTTAAACTAAAACTTGAGTTTATACATGAAATGATAAACACCTCAAACATCAGGGACCTGTTCTGCAATTTGACCAAACTTCCTGAAACCAAAACAGTCTCAGGTTCGAACCTCCTCGGCCCCGGTTTCTCGTCCTTCTCACGCGAAATCGCATTTCCGACTAGGTTCAACGAACCTCGAGCTTCGCCTCGAGCATGAGATCGAAACCCAACGCTAATCAATGCTCCATTTCAACGGTAATCCCGTGTGGAGTCGGGATTAAACCTGTCACACCCCAACCGACGGCGGATTATACGTCGGGGCAGACGCGGTTGTTCAATAGCACAAGGTTGACTATTAAAGTTTTAATATTTCATTAATAATAGATTCAAAGGTTCAATACAAGGAAATAACAAGTATACAACATTTATTTAATAAGTAGTCTAGGTCCAAAGCGTCCTATGTGATCACAAATAAGCCTCATGATGTAGAACATGAAACATGTGAAAGAATCTGTCAACTACAAAATAGTTGGTGAGATACAAATGTTTTGACACAGTTTAACAAGTATTTAGAAAGAATTACAATTCACTATGATATATGCATTCTATAATGTAAGTATGAGAAAACAAGTATCTTAAACATTGTGCACATTCAATCCTCAACCAAGTTTAGGCATAACCCGCATGTTACCCTTACAAGTCTCAAGTCTCAAAGTTTTGGTTTAGTAACAAACACCAAGGGCTCCCCTCGAAGGGTCAATCAATCAAGGTGGATTGGTCAAATGCAATAGATCTATCATTGTTACCATAGGCTTGATCAAAGTTAATGAATATGCTAGTTTTAAGTTTAATCTAAGCATACAAGTCTCAAGTTTAACATAAGAATAAGCATCTAGTCATAGTTTGTACAAGAATTGTATAAGTTTGAAGTTTGAACATGTTTCACCCCAAAAGAATGTAAATGAAAAAGGGGCTAAGTATACTCACTTGGATGATGAATAGTATCCAACACGGATAAGTATTTGCAAGCTTTGGAGGGAGAGTATCCTCACGAAGCCTAAGAATATAAGTCTAAAGTTTCAAATAAAAAGTCTAAGACAAAGGATCTAGGATTTCGAGATTCGACTAGGGTTCCGATGGGAGGTGGGTTGGTTGTGTTTATGAAGTTTTAAATCAAGTTAAAAATGAAGGTTTTTTTGAATGAATGATACAAGACTTGTATATCAAAGTTTAATAGATTTATAGATTAAAATAATTATTAATTAAAATAATTATTTAAAAAGTTGAGTAAACTGCCATTTTCGTCCCTGTGGTTTGGTCAAAATTGCCACTTTCATCCAATAGTTTGTTTTTTTGTATCTGGGTCCTCATGGTTTTAAAATATTGCCATTTTCATCCTCGTGGTTTTAAAATATTGCCACTTTCATCCAGTCAGCTAACACCGTCCGTTTTTCTCAGTTAAATGAGGGGTATTTCAGTCCTTTTACTTATTTGTTTTATTTTTTCATCTTTTTTACTCTCACTTTTTAATCATCCCCAATTTAACCTCTAATTTAATCATCCACCTGCTGGCCTTCTTCCTCTTTTCCTGACCAGTTTCCGACGAGCACCACTGGAACACCTCCGTCGCTTGTTTCTATGATTAAAAAGTGAGAGTAAAAAAGATGAAGAAATAAAACAAATATGTAAAAGGACTGAAATACCCCTCATTTAATTGAGAAAAACGGACGGTGTTAGCTGACTGGATGAAAGTGGCAATATTTTAAAACCACGAGGATGAAAATGGCAATATTTTAAAACCACGAGGACCCAGATACAAAAAAACAAACTATTGGATGAAAGTGGCAATTTTGACCAAACCACAGGGACGAAAATGGCAGTTTACTCTAAAAAGTTTTACATAAGTTACGTGATAATAGTTTAAAGTAGTTCTCTAAGTATTGTAAATAAGGTTGCATCAAGGTTAATAACATTTATTTAAAGAATAAATAATTAGTAGAAATCTATGATAATCATTTTTAATAAGTAGTTAAGGACTAAGAATAAACAAATAATTATTAAGTGTTTTAATAATTATTTAAGAATAATTAATTATTAAAGGATAACAATTATTTGACAAGGATAAATAGTTATTTAAAAATAGTAATTACTTTATCCAATTAAATAATTTATATTAAGTATTTAAGACTTCATTAGGTATTCATATATAATGTTTACAAGTTCATAGCATTTAAAGTTTTAGTTTCGTAAGTTTATATTTATTTAGGAAGCAAATATAAACAAATAGATTTATGTTTATATAAATTTTATAAAGTGTATAAATTTATAGATTCATAAGTTTCTGATTTTTAAATAAATTTTCTAAACTTTTCTGAGTTTACAAAATTTATATAAGTTCTCATGAATTTAAAACAAAAATTAAAGGTTTAATTTTTTTATAGGTTTAACTAAGTTTAATTTAATTAAAAATGTTCCAGCATGCAAAAGTGTCAATAAAAATCATTTTTAAGTTTATAAAAGTTTAACAGAATTTATAAAAATTATTAAAACTTGAAAACTGTTTTTAAAAAGGCTTACAAAAGAGAAAGGGCAAAACCGGTTTCCCCGGATTCGAACCCGGGTCGCTGACCGGTTCACATATACGCACAAACACACTAACCATCCCGGCTACGGGTTCGCTGGTGTATATACTCGGAAAAGAAAAACTTAAACAACAACCCAAATCGATCCTCTTTCCACATGAACCCTAGAAACGAAATCTGCCAAATACGCGTCGAATTGCCCTCTGTTAATGGAATTAAACAGAGGGCTTTCGATCTATGGGTTGTAACGATCGAAATGAGCACAAGAAATACCTGAATCGGAGTCGAGATGAGGGAGAACGAGCTGTGGTGGCTCGTCGGCTGTCGCGAGCTTTCAAACGACAATGCAGGTGACGAACGACTGAATTGAAGGTTTAGGTAGTTTCGGTGTGGTAATGTTGAGCTATGGCAACGGGTATTTATAGGAAATTTGAGCATTAAATGCGCGAACGGTTGGGGAGATGGTGGTTGCGTAAAGGCGGATTGGATTCGGATTTGCGCGTGTTTAAAGTTGGATCCGAGCATTGATACACCTTGGGGTGTGGTCGCATGCGCGATTGGAAGCCCGAGGCGTAGTGAATCTGGCCGTAATACGCGATTTCACGTGAATTGGGTGTGAACCGGGTGATGCGGGACTCGAACCCATGATCAGTTTTTGAATTCTGGAAGTTTGGGCTTGTGGCAGAACAGGCCCTTGAGGTTTCCAGGCTTTGCATTTTTGGGTTAAAAGTAGTTTCAAGTTTAAGATGAGTTTCAGTAATTGACGGTTTTGGTCCCTTGACTTTATAAAAACAACTATGTTTTATTTTCTTGGAATTCCGACTACGTTTCCATAAGCTTTATATCTTTACTATTTTATAATTTTATAAAATAATTTCTAAGATTTATGATTTTCAAGTTTAAGTATTTTATGAAATAATTATATAGATTATTTATATAATTATAAACTCGCAAGGAATTTAAATGATATTTTATTTATAAAACACACACATATATATATATATATATGTATATGTACAAGTGTAACTTGTTTTTCCTTGAAACTCATATCAATTAAATTAACAACTATTATTTAAGAAAATAGTTTTTTTATAGAATTTCAAGTTTTGAATTGAAATTACGTGCAAAGGTTTAGGGAAATACAGGTCGGAAAATCCTGGATATTACAGTCTCCCCTACTTTAGGAAATTTCGTCCCGAAATTAAAGTAGATGGTTTCTGTTTTCAAGATTTAAGTTTATGATGCGCACAAGAATAATGAGAAAAAAAATACTTTATGCCCTCTAGTAAACTATGGGTTACGTTTTGGGTTTTAAATGAGATGAAACGACAGGAGTAAGATTTCGCTCAAGTTTTCAAGTTTTCAAAGTACATGGTTGCCAAGAGTTTCCCTAAGAAGCATATAGTTTCATTGAAATATATGAAGATTCGTTTTCAGGAATGCATTCGAGAGAATATCTGCTGAATTTCCTTTCAGGATTTCAAGCGAGATGTATCACTTAGGATGGATTTGATGGTAGTTTCAAGGATTTGAGCTTGTACTCTAATACGTCTAAGGATTGTTATGGTACCTAAGTTTCGTGGTTATCCTTTATGACAAGTCTTAGATCATGGCACACAACAGATTTTACTATGTTTTCTCATACGCTGATTTTTCATGCTTACGTGTGCACCCGCAAGCATTCAAATCGTCGCATAGTCCGCATAGGTCCTTCTGTTTGCGTGTGGATCACGAAAGAGTACAAGAATTTGTTTCACTCGTGACTAGTGTTTCCACGTATGAGTGATCATTGATTGATGGGACCCTTAGAGAGAGGCGTCGTTCAATGATTAAAGAGGAAGAATGTGACAAGATTTAGAATTTCAAAGTTTCCTCGCGATTGATTAAGAATACTTCAATCATCGAGTAGTTTAAAGTCTTTACATTTTCCTCGGGTTTGATCAAGAATACATCAAACCTTGAGTAGTTTAAAAGTCTTGTACGTTCATCATGTTTGAACAAGCATGCGTCAAACATGGAGTGGCTTAAAGTCTCATACGTTCATCATGTTTGAACAAGCATACGTCAAACATGGTGTAGTTTAAAGTCTCGTACGTTCATCATGTTTGAACAAGAATACGTCAAACATGGAGTAGTTTACATTGTGTTTGAACAAGAATACGTCAAACATCGGATAGTTTAAATTGTGTTTGAACAAGAATACGTCACACAACAAGTTTTCAAGACTAAGAATCCAAGTATAAGTTTCAAGACTAAGAATCCAAGTATAAGTTTCAAGATTAAGAATCCAAGCATGAGTTTCAAGACTAAGAATCCAAGTATAAGTTTCAAGATTAAGAATCCAAGTATAAGTTTCAAGACTAAGAATCCAAGTATAAGTTTCAAGACTTAGAATCCAAGTATAAGTTTCAAGACTAAGAATCCAAGTATAAGTTTCAAGACTTAGAATCCAAGTATAAGTTTCAAGACTAAGAATCCAAGTATAAGTTTCAAGACTTAGAATCCAAGTATAAGTTTCAAGACTAAGAATCCAAGTATAAGTTTCAAGATTAAGAATCCAAGTATAAGTTTCAAGATTAAGAATCCAAGTATAAGTTTCAAGATTAAGAATCCTGGATATTACAGTCTCCCCTACTTTAGGAAATTTCGTCCCGAAATTAAAGTAGATGGTTTCTGTTTTCAAGATTTAAGTTTATGATGCGCACAAGAATAATGAGAAAAAAAAACCCATCTTCCCAACCATAATCTCCTCACCTAATCTAGCAATTAATATCCAAATCGCGTATATATACCGGCTCCTACTCCTCAACGACATCATCCCAAATCTCCCTCAAGTTCCAAGTGCTCAGATTCGTGCTCACATTGCTCGATTTGAGGCCACGACCGCCGACGTCAACACCCAACTCGTTCTCCCTCGTTTCGACACTAAATCAGGTAATTCGAATACCCACTCTCATCGTTTTGAGTCCCTAATCAATTGCCCTCTGTCAATTTACAACGACAGAGAGATTTGCTAGTCGCATTTCGGGAATCTAGTTCTAGGGTTCATATGGGAAATGGGGATCGATTAGAGATCTAGCTTAAACTTATTCTTTCGGGCATAATAACCAGCGAGCCCCGTAGCCGGGATGGTTAAGTTCTGTGTGTGGGTGTGTAACCCGGAGAGGTCTTGGGTTCGATCCGACCAAACCGGTTTTCGCCCTTTTTAATTTTTTGTTAGCCTTTTAAGCAGTTTCTAACACTTTTAACAATTTTTATAAATTATGTTAAAACTTTATAAACTTAAAAATGATTTCTATTTATACTTTTAGAATCTAGAACTATTTTAATTAATTAAAAGTTAATTAAAACTTGTAATAAATAAATCCTTAAAAATAGTTTTAAACGCTTGAAAACTATAAAAATACTTATAAACTTTATAGAAACTTTCATGGTAATCAGAAATTTATTTGGGATCTAAATTATTATATTTGGAAATAAACAGATCTATTTGAGACTTTAAAGTAATCATCTTCTTTTTAAAACAGAAATTTTATATAAATATTTATAAATGCTTTAAATGAATTCCTATTTAAACAAATATATCTAAACTTACTATTTATTTAAACTTAACATTGTTTAACTGCGAGTTGGTTTAATACTTACGTAATACGTAAATGCTTTAATAATTCATTAAATGATTTATATTGATTATTTTCAATTGGAAATATTTGCCCTTGTAGAAAATTATTTATTCTTAATAATTATGCATTCTCAAAATGGTTATTTTGAAACCTTAATTATTATTTATTCTCGAACTAATTGTTATCGTTATATATCTTTTAAATGATTATGATTAATCCTTAATAATTATCTATTCTTCAAATAATTATTATTAGACTTTAATAATTATTTAATCTTTCACTTAACTATTATTACCACGCTACTTCCAAAGATTTAGAAAAAAACTATTTGATTACTTAACTTGCGCAATAGATAAACTTAAAGCCTTTTAAATAATTATTGTGGGCAATGATTATTATGAACTTATTAAACTTGATATTCAAACCTTGTATTTGAAACTTCAATCTAAAACCTTGCAAACCCAAATCATTTCCGACTCCCATTTGGAACCCTAGTCAAATCCCGAAATCTTAGAATTTTTGTCTAAGTCTTATAGAATCATACATGAAACTTTAGACTTATATTCTTAGGCTTATTGTGAGGATATTCTCCCTCAAAGTCTTGCAAACTTACTCTTATCGGATACTCTTCGTCAAACCAAGTGAGTATACTTAGCCCCTTTTTTTCCTTTTATGCTTTTGGGGTGAAACATGTTCACAATTCTTAAACTTATACAATTCTTGTACAACTATGACTATGTGTTTATTCTTAATGTTAAACTTGAGACTTGTATGCTTAGATTAAACTTAAAACTAGCACATTCATTAGCTTTGATCAAGCCGATAGTAACAATGATAGATCTATTGTATTTGACCAATCCACCTTGATTGATTGACCCCTTCGGGGGGGGAGCCCTTGGTGTTTGTTACTACATTAAACTTTAAATTTGAGACTTATAAGGGTAACCTGCGGGTTATGCCTAAACTTGGTTGGAGGGTTGATGTGCACAATGTCTAACATGTTTGTTTTCTCATACTTACATTATAGAATGCATGAATCATAGTGAATTGTAATACTTTTCAAATACTTGTTAAACTGTGTCAAAACCTTTCTCACCAACTATTTTGTAGTTAACAGATTCTTTCACATGTTTCAGGTTCTACAACATGAGACTTTATCGTGATCACATAGGATGCTTGGACCTAGAATGCTTAATCAATTAGACTTGTATTCCTGCTATGTATTTGATTTTATTCTTTGTATTGAACCTTTGAATCTATTTATTAATGAAATATTGAAACTTTAATAGTCAACCTTGTGCTATTGAACAACCGCGTCCGCCCAGACGTATAATCCGCCGTCAGTTGGGGTGTGACATATTATGCATATTTTAGGGAGTGATTTAAAGTGGTTGTGATTGAAGGAGAGAGAAAATGTTACTGTTCATCTTCATATTTGTGAAAACACTGTTAACCTGTATAAAATTTTTAATATCTTTTGAAAGTGGTTGTGAGTGAAGGAGAGAGAAAATGTAATTATAAATGTATAAAAAAATATTGTTTAATTGAAAATGATGGAGAAAATTTAGTGATTTTTAGTGTAATTATAAGAATAAGGATAAGAAACATGTTGGGAATGCTCTAAGATATTTATTTATTGTATTACTAGGTTAAAATCCCGTGTATTACATGGGTTAAATAAATAAAATGTTGCATCCTTAATTAGTCATAAAAAATTATATTTTTAAAAACTCATGCAATACACAAGGTTGAATAAACCAGTGTATTACATCTATTGATTAAAATATAATGTAATTTGTTAACACACTCGTCAAAAAATGTCTTTAAAAATATAATTTTTCGTGACAGTTATAAGCTCTTTTAACTAATATTAAATTCATTTGATTGATAATACAATAACTATTTATAATTTATACTATATAACAAATAAAGGTTTTCTACCGCCACGTGTCGCCTTCATATTCATTCTCACAATTTTTTCTCGTCTCTCTCTCTTATTTAATGCACTTCTATCTTTTAATAATAACTAGGTTAGAATCATGTGTATTACATGAGTTAAATAAATATAATGTTATATAATTTGTAAATAAAAAATTACGTTTTTAAAAACCCGTTTTTTACACAGGTCGAATAATATATAATGTAATCTTTTAACACATACACTCGTTAAAATATGTCTACTTTAACGTAACAGTTATAAATTATATTAAGTTAATTTTTAAAACATTTTTTTAAGTTGGTATTAGTTTTTTTTACGTAATTGGTCATCCATATTAAATTCATTTGTTTAATGATATAATAACAATCTATAATTAGATAAAAAAAATACTTATAATTAGATTGATATTAAATATTTAAAAATATACATTTTAATATAGTATTTAATAGGAGAGAGATGAGAAAAATTATGATAAGAATACACCAGACATGTGTCCCATAATTTTACTTCTTTATTAAGTAGTATAGATATAGATATAGATATATATTTACATAAAATACTAATTAAACTAATAAAACACATTTATTTTAAATTATCCCTTATTATAAAAAACTTTAAAATTTAATTATATAACTTTTATTTCAATCAGATAGTAACTGAAAGTCAAATTACATCTAATAGTAATTAACGTATTTTTGAAACCCAATTATATATTAATTTGTACATATTTTGAGTTTGTTTCTATCCTTAGTATATGTAATATATTTTTACATCTGCAAAAAATATATATAAAGATTTAAAAAATTTATATATTGATATTTTTCAATTGTCACCCGTGTGTAGACACGGGATTTAAACTAGTAAAATAATAAGTATTTGTAATTAGATTTATATTAAACATCTAAAAATAAATTCTTTTGATATCATTATTTAATAGGAGAGATAGACGAGAAAAAAATGATAAAAAATTAACCACAAAGTGACACGTGTGCATAAGATTTTTATTTATTAATACAAAGATTATTATTTAATAGGAGAGAGAAGCGGAATAATTAATAGGCGAGAGAGGCGGGAAAATAAGGGTGAGAAGTAACCAGAGAATGACACGTGACACAAAAGATTTTTATTTATTAGGTTAGTAAGATAAGATGTTCAACGGGAATCTAATAAAACAAGTTAAATAATCAATTTCATTGATCTTCAACGGTAAAATCAGGCTCTGTTGGCTTCTGAAGTATCAAGGGGTGAGGAATTCTGTTTTTCCTAGCACCATTTCGCCTCAATGCACGAAGCAAGTTAGCCGCAAAGCGTGATGCATAAACTGTAGCACCCAAACTAGGTGAACTCCCGCTCAAAGCATTTTGCAGCCTGTCTTCTTCTTCTTCCCGAAGTGAATCTTCTAGTTTCTTCCTACAGTAGCGGCGCCATGCCGCCTGTATGAAACAAGCCGCCCATGTCCTCCATTGTTGTGAGTAGAACCTAAAAGTGTGGCGTAAATGCTTGCTGTGAAGCCTTCTGAACTGAGATGCTACAAATTTGAGGTCATCGGCCATCAATGCAAATGCCTCAACTTCTTCAAGTGCTTCAACAGTCCTTGTGGAGATAAGTAGGTTTAGGTTGGTTGATGTATGCGGGTCCAAGGCCCATGTAAGAAGCTCTTCACCACAAAAATCACCACCTCTCAGATAATCAGAGTTGAAGAAGCCGGTTCGACCTTTCCGAACAATGTAGCTATTCTGTGTATAAAGAACCGGCTTCAAACGGTCGCACATTGCATCCATAAGTTGATCATTCATCTTTTCAAACATGGGCACCTGCAAATTAATAACCAACCAATATATATATATATATTTTTTTAATCATGTTTTACTAAATGATCCATCATTGAAGCAAAGGAATGAAAAGAAGTGACCCTTTTTAGAAGTTTCAAACAAAGATGGCGTTTTATATCCCTTCTGAGGTCTTTAGGGAGGTTCCGAATAAGAGTATCCTCATCAACACCTCGAGTTTCCTGCTATTTATATTGTTCATACCTTCTAATTCGCTCTTTAAGGGGTCTCGGAAGCAAACGGTGGGACATCCACTGCTCTGCATCTCGTCTTTTCACCCTCATTTCTTCCAATCTTATGGTTGTGGACTGCAGGTACGTCTATGTAACACACACACACACACACCATTAGGACTTAAAAAATCTATCAATTCCAAAACTTATATATAAATATCACAAGTTACCTGCATATTTCTAATGAGAATAAAACCAAACCAAATATAGAAATGGACACCGCAAAGCAAATTTCCAACACAAATGTGCTTGTCTTCAGGTTTTGACCTAAAGAACTGCAATAGATAACAATATTAGTATTACCTACATACGGATTTCAACCAGTTTGCGGTGTTCATACCTCAGATTTTGCAGACCCCACCAAAAACAGTAAAAGAACTTTCGTGGAAAATCAGTTGAGTTCACAACACCAGAACGAAGGGCAGGAAGAAAGATTCCAAAATCATAAAGAGGAACCTCCATTTCCACAATAGGGCAATTTGAATTCAAATATGTCACTTTATGCAAATCCCATGTATCATCACAATATAATGAAGACCTCTCACATTCTAATGTATTTCCCAAATTTGCTGATATATTCTGACATTCTTGTCGCCAGCAAGTTGTTTCACGTTCAATAGAAAACAAGTACCAAAAGGCCCCTAACACCTAAATTTGCCATCAAAAACATGTTTATCAAGATAGATAAACTCGTCTAGGAGGAAGATAAAGAGCAAAATGAAACATATAATTTCAGATGAAATAAAGGCAAGACTGGTTATATATAATATGATTTTTTTTTGCCACCTCTTACATGACTAGCTAACATGTAAAGAAAGAGATTAAAAGCAGTTTCAGTAAATATGCCAGAAGTTCTAGTGACCTCCTTATACAGAGGATAGATTCGAAGCATCCTCGGGATGTACTGGAAAAGTACAACAAACTTCAGCATGTTCATGGCTCTTGAGCCTTTCATCTTCGGTACAATTATCAAAAGCACAATCTGAGATAAAATAACAACAATTGCAAATATTTAGCCTTAAAGTGAATTACCTTCCTCGCAATCAATATAAATAACCAAGATAAACCATTACTTTGTTTATTCATTATACAAAAGCGTACTCCCTCCATCCTGAAATTAGTTTTAAAGCAAGGTTTCAATAAAAAGATTTACAAGTTCCCACTAGACTCTTGAGATCAAACAGAACCCAAATGAACCCATCATATGAAAATTACGACCTATAGTTGAATTGAAGCCAATATTGCACATTTATTTTGGAACATGCAAAATTTTAATCAAAATTAAGGAAAACATCCAACAAAAAAGCAAGAAATTTGTCAAATGCGATTTACAACCAAGTAAGAACAATTGCACCAAAGATGGATGCTTGAGTTATAAAATGATAGAACAGAAAAGGTCATACACGAATAGATATTAAACAAGATGAGATGAACGAGAATCACAAGCAAGTGAAGATTTTGAGGGGCGTTATTTTGTAATGAAACTAAGATAGGAGAGTAGAAGAAGAGGAACTAACCACGTATCGTCAATGGGTTTCATCTAAAATAATAATAAAAATGTTCATTTTTGAAAAAATGGTAAAAAAAATAATTTTAATTTTCAAACTTTTTCTTTATTTTTGAAATTTTAAATTTAAAAAATGTTAATATCCATGTAAGCATATTAATAAAAAATAAAAAAAGAAATATCATGTAAGCATGATAACTTGTTCTAGGAATAATACATTACTTGAAACTTTAATGACTTAATTAAGACAAAAAAAAATTAAGTGACTTAATTATAACGTTTCGATCAAGTTGCAGAGAGAATAGGGGAGCCAAGGTTTGGTGCAAATTGAGGTTGGTTTCTGGATGGAGGTAATATTATAGGTGGAATGGAGATTAGTGTCAACAAAAATGGGTTTGATATATTTATTTTGAATGGGCTTTTGTTTTATTTTATTTTTCCTTTAATAATTTTATATAACGTATAGAAAGATTTTAACCCTATTGGTTCATGTTTTGTTTTTTGATATATTGCATATTGTGTAACCAAAATTTCTCTATTAACCAAAATACTCTCATGTGTATGGCGCACGTGACCAGACTTAATGGTAAAATTTAGCGGTCGTTAGGCCAAATGACGTAACGTGTAAGGTTTTTTAAACATAAATAACGCTTTATGTAATTTCCTTAGTTAAAAGACGTATACTGAAATTTAGATAATACTTAAAAGACGTAATTTATAATTTGTTCAAATTCTTTTATGCGTGATGTTTGGTTTTGGGGATTTTAACGGATTGATGTGGACGATGTTTGGTTTTGGGGATTTAACTCCAATAAACCAACTCTAAAACGTACTTTAATTCAATTACTTCGGAAACACCCTCTTTATTATGTGAACCATACGATTAAGGCCAACACTTTTTTTTTTCCTAAATTACATTTAAAGTCTCCTTCAAAAAGGTTTTGTCTCTTACCACTGGGCTACAACCCAAGTGGCAACTATTTGGTTTAATTAAAAGTCTGAGATGAGGTGCATGCTAAGATTTCTTCTTTATATGGGTTTGAAACAAGTTAAAGGGTTGAAAGTGAACCCTAGGGCCATGACTATGAAGTTGACGCACTAAAACCCATTTGAAACTGTCGGCCCTAACCGTCGGGCTACCATTAAGCCACCTTCTGTAACTGTCGCTATCACTTGCTTCTCACGACTGTTGCTCGAGTTAAACTCGCTACTAGAAAACTGCTACATTTCCCACAAAAGTTTTCGACAAAAGAAGTAACTAGCGACAACTTTCCGACAAACACTTTTTGTCGGAAATTTGTCGCTAACGGCCAATTCCAATAAATTTCTCATGAAATTTACTGTCGCAAATTATTCGGTTTTTTTTTAGTAGTGACTAATGAGATGGATGGAATGGAGGTGGACGGACAGAAGAGGGGGAAATCAAGGTACTCTATATGATCTTGTTACGGGAAGATGGTTTTGGATGGAACCGAATTCGTATCATTCATTATTTCAAAAATATACATAATATATTTCTTTTTACCAAGTTGATAAGTTTTGTTTTAACGTCACCGATTATCCCCATATATATTTTAAAACCCAGATTAATTGTTCGATTTACATAAAAACTATTGCGGCAATAAGTTATTACCTGAACCACGGAAAGAGTCGAGTGAGCGTGCGTTTGGTTAAGCCAAAATGTTGTTCCTTTCTTGCTGCTGTGGTTGTTGCTTCAACGAACCAACCAATGGTCATAAGTTACAACTTAATACATGTGTAAAATTAAGACATGGTTTAGTTACACAGAGGGAAAAACTAACTACTAATCATTAATTACACATGTTATGATTTCAAACTAATACATTTAGTCACGATTTTAACTAATTCATTAATGTCTTGATTTTAAAGTAATTTGCCGATAGGGGAACCTAATTATGATATTGAGGCCATTAGCATAAAGAAAACTTAGGTACAACAAAATATGTTTAATCATGTTAGACAGATTGTATCCACCCGGTATTATTAGAGGGTTTGGCTCGAGTTAAATATGACGTATTCATTTAAACATGTCATCTACTAAAACACTAACATGTACCTAAACTCTAACATGAACGTGTTTCACAAGCGACGACACTTTAACACGATTAAATCCAAACAACTTAAGAGAAAGATTAACAAACAGAGTTATGGGTATTGTAGTGCCTGAGATAGGTACTATGTTATTTACTTATGTGATAACGTGTACTAACTGAATGTAAATGTGATAGACAGAGTAGATGAAATGTTATGTGAATGTTTATGTGATAGACATAGTGAATGAAATGTTATGTTGATGTAAAGAAAGAACAGAGGAGACTTGTACAAGCAAACATAGGAGTCTTGTTTTTGTAACAAGCACAGAGACAGAGGAGACTTGCCTTCAGGCAAACAAACAGAGGAACCTTGTCCTTGGTCAATGGTTCAAATGTGTATGACAAAATGAATGTATGTGTACGATCACTTGTTATATACAAGTGAAAGAAAATATGATAGAGACAGAGCGGGACACCTTAATTGGTTTCCCTAAAACAGAGTTTTAACAAATGATAATAACGAAACTTTCCAGTCCGGTTCTGAATTCATTGGTTAACCCAAGTGTCTTTCCTAATAACCGAAACTTCCATAGTGGAAGTGATCGGTTATAGAATAAAAGGTTTAAAAAGTGTATGAAGTCAACAGGATGCGCCACATGTCCTATATCATGTTGGACGCCCCATGAATAAACGAAGATGCACCATGAGGTGAAATCTTGTATTTTTCTTCTTTTTTCCTTGTACTCATGTATATATTAAATACAGTTAGTAAGTCGTTTTTCTAGCTTAGACTCTAGAGTAATACTCTTTGTTTTAACTGATTTCAACTGGTTCATTTTAAATTTTCAGATTTGTCTCCTACAATAATTACTAGGTGGAAACTAGTTGCCACCTAGTGACCACTTGTTAATTTTTTTTGGTAGGTAAATGACATCTAAACATATAGAAAACCTGACTCCATGATTATTGCAAAGCTTGATCAGAAGATAAACATAGTCCACATATGTAATGCAAATTAATTAATAGCAATTTTATTGCAAAAGCAAGGAATCCCAATGGTTGATGGTCACAGGGGAAAGAATTGCAACATCTTTGAATAAATAATTGGCTTTCTTATACAAACACTGTACAGAGTCCCCCATTTATCAAAAAAATCCTGTTTCTATTATGCCAATACAAGTTCTCCATCTTGTTGCAGTACTTGATCAGATATAACTCCTTGTCCTTGCCCTTGTTGGAACGGGTCAAGAATCCGCTTTATTTCTTCTGCATTTAGCGTCTCATATTCCAGCAGCGCATTTGCCAAAGCATGTAATGACTTCTCATGCTGGAAAACCAAATTTTTAGGAAAGTTACAGTAACACTAATAGTATATTGAATGGCTAGAAGTAGCAAAATGGGCAGGTTGGGTAACGGGTTAAAACTAACAGCTTTTTCTGTCCATGTTTTCTAATTTTATTATTAACAATTAATGAGGTAATATGATTACATTAATATAACAATAACATAAAGATTTCAAATACTAGAAAACGATTTATACACTTTGGAATCCATTCATAAGTAAACTAATCGAAATTCGGACCATAAATAGAAATTTGACGCACAAACCTTTTTTAGTAAGAATTTCACACGTTCATAAGCATCTTTTAGAAGTTTAACAACCTGCAAGACCATGAAAAGTTCAGTAAAGAAAACAATGATCTTTAATTGTGCAAATTAAAAGATCTAAGTTCTAGAAACATACTTCTGCATCAATACGTGACTGCATCTCAGACCCTGGTCTCTCTTTTATATGAACGGGACCAATAGCATCACTCATACCACAAGAGGATACCTTACAGACAGTACAATACACATATATAATAAGCATACCAACATAGGAATATGAAAAAAAAAATATCTGGGATTTACATGAGATGAGTGAAATACCATATATTGAGCAAGTTCTGTAGCAGACTGAAGATCACTACTAGCACCTGTAGTAACATGGTCACGACCAAAGATAAGCTCTTCTGCAACCCGTCCACCCATGCAAACATCAAGACGTGCCAATAATTGCTTTTTGCTTATGGATGTTTCATCATTTGAAGGGAGCTGAGTCACCATTCCCAAAGCAGACCCACGAGGCATGATTGTTGCCTTATGAATTGGATGTGCACCATCCGTATTCAAAGCAACTATTGCATGGCCACTCTCGTGATAAGCAGTCAGCTGTAGTAGATACACATTACCCACCATGTCAACAAATAGTTATGCACCCACAAACTAAAGGTGGCAAGATGGGTGGATCATAAATAGGTTTGGGTTGGAATGCTGCTTTTAGTACGGATTTGGTTGATTGCAAACACTTTTCCGACTAAATTCTTAAAACTTTATAGAAAAATTAACGCTCTAATATGATGACAAACTTTATTATTACAAAATCTTTGGAGTTGTATAACTTCAAAAAGAGACTTGGAGGACTTTCAACCCTTTTGACTTATTCCCCTTTTAGCTAGATCAGTTTATAGTGTAGTGGTAGATAGGTAGGAGTTAGAGTGGTGATCTCACCCCAACCAAAGATTGTGGGTTCGAGTCTTGGGGGTGGCAGATTTATCCTAGATTATCTAGGTGGTGGTGTTAAAAAAAAGCTAGATTATTTTATTTGACCCATTTGAGATAAAACACAACCCATTAATAAATAATTGGTCAAGATAGACACTTGTACCTCATAATAAAGAACATTGAAACAAAAAGTTAAAATATCATCAAAAGAATAAAAAATCATCAAAAGAAAAAAAGGAGGTACCCTTTTTGATTCTTCAGATATGAACATAGTTTTGCGTTCGGTACCCATAATGATTCTGTCCTTTGCAAACTCCAACTGTGCTGCATTTAATTTCTCAGCACCTTCAACAGCAGCCTTTATGGCAGCAACATTGACCAAATTTGCCAAGTCTATTGCAGAAAAATACAGTTAAAATTAAGATGTGCAATTAAGTACTAACTAATGAGCTTTAAAAGATCTAGCATAAAGTGAGTAGGGTTGTGATTCAATTCTTTATAATGTAGAAACGTACCTGCCCCATTGAACCCTGGGGTACCACGTGCAAGTGCCTTCACATCAACATCCTCAGCAAGTGGTTTATCCTGTAAATACAAATCCAGAATCTCTTGGCGACCCTTCACATCTGGATTTTGAACAACAATCTGAGAATATATCCATCATATTAGTTAAAGAAAACTTACATATATATATATATATATATATATATATATATATATATATATATATATTATAAGAAAAATAAACAAAAGCTTTCAATATAGATTGTTAACGAACTTACATGTCTATCAAATCTACCAGGTCTTGTTAAAGCTGGATCAAGAATATCAGGCAAATTTGTTGCAGCCATCAGAATTATGCCCTGAATAAAAACCAAATTTTATTAACTTGGAAGAACAGACTAAAACATACAAAAACGAAGATATTGAGGTTGTTGTATTTACCTCATTTTGTTCAAACCCGTCCATTTCCACAAGCAGTTGATGCAGTGTTTTCTTTGTGTGGCCTTCCCACTGCTTTCGAGTTGATCCAACAGCATCTATTTCATCAATAAAAATGATGCATGGGGCCTAAAATAGTGCCAGCAAAACATTATTCAGTGACGATTATAACTATGACGCAACCATCCTAAAGCAGGAAAGCAGGTTCAAAAAAGACAAACCTTCTTCTTTGCTGCTTGAAACAAGGATCTCACTCTCCGAGCACCGACACCAACAAACCTAACACATGTAAAGAAACATGAATATACAGTATTCAGCAAATAGCCTTTGACCATCTGTGAAAAATAAATTACTGTTCATATTAATACAAGTGCACATGAAACTTGTTATTCCAGTGTCTAGACATCATATTCCAAATTCATAAAAATACAAACCATGCCAGAAATTACACAAGCAAAATAATACTTACATTTCCTCAAACTCAGAACCTGCTCTGTAGAAAAAAGGAACTCCAGCTTCTCCAGCAATTGCCTTCAAAAATATTGTCACAATCAGAATAAACAAGTTGTAAAAAAACATGGAGAAAAAAAGAGCCAATTTATTGTTAACAAGCATATTTATTAGAAAAGTACTTAGAGAATGATGTGACTGTATCAAATAGTACATAATTTGCAAATAATAATATGCTCCCAAATCAAATTCTGGAAGTCCATAGAGGGAGAAAAATACAGTTACACGTAGTGGCATTACCAAATGGTCAAGATGAACTCAAACACTCAAATAACGCTGCAAAATGAACATTATGTCAAAACTGACCTTGGCAAGTAGAGTTTTTCCTGTTCCAGGTGCCCCAGTCAAAAGTATCCCCTGCAAAATGACCCAGTAGGCTTCTTATCACAAAAATACATAAAAAGGACACGTTTTAAAAGCACAACAATTTATTTACACAAATATCAAGTTTATATCATATGTGCTAACTACAAACCTTTGGTAACTTCCCCCCAAGTCGAGTAAACTTCCCTGGATTTTTTAGGTACTCAACAACTTCCTCAAGCTCTTGTTTGGCATCATCACAACCTTTAACATCCTTAAATGTTTTTACGTTCTGCACAAAACCATTTCATAATACAGAGGTTACCCACTTGTTAGCCTAATAGATACACATGCAAAAAGCAACTGCTCTTCGTTCACTGACAACAAAAGATCAACCATTCACAGCAGCAAGCAACACAAAGGAGGCATGAGAGGGATGTAAGAAAAAAATTACAAGAAAACATGAGAGGACTTAAGATGTAGGTTTACCTTCTCAGGTGCTATTTCTTTATGTGATTCTTTTGGGGAGTAAGATGAACTCGAGCCAACACCAGAAGCTCCTATACCACCTAAACCACCAATATACTTTTGAAGTGCAGCAGCACCCATTACCCTGAAGAAAGAAAAAATAATTTACTTTAACAATAATTCAACAGAAAATGCAGAAAACTAACATGCAGCATGTCGTCTACCAAGAGTAAGTGGCAAAATCAGCAGGTTTTGTAACGGGTCAAACAGATCCAGGCCATAATAGGTATGCTTTAAGGACTAGTAAAAAAAAGTGGGATTGACCCCACGATAGTTTTTAATCCTTTTTTAATATCATTAATAATTTAGTATAGTAACTATGAATACAATTTTTCTTAAAAAAGCAATGTTTGGATATTCTTGACGGAAAGATGTGAGGTTGTAAAAATTTGAGTATATTTTTGTTGAAAAACTTTCAATATGATTAGTTTGTTCCTTTAGCTAACTTTTCAACTTTTACCCTTTTGGACAGATATTAATAAAATATAATCCAAATAGACCAGTTTCTATATGAATGGGTTGAAATTGCCCCCACATTACTTGAAGAGAAGAAGCATGAATCTAAAACCTCTTCTCGCACTCTTTTCATCATCTTGAAACTTTAAGCAAACCCATATAAATAATTGAGGAGAAACTCATACCACATTAAGCCAATAGCAACAGTGAATAAGATTGTTGAGATGAGCTCCTGTGCAAAACGTGATGATCTATTTGACACTTTTGGATCAACCTAAAAAAAAGAAACCCTAAAGTCAAACCACAATCCCCCTTTAGGCCCTTACTCAAAGAATTACAAGGATACGGGTCTTGCAACCAAGGATCTGCAGACATAATTGTGCTACAAAAAAATATCTAAACTAATATTAAAATGAACTCTCACCATAACTACATGCAATGGCTGCCTCTCAGATACGCCAGGATTTAAAAAAGACTCATCTAAATTTCCTGATGCCCTTTGCTTCAGTTCTTGTAACTGAAAGTAGATTGTAAAGCACAGATTATTGGACACTACTTATAACATTTTAATATCAATATAGCACGATGTTTTGAAAAAAGAATTGCTTACCAGAGCGGGAAGACTGGAAGGCTTTCCAGATTGCTCATCAGGAAGATATTCAGCAATCGCATTAGTGGCTACCAGAGCTCGAATGTATTCTGCAACTCCTCTACTATCTACTGCATACTGCCTTTGCTCAAAACGCCTTATGACAGACTCCGGGCTGAAAAGAATAATGATGATGATAAACGACAAAAATCCCATAGGGTACAACATTGCTTCACATACCTTATTTCACGACTGTATATTTAGAGACATAAATTGAAAGCACTAGAAAGGTGTTACCAACAATAAAATAAAAGATCACATTGCTACATATACCTTCTTTAGTGACTATATATTTAGAGGCGTAAATGAAGACACTCAAAATGCGTCACTAACAATAAAAGAAAAGGTTCTTCTTTCATGACTATATATTTAAAGACGTAATTGTAAACACTTGAAAGGTGTCACCAATAGTAAAAGAAAAGGTGTACATGTGAAACTCCAAGGATAGCATAAATTTTTCAAAAGCTAGGAACTGTATGAAGGTAAGAAATTTCTTTAACTCCATGGCTAATCTAATGTGCCTTCAGGGAAAATATCCAACCACCTTTGAAATAATACCATGAGTGTCTGGGTAAAGGTGATTTATAATTATGATTATCTGAAAACTAATTGTTAAGACAAATGTAAAATACCTGATTATCCCTAACTTTAATCAACTACTTGTAGTTATTTTAAGTAGCAATAATCACTTTCAAACCCAACACACAAAAACCTACTGTATCATCATCACACCAATCATGAATATTTTTTTTTTAAACTTTTTCACCTGTGTTTATTGAGCTCAACCAACAAAGCACTTTGTTTGGCAGCATCCTTTGGATTCAAATCTGCTTCAGAAACTAAGAGCTCTAACCTCTTCTCTTGGCGCCAAAAAGGCCACCAACTAAACCCATCCCACAACAACATTTTCTGAAATTCAGCCTTGATCCTTGCAAAAAATCCCATCAAAAACACACATAAAGGCAATTTCCCCTTCTCCTTCCCAACTTCAACTTCAACTTCGTTCAACCGTTGTTCATCACTAAGTTGAGCCTCCGGTTCCGGAAGTAGACTATTGTTATCGTCACCCGATGCCGATTTAGAATGAACATTATCTTGATTCAATACGAAGAAAGGGCGGTGCTTTTTGCGATAACTTGTGGAACAAGAAAAACCAAAATCGAGAGAGGGATAAGGGTGAATTCGTAGGCGCCTTGGGTGAGGGAGTAGATTAGAGGTTATTGGGGGTTTACAGATGAGAAATGCTTGAAGAGCAGACATTTTCTCATAAGTCAATTAGGGTAAATTATGGGTGAAAGCCCAGATCGGTTTTGGTGGATGAAAAGTGAGCCACACAAGTTGCCAGGAAGAGAAAATAAACAAGGGAAGGATCAGAGAAGAAACCTTATCTCTCTGGCCTGAAGACGATTGAAGTTGGCGCTGTTTTTATCCTATTTTCGCATTATATATATTTTCGATTTCGATTGATTCATTATATGGAAACGAATACGTGTTCCCAACCTCGGTCCTCTTACACGTGACATCTCCACTCTACTTTGAAATTTAGGCCTTAAAACACTTAGCTGATAATATTAACGTGGCTAAGCATAAAAATAAATATGGTTAAATAAATTCTGTCGAACCTTAAACGGTTGAGACGGTGACGTTAAAATGGCTAGCACAAAAAGAATCGTAACTAAATATATAAAAGAAACGTATAAAGTTACAGAGAGTCGGTTGTGGAGATCGAAACATAGATAAAAGACAGTTAGATAAAGATACCGATGTTTTTCAATCGGTGTCAGTCTCATTATTCCTGGTACCCACATGTCACCGAACCCACGATACCTAACAAAATACGCTATCTTGAATACGACTTTGTTTAAAAATATATACCGAGACGTCAAGAAAAAAATAAACAAACAAATACGAAAGTTGTTAAAGGAAAAATCAGATTATATATACTACATATGGTAAATTTGAAACTTTATAAACTTAAGGGGATCAAGCTAAAAGTTTAAGGTGAGTTTTGATAATTGACCAAAATTCAGGGATCAATGCACACTCTAGAAAAGTTTACTCATTTCTTTAGTTGCTTATCAATACTCTTAAAAAGAAGTGTCACCGACCACTTTCCAGTCCCCCAGCTTTGGTTAATTATTAAAATTCACCCTAAACTTTATGTTTGACAAAATAAATATACACTATAGTCTTCCTTCTTTTGTCTAAAAAAACACACACTACGAACATATTAGTAAAAACTAAACGACTACTTAGAATATTTATATCCAAAACCAAATAAATACATTTGAAAAGAACACAATGTCTTAAATGCGTAATAACATAACCTGAGTGTAAAAATTGATTACATAGTCATATGAATATCACTTGATATGAATTAACGTGAGAATTTGAATTTATACTTAACATTGTTACAACTATGTAAATTTCACTCACGTAACTTTAAATAAAATGACCTGATCATTGCACTAATTTCCCAAAAACTTAATTAGAAAGATATTTAATGTCAAATCATCTCAGTAAAATAGTTTGGAATTCATAACATATCTTAACTTACAACCATATCTTACTCAATAAAACACCAAATATTATGTTATGTGTTATATACTTAATTAAAAAGTAATCATAAAGCTTACGAAAATTTTACCTGAACAAGCAAATACTTGAACTTGCTTTTGATTATAATTGCTTGAAAGTGTACTTGAACAACTAACGAGTTGCTCATAATTATAGAATATATTAAAAAGACAACTTCTTTGAATAGTATGATTTTAACCACATAAGTTTTGTTTCATGTATGTAAACCTTTTTTTTTTAAATCGAAGCCGTTACACATTTATACATTTTAGCCAAAGTTATTCAATCTTTTTTACCATAGATAAATAGTTATACACCATGTAATTTGTTAAAATTGAGAAAAAAAATTGAGTGTTAGAAACCCAAACATACTAGTTTTAAAGTTGGTCTCCAAATCTACTATTTTGAACAAATCATGGAATTATTTACTCTTGGTTTAAAAGAAAATAGAAAAAGGGAACTCACATCTGGGTCCAAACAACCCGAAAGGCCCAAAATAATTAAGAAAGGCCTTTTTCTCTGCAAAATTCGGATTTCATTTCATTGAAATATCAAATAATTGCTCAACCTCACAGTCAGGACAGGAGTAGATCGGAGAAGGACGAACCAGAATCTATCATTGCTCATCTGTATAGTATAGATCTGGTGCGTTACCCAAATCTCCATTCTTTGGTGTTTAATTAGGTCACGATTACCTTCCTTGAATATTGATCCTTATTTCAATCACCAGTTTATCCATTGAATTATTTGTTGCTAAAGAAACCAGTCTTTTATCAACGCCTTTTGGATCTCATACATACTCGGTCTATATATTAATCTTCAACTATCAAAATATCATTTATAATGGCCAATGTAAAGGAAATAGGATTTTGTGCTTGAAGATGTACGATCAGATAGAGTTCTAGGTTTATTCTCTGTTGGATTGGAGGGAATGAATTGTGTGCTACCTCAGCTTCAGAAAAAAAACCCAGGCTCTAGTAAAAAAATGTTGCTATTTTATTTTTGTAGAATGTGGATCCTAAACTTTATTTACAATACTATGCTTGACATCGAGAATTTGAAGAGCAATGGTAGCCCCAAGAGAGTGGAGGTCTTGGGTGGACACAACAAAAAAGGGGTCTGTGGCCGGTTCAGGGGTTTACCCAGTTGGGGGTTCCTCCTGGGGTGGGCTACCCTGGATTTACTAGGTGTTGCCCCGGGGAAACCCAATTATCCTATAATATCTAGGTGTAACCGTTAAAAAAAAAAGAATCATTTTGGAATAGCCGATTTGTATTATTTGATAATATGCTCTATATCATGTGTTTCTATTAAAATTTTGAGCTGTAGTTAAATTTTCAATTGTGTTTCAGATCCATCATATGATTATATCTACAACCAAACAACAAAATTGATGATCTCATTGTAGCTTGCTTTAAAGATGTCTTCAGCTCAAGATCCATTTTACATTGTGAAGGACGAGATTCATGATTCTGTAAGTTACATTTTACACTGTAAAGGATGGTCTCATTGTAACTTGCTTTACAGTTGTATGAAATCGAGTTTTATTCTTGCTTCTTCGCCTTTTGTGTTACAACTCCTGATATGGATCCCTCTTATGTGATTTGCATGACAACACCAACCTGTCTTTCATTCTTTCTCATTTAGTGATGGAACTCAAGTTAACTTTGTGGTAGCATATGGATATATCATATATCTAAATTCTTCCTCCTGCTACATGCCTATCTGATTATCTTCCTGTTACTGTTTGTTTATTAGATTGATAAGCTGCAGGCTACCTTTCATCAATGGGAACACATCCCTGTTGCCAGCGGGGAGCAATCCCGACTCACAAAAGAACTCCTTTCCAATTGTGAGAGCATTGAATGGCAGGTACCTGAAATGCAATTAACAAATTATTTTTGACTTTTTGTTGTTTCCTGAAATTCAATCGAGGGTTTATATCATGATTGCATGAAAAGTCTGTTGTCCTTTTCTTCTCTTCATCATCAAATCATAATGTTCTCTTTTGCACACAAGCTGTGGTGCAATCAACTGTAGTCAAATGGCCATTTCTGTATATAATTGTTATACTGGTGCTTTTTTATGTTAATTAGTGACACTGAAACATTAGTATTTACATTTTTAATAATCTATTTGGTAGGCTTATCAGGAAATAAATAGCAAATACCATAATCAGTAAGCCAGATCAGTAGAGGATAGCTGACATGCTCGATTTGGTTATTGTTTCTGAATATTGAATTGAGCTTCTTGGTAAAGAACATAGTGTTTTTCATTAATAAATCATGTCAGGTTCTGAAAATCTGTTTTCGTGATAGGGAAGGTTGATGAGCTGGAAAAGGCTATATCTGTGGCAGCCAGAGACCCTTCTTTGTACGGCATCAATGCAGTGGAGCTTGAAAAGCGAAGAAAGTGGACCAGTACTGCTCGGGTTCAAGTAAGACACTTCTTTCTTTCTTTGATGAATGCACCTGTTTTATTTTCCAGTTGATATTAATACCATATAATTAGGTAGCCAATATTAAGAAGACAGTGAGCACTTCAAACTTTGGTGGGATGCGTCAAGAACTAATGCGGATGCCAAAGGCTCATCAGCAGGATAGGACCGCACCATACGCTGCTATAGATAATGATGATTTCATATCTTCTGAATCAGACAGACAGCTGCTCCTCATCAAGTAAAGTTCTCTTTCCCTGTTCATTGTATAGATCCATTTGCCCTAAATCAAAAGAAACCATGCCAAATTGTGTCTTGTTTACCAGCCCTGAATAGATTGTTTGCATATACACATACACATACACATACACATATGGAAGGCAGCAGCGGGGGCGATTCAACTCATTTGTTATGAAAAATCGATCTATCCCTCTTTTATTTTATTGGTAGGCTGCCTGGTAGCGTGTGAAATTTTCTAATAGAAGTGGTTTAAATGAGTTATATGGTGTTAAGTCACCAATAACATACTCAAGTGTTTACAAACTTTTAAATTGCTTTCCCCATTGTAAGTTTGATCATATTTTAAGGGTTTTGCTAACAATAGTCTATGGTATTGTTAAACTTTGTTTACAAATTTACGATATTCACCAACACTAAATCTTAGTTACTATTTAAATTGGGAAGCTTCACATTATTAGTTATGGTAGTTATTCATAACACGTTTTTTTATATATTCTTAGTTATGCTAACTATTCATAACACGTTGTATTCAAACATAAAGATTTTTTAGCCGTTTATTGCCTTGCTGCCTTCTCTTTTCCGTTCATTTTGTTTCTTGGACTTTTCTCTCTTCAAAGTTCAAACTGCAAAACACAGTGTAAGGGCTGTTCTTAGCAAAACACTTGCTATATTAACAGGTTTTATAAGATTTCACTATCTGTGAAATTTAATACGAATAAAGTAGAAAATGGACAGATCAACCTAACACGACCTGACTCGTTTTACCGTTTCCTGAAAATTTTCACTTCTTGACCCAAACCAGTAACTTATCATGCACAATCTGAACCTGTCCCTAAATGGCATGCAACTTGCTTGTTTTTATCAGTTGGCCTTGTAATTTCAGGCAACAAGATGAAGAGCTGGATGAGCTAAGTGCAAGTGTAGAAAGGATTGGATCTGTTGGGCTTACCATACATGATGAGCTCATTGCACAGGTAATTGTGATCCGTTTCATCTATACTTTATATATGTAACAATAAAAGTAGTCATTTACACAACACATCAAAATTGTTGCAGGAAAAAATTATAGAAGACTTGGGTTCAGAGATGGATAGCACATCTAATCGCCTCGAGTTTGTTCAGGTGAGTTGATGATAGAAATATTGGTTTAATTAAAAAATCACAATTTAACAGCATTCTTTGAATGTTTGCAGAAAAAAGTGGCTGTAGTTATGAAGAAGGCCAGTGCCAAGGGCCAGTTTATGATGATCTTATTCTTGATCGTCCTGTTCATCGTTTTATTTGTTTTGGTTTTCTTCACCTAGGCTAATAGATATCAGTTTCAATAATAAAAGCATGCATGATTCTACATTACACTTTTGGTCCCAACATCCATCCCTTGTAGATATTGTAAACTCCGAATGCTTGTTGTACCCGTTTGTTTTTCATTATTCAGTACTTTGGAATTGGTTTTTGCGGTTCGAGTTTTGTATAAACAGTTGTGTATTATACAATTGAATATTAAGTTATATTATACAAATGGTTCTCAAGTTATTATGCATGCTACTATTTTAGTCATTAATCTATACCTCTTAAAATT
Organism: Smallanthus sonchifolius; assembly: GCA_023525975.1. Taxonomy (NCBI): domain Eukaryota; kingdom Viridiplantae; phylum Streptophyta; class Magnoliopsida; order Asterales; family Asteraceae; genus Smallanthus; species Smallanthus sonchifolius. The sequence goes on from CM042029.1 coordinate 272,982, forward strand.
ATTATTCCCGTTTATTTTTTTTACAACTAATTATATAATATTTCTTTGTCCGTAAAACATGAGTTTGTAATGTCTTAAATCAATAAAAGAGTAAAATTAATATACATCTGAATTTGGTTTTATATTTGGTAAAAGCTGATAGATGTATTGTTTTTTTTATTGTTCAGCTTCAAACAAAGGATACCAGTTGTTTGGTTTGTATTTTTTTTAGCAGTTTCTTGTGTCTTATATATTTTATGCAAACGTAATAATGGAATGGAACCAAGTCGTCCTCAACTCAAGGACCAAAGGTGGGTCCTATAATTATAGGCCTTCTCCTTTGTATAAGAAACATGGGTGCTTCATCATCCTATCATAACCAAATCCCCTATCAACCTACATACATATTAAATTAATTAAATTAAAAGATGGAGATTTGTATTTTAATTAAATAAAAATAATACCTCAGAAGAAGAAGAAGCGCGGTGAAAAGTAAAAATGCCTGAAGGGCAACCTCCACAAACAGAAGCTGAGCTCCATCAGCCGTAGTAATGAAGATGTGCGATGAGATCATGTATGTTCACTATGATTATCAACCCTAACCCAATCAATAGCACCACCACTCCCGATTTCGCCAACTGCGCGCCACGAAACCACACAACAAAACACCTGCGTTTGTATACTCCCATCTCTTCCTACTCCGCCGTGATCCGTAAATCCTCATCTCTCGCCAGCTTCACCATTTTTTGTTTCAATTCCTACAACACGACACGTTCATTCGTTCCCCATTTCCATATTTATCCAAAATGTCTCCATTATTATTTATTTTAAATATATTTACAGCTTTTTTTGTATTTGGAGTGGGTTATCGCACGGTAAATAAATACAGTCTTTGAAGTTAACACGTAAAAATATAATACACTCATCATTATCAGGTTAGGCAAAAATAAAAAATAAAACCGTAGCTTATCAATTTTAAGTTATACACTCATATAATCAATATTTCTTGTGGTGTTTGTACCTATGGTGAAGGAGAATGAGGCTAGTGGAAAAAAATTAGTAAATCATTCACTAAAATAAACTTTAAGTTGTACACTCATATAATCAATATTTCTTAGTGATTTAACTATTAATTCTTGGGTGAGTTCTAAACTCTTCAAAATCCGTCAATTCTAGGGTGAGACAATGCTATAAGTTCTTTGCACAAGAACTTGGGTTGACCCCTCCAAATTTCTAGAATTAGGAAAAAGAACTTTTGAGATTTTAGTGATGTTTGACTCAACTTAATTTCTTGAAATGGCTATTAACACGGTGTTGATTTGGTGTTCACCGTTCATGTGTTTAACTTTTTAGAAATCCACTATTATTGAATAACCTAAATGTGGAGCCCACTCTGTCCTGGCCCAAGACAAAGCCCATTAGGGTTAACTCCTCTCTCCTCTATTTATACAAGTCTTCATCAACACAAAAGCGGTTCTTTCTCTCCATCTCTAGCTCACACTCGTATACACACACTTATCATGAGGTGTCCACGGAGCCTATGACTCATTGGGTCCTCTAACGTAGGTTTTCCGTGTGATTGCAGCTAGCCCGACGATCGGAGAGGAACGAACTGAAGCCATGGAAGAACGGAGATGAGGCTGTCTCTCTCCCTTGACTATTAGAACATACACCCGAAAAACATGTAAGAAGGTGTTGAAGCTGGATAGGTTTGCGAAAGGGTATTAATATCTACTTTTTATTGTTTTTAAGAACATTTGTATTGGATTTGATATAGGTTTTTTATATACAGGAACTTGTTAAGGAGAAACAGGACAAGAAAGAGTAAGAATTGTAAAAACAGGTACAATGTTCTGGTCTTTTTTCCCATTGTTGTTCAAAAGTGTTTGTAGGATTAAAACTTTGTTTTAAACTGGTTTGTTGAAGTAATTTTTTTTCACATAATATACATAGATTTGTTTTGGCATTGTATTGGAAATGGTTGTTATGATTGGATACGTTTTAAAATGTTGGTCAGAGATGCGTAATCTGATTTTAGAGATGAAAACAATATCGTTTTGGGTCAAAACTGGCTTTAAACCATTTCTTTCGGGTTGATTGACCAGTTTGGTTCGGGTTACTGGTTTCATACTCTATAGAAGAACATGAACCATAGATAACATTCTTTTATAACTAGAGTTTTATGTTTTTTCGTTTTTTACAAGTCAAAGAGTTAATTTCAAATAAATTCATCCCTTTTGGTAATTACTACTTAATACTAAAAATGGTTGGAGAAAATAATAATACCAAGGAATTTGATATGTATTAGGTAGGCTTATTGTTTATAACTTTTTTTCTTTAATAATTAATTCACTAAATACAAAACGTGACTAATGTTACATGCAATATAACGTTTTTTGAGTGACTTTCATCTAGGTGGTAAAATAGTATATTCCCCTCACCAATTGGTGAAGGTTCAAATCCTGCAGCGTTGATGGGTTTAGTTAATATGACTGCATCTGCAACCATGAACATACTAAAAAACAAGAAACTTATACCATCAAACATATTCACGAATCAGATGCATGTACCTGCCCCAAATGTTGTGTAACCTTGAACTACAATGTAGGGTGTTCTTTATGTTTCGTTTTAGCTCATGACTATCATACAGGTAGCGCCTATACACACGATTATATATCCATGTACGAAAGTAAAACATTTATGTAGTCGATTACAAGAGATAATGGCGGAGATACTCGACTCTAGCTGGATGTTTGAGCTTCATCAGAGCCTTAACTTCATGCTTCCTTACCATTTCTCTTGATATATTCAAGTTACCTGCAATCTCTCCCAGTGTTCTGTTGCCTTTACCATCTAGTCCATATCTTTGTCTGATCACCAAGCTCTCCTTTGGTTTCAATGAATCAAGCTGCACAGGTTCAATTCATTTTTATTGGAGAAATATGAAAATGATTTGGGAAATACTGAATTTATTACCACATCATCGAGTGCAAGCCTGAGAAGAGCAGGCTGCCGTCTCTCATCGCCATCATTATCTGCAATCGTGTTGATAAACTCTTCCTGTGTGACTGGATTCTTTCTGTTTAGAGAAAGAATGGGTCTGGATGCCTTTGTCACTTCACGGTATCTCTCAAGGGAAATTCCAGCTTTCTTTGCTATCTCTTCTTCAGTTGGAGGTCTCTTATTGTCAAACCATAGCTTCTTTTTCGCCTTTTGTATTTCTATTCTAACCTGCATTCATCAAAGCATGTGTCAATGGTTTATTAAAAAAATGGCATCACTGGTTTATAGGAAGAAAACATACAGATTCAAGGCCAAAGGGGACTTTATAGAAACTTGAGAGGGTCATGGATCGTATGATGGCATGTCGAATCCAGAATAACGCGTATGTTGAGAGTTGTAATTTTCTTCCTGGTTCGAAGCGATCAATGGCTGTGATCAGACCCTTCACTCCAGCCTGGCATAAGTCTTGGAAGTTTCGGCCATTTGCAAACTCTTGAAAGTATTTGTTCATGACAAATAACACCAGTCGAAGATTATGCTGCATATACATTCTTAGTTAATAATAATGCTAACTACTGTTGCAATATTCACTTTAAAAAACCTAGTGGCTATTTTCTATTCTGATCAGCAAGGCCATCTTATATACGTGAAGCAATCTTAACGCAGGATAAGGAAAAAAAAATGTCTTTCTAACTTTTATTAAATGGCAAATTGAAGAGATTAACACCTAAACCTTAATCAATTTGTTTCTGGCTGCTTCACCACGTGCAATTTGTTTCCTCAATTGTGATGTGCTCGTGTTTGTTGCCTCTGCCAACTCACCATCTGTTGGTTCTCTTTCCAAAACTTTCCACAACTCCTCTTTCACTTTAAGGGTTGCCTGTTATAGCAGACAAAACCACTAAGAAATGAAGTTAAATATGAAAGAAATAAGTTTGGTGAAATTTTCACCTTCATAGTTTGTAATAACTTAAAAAGCCGGGTATGTTCTGAAGAAGGAAGAACTGGGGGGATCTTCATTTTCTTCCAATCTAAGCTGCCTAAATCTGTAGAAGCCGAGTAGTTTCTAACCAGTCTGTCAATCCTTTCCTCTTCATTGTCCTTCACATGCTTTCTCTTCTGATTTGAAGTAGTAACTGGAACATCTTTCTTGGTTTTCAAATGAATCCTGTTTTCGAGGGTCAACCTATGGAACTTTTTATGTACAATGTCAACTGTTGTTTTGATTTCAGGCTTCTTACTATCATCAGAGATCTTTTTCCTCCCCCTTTTCGGTTGATTATCAGAGTCAACAGTAGTGGGACTGAGCTTGTATAGCCTATTGAGTTCAGCTGCAGCTTCATGGTAATCCAAATCTAATGGGCAACAAGGAGCTTCTGCAGTTGATAAAGCTGAGGGCTTTTTACTCCGCCGCCTAAGTCTCTTTGGGTTTTCTTTGGATGTGTCGACAGATAAGTTTGCAGATTCTTTGGATGAAACCAGAGCTGTGTTTTTGGTTTTATCTGTTTTGAATGCTAGTATTGTTACTCTCTTGGTCGGAGTTGAAAATCTTGCAGTTAATCCAAATGCAGCAGTGCTAGATACGGACACAACTCCCATGCCAAGAAGCAGAAATTTGAGCAATGGAAGATAATCCCTGCAAAAAAAAAAAACAAATAGGTATGAAAAATCAATCAATTGCATATTCGGGCATGATAAGAAAAGTCCCTTGCAGACAAACTTTATCTTTGGAATATACAAAATTTGTTACTGGTAATAGTAAGCACAATCATCAATCTGATAAACAAATAAATCCAAACAATTTATGAGTCGTAATCGTAAGCAGCAGATCAGACCGGTATAATTAAACACAAGATTTGAAAGATCGAATTGTAATTTTACCTCAAACAGAAATTCGACGATAGAAATCAACTGCAACAATATGAAGCAAGAGTTGATTTTTGAGGGTGGTGTTAGGAGGAGAACTGCAACAATGGTAGCCACAAGCAAGAGTTGACGGTTGAGATGAGATCTGAGGGGAGAAGACGTGGCAGAATAATCGTCATGGCGATTTTTGAGTGGTGGGATGATATTTTGTATGGATGAATCTTTTTTACACGTAGAACCGAATTTCGTCTGCGCTACTTACGTTGCACCTTAACAACCACTCGAATTGTATTACTAAATTACAATTTTTGTCCTTTATGTTTATCATAATTATTGAATGGGTCCTTTAAAGTTTTGACTTTCAGTTATTATCCTTTATTTGAAAAGTTTCTTTGGTTTTTGTCCTTTACACTAACAGACATTAAGTTTTTCAATTAAGTCACCTCATGTGCACTGCACATGAGGGCATTTTTGTCTTCTTACATTTAAAGGACGATTTTTGTAATTTAGTTAAATTTAATAAATTATTTTATATATGTTTTATAAAACCTAATCTCTTAAAAAAGAAGCCCCCCACCTCCACTCTTTCATCTTCCTGTTATGCACTATCACCGTCCTTCACCACTGCCCCCACACCACTCCGCTGCGAGGATCTCCGACGACTGCACCTCCGACGACATCCGCTTCATCACTACCAATAAAGAAGTGTCAGATCTGATGTGTTTTTTTGTGCGAACCCTAACCAACAGTGAGGACCTCCGATGACTGCACCTCCACCCACACATCCTCCCTCCACCTCCCATAACCACCGTTGCATCCCTTAACATAACGACCTGCAAATCCAAACCCGCCTCCCTCTCTCCCCCGTCGACCACAACACATACGCACTCTCATCTCAGTTGAGCTCCCAACGCTAAATCGAGTTCTCAACCCTCTCCGATGGGGAAGAAAAAGTTTGAATCTCAACTGATTGTTCAATCCAATTTCTGATTTTCAGAAATTCTGCACTTGTTACAATTAAGGTGACACATGTTTTGTACAGAGTGATGGCTTCATGATTTATAAGTAGTTTGATTTTAGGTTTACCCAGATGATATAACTTTAAAGAAGTAAGAGTAAACTGCCATTTTCGTCCCTGTGGTTTGGTCAAAATTGCCACTTTCATCCAATAGTTTGTTTTTTTGTATCTGGGTCCTCATGGTTTTAAAATATTGCCATTTTCATCCTCGTGGTTTTAAAATATTGCCACTTTCATCCAGTCAGCTAACACCGTCCGTTTTTCTCAGTTAAATGAGGGGTATTTCAGTCCTTTTACTTATTTGTTTTATTTTTTCATCTTTTTTACTCTCACTTTTTAATCATCCCCAATTTAACCTCTAATTTAATCATCCACCTGCTGGCCTTCTTCCTCTTTTCCTGACCAGTTTCCGACGAGCACCACTGGAACACCTCCGTCGCTTGTTTCTATGATTAAAAAGTGAGAGTAAAAATGATGAAGAAATAAAACAAATATGTAAAAGGACTGAAATACCCCTCATTTAATTGAGAAAAACGGACGGTGTTAGCTGACTGGATGAAAGTGGCAATATTTTAAAACCACGAGGATGAAAATGGCAATATTTTAAAACCACGAGGACCCAGATACAAAAAAACAAACTATTGGATGAAAGTGGCAATTTTGACCAAACCACAGGGACGAAAATGGCAGTTTACTCAAGAAGTAATGAATTTGTGAAATTGTAAACTGGATTTGTGTTTTTCCCCCGATATATTCACCAGTGATTCATTAAACGATTCATTAATTTCTTCTCTGTAGAAAATTGGATTCTATTTGCTGAGTAGTGTTTATATTTCAGGGTGAAACATTTTGCTTCATTTTTAAGCTTTTGAAATTCTATTGTTATTCCATGTGTGGTAAATCTATGTTTAACGGATGATGTGTAAGGGCCTTTGAGATAAATCCTTTTATGAGATTTTTGCAGCGAATCAATGACAAACGATGATGTGAATCGGTGGTCGGCGATGGGGTTTTTGTCAACAGGGGTGGGGGAATGAGGTGGAGAAGGGTGGAGAGGTTTTTGTCCTATTTTAATTTATTTATTAAAATGTGGTCTCATCTTTTTAAGCTTTACAGGTAAAAAGAATAAAATGACCTCATGTGCAATGCACATGAGTTGACTTAACTGAAAAAATTAACTGCTGTTAGAGGAAAGGACAAAACTCGTAAGTACTTTTGTAAATAAAGGATAACGATTGAAAGTCAAAACTTTAAAGGACTCATTCCATAATTATGGTAAACATAAAGGACAAAAATTATAATTTAGTCTTATTATTATTATTATTTAATTGACGTGGTTAAATTATAGCAACAATTTTTTAATTTGGTCACAACAAAACCATGCCAAATTGCTTCCTCTTAACTATTCTAATTAAAGAACCAACTTTATTCTAATTTTATTGCAGTTTAACCGTATAAAAAAAGTTCTTGTTTACTGGCAATCATTTGAGTTAACAGATTTTCAAACGTAATGTTACAAGTTTATACTTTTAGATAAATAACTTAATCGAATTACTTCTCGAAGTTCTAGATTTTATCATATTTTTTGAAAAAAAAAAGTAAAAATAAAAATTATCACCCAAATGCCAAGGTTTTCAGTAGTGATGTAGTCAACTTAGCTTTCTTGCATGTACTTGAATTTCTTAACCGGTATGTTCTTCAACTTGCTCCTATCCTATCTATGACAAGAAAATCCAGATCATGAGTGTACCTTTTTAGTTTTTACAGCTTAATGCACTTGTCAATTTTGTCCCCAAAATCTAAACTGTTCTTATCAATTTTGAATCTGTACTATACTTCATTTGACTCTTAAAAGACTGGACACACAGGAAGCGTTTGGGGTGCTGTTTAATTCAAAACCTATTTATCCTATCTCCTCCCATCTCCAACAACAAAACATAAACTGTAAATCCAAACGCACTATGCAACAATAGTGTGGATGGATCTCCATCCCCTCAGTTAAAGGTCGATTCTAATAAGATTAAAAGGCATAACTATTGTGTCCACACATATTGCTAGAAAAAGACAGTTGTGGACGGTTGGGAAAGACAAACTACTCACTAATGGGTACCTACAGTTTATACTACGTCAACAGATCATGCCCGGTATGCCATCGTTAGTTAAGTTAAGGATCAGACCGTTGGTGTGTAAGTACATGGATCGTGCACTAAGTCAGTGGTAGGATCAAGATAGGCTATGCTAATGTAGCCGATTAAACATTATTATTACGGACCAAGTCTTGCAACTAAGTTTCAAACTTGAAACTAGAAGTGATTGCTTGTTTCTCATTTTCGTTACCGATTCCTGCTCTCCCTTGTTTTTGTGTGTTTCTTTCTTTCTTTTTTATTTATTGCATAATAGTTTAGCTTTAGTTTAATCCAACCTTCAATCAAGCTTTTTGCATTTGCTTTTTGTATGAAACAGTTTGTGTAATACTAACTAATGCTTCTCGTATACTTTGTAAAATCACAAGTAGATATCAAGTTTTTCATACAACATTCTGATTGTTCTTTATTCACTGAAGGAGCTAATATATAGCTTACAATCGACTCCAACGAAACAAAATAACCTAAACCAGAAGGCTAGGAACAAAACAACGACTCACGACTACATGCATGTTCAAAGTAAACCTTCTGACTTAATCAATTTGACACATGCATGGGCTTGAACAACATGCAGAACTCGGCTTGGGTTAAAGCCCATTATTAGAACTGACCCAATAACAAAAGACCCATTACATACTTACCCTAGCTACGGCATAACTTAACTCCATAAAAGCTACTTGTTTTAAATCATATTCACTCACTTTAACGGTTAACCTCTCTGATGTGTTAGATGCATGAGTGCATATCCCTACATTATTTATTTTACCACTTGCTCAAATTGCATAAATAAGAATCGATTCAAGAGCTAAACTAATATATAATGAAACGAATTACATATAAGAGATCCATGAGTTAAACTAATCAACTGTGATATACAACTGACAACTTGTCTAAACTAAGATCACATCTGTTAATTAAATTTTTCTAGCTGATCACGTACTCCTCTTATTACTGCTGCCAATCAAAGAGGAGGTTAGATTTTGAACATCTGATATTTAATAATTAAAATGAGATCTGCCTAATGGTTTGTATTTTGCTTTGACATCATGCAATAAGCACAGTGTTTAATGTATTCGGCATGATCTCAGTCAAAACAACAATTCCCAAAAAAGCATTGGCTTAGCAGAATGTCTGTTGGATATGTTGAACCAGGTCCTCCGCGCTTAGCTGGCATTCAATTCCAATCTATTACAAATCAATAATAAATAACTACTGTTAGTATATATATCAGATCAGTTAACAAATGCAGTTTAATATACAGAAAATTAATGGAGCTTAACATGAATAGCTGGTTCCAGAAGAAAAACGTGTGTGTAGGTATGGCTGACCTTAATAGTGAAGGAATTCACCATAGTTTCATCAACAGTGTTGATGCCAGCCTGGAGTATTTCAAGAGAGAGATCTTCAAGAACTGATACTATTTTCGTTGCTTGGCCTGGCAGCCGTGGTGAGATGGTCTTTAGAAGAAGATTAGAGCCTGAAAACTTCACCTCAACGTCAGCAATGGAAGATTTTGCGTTAGGGATGTCAGAGTTTGAGGAAGAGGTAGAAGGTGAAGGTGGTTGTAGTAAGTAGGAAACTTGCTGCAATCTGGCTCTGTATGGGCTTACTGATTGTGGAGTTGTTGGGCTAATAGGCAAGCCTGCAGGTCTGGGGCTCAGCGGCGAAGGCCTAGGACTCAAAATATCAGTGTACACCTTTCTTTGTTTCTTTGCCTCCAGTGATTGAAGAAGTTGTTGCAATTCAGTGATGTAGTCAACTACCATTCCGATTATTGATGCCTGATCACCCTGCACTTGATCATAAAAACACAACACATATATCATTGAGTGTTAAACTTAATATATAGTTTAGTTGATCGACATATATACCCTTTTGACATAGAAACAAGCTGGCAATAGGGAACGGAGAACAGCTAAGTGGTCGTTCATCTGCTTCCTCCGGTTGCGCTCCATGGTGATATGTGCCCCTTTCTGCTGCCCATCTTGCATCGCAGAAAGCTTCTGCCTTTTCCTCGTGGGTGAGTCCATATCCGCACCTGCAACTTGATCAGTGCATGAAGAATTAGAGTTGGGTGAATGCTGTTTAGCATGAACCATGGATGTGAATTCACCCTCAAGCGTACTGAAGAAGATGTCCACTGCACCTGGTGATATCATGAACTGCTCCATGTAACCATCCAACAAGTCCGTCAAAGAAGTACACTCATTTTGATTATTATTATCAGAAGCAAGGAAGATGAGCACTAGTTGAAGAAACCAAACAGAAACAAAAATGTACACGTTACGTTATGTGAGGGGGAGAAAGATGAGGTGTATTTATAGCAGGTACGTGACATTAGTTCTCCTCCATCTTTTTATTTATAAATTTTGTTTTTTATGGAATTTAGTAATTAATTCTAAACCGTGAGATATATTTTATTGATCGAACAGGTCCTACCAGAATCGAATCACAAATTTCCGCCTTTTTAGCCAATATATGATCATTGATTCGGGATGCCTTAATTGCTTTGGGACTTAAATCTGGGCATTTAATGGATCATGTCTTAACCGTTGGAGTCGACTCTAAATTTCAACTCCCCTTAAATTTTCCATGTTTCAAAGGGACTTTTTATTTATTTATTTATTTTGAAATTACTTCTAGTTATACTTTAGAAATTTTGGACTAGTGATTTTTATTTTACTTTACTTTTTCTTTTCTTTCTATTTAACGATTGAAACAGAATCAAAACGTCTCTTCTTTCTTGAATCTTTAGTGAATTAGAAATCAGACTTCTTCATTCTCCCTTGTCGATTAAAACTTGTTAACGCAGCCCACAACAACATCTTTGATACGTGACTGATCTTCATAACACCATGTTTGTTTATGATTGAAACGTTAATAACACCCAAAAAAACTTTCTAATTTTCAATCAACAACCCTTAATCTCTTGATTTATGTGACTGCTCCTTCTGATTGCCGATAATTCCTACCTTGTTCGATTTCTGCAGTCCATGCCAAACAGCAATAACAAAAAAACAATCCCTTTTGTTTCTATTTTCTTATGATCAATGAGCAGCCGCCTTATGTTTCTTTGGTGCAGCCAAATAGCAATTAATCTTCCTTCTGATCAAGTCACTCAGATAACTTGCCTTTTCTTAAGTTCAAATGAAATCAATTTGGTGGGTCAGACCAAGAACGATTTCACTTGCAGGGTTTTGTTTGAACATATTTCAAAACCAAGAATCGCGACGTACAATTTCTATCTTACAGTATGTACACTACTAGCTAGCCCCTCTATTAATTACAAATACACTCTTGACTCTAAAACTTAACTTATGGATGATTACAAATCTGACCTGTAACTTTGTACCAAAGTTGATATCACACAATTAAGACCTGATAGAGTGATTGAATATCTTAAAACAAACCCTTATATGCAGTGCAGGTGGGGATGAGTATTTTGTTGGCGTAGATTGTAGTAACAACTAATATATATATATATATATATATATATATATATATATATATATATATATATATATATATATATATTTATGCTTATGCATGTCAAGTGATGAGATGAATTTGGTTGTGTTAACTGGGTATGAAAGAAGAAAACAAGAATGTACGTGGTAGCTAAAAGAAACAAAAATTAGAAAAAGCATGAGTTATGTGAAAAGGATATATGCATGAAATTCAGTATTATTTTGTTTTTAGCTTTTGAATGTTTGGAACACCAAACCAAACCAAACCATGGTTCTTATTAACTCCTTCCCAGCTACCTCTTTTTCAAATTTCTAATTAATGACATATGGCGTTGCATATTTTTAAGTTTCAATATCTGATTCTAAATTAATTTGTACGTGTGTGTTTCAGTGCATGAAAGTAAGAGTAAATTAATTCCAAAAGTTAATTAACCGTCTTACACCATCATTATTAATTTACATACATACATACACATGAGTGTATGTTTGGAATGTGGTGCAAGTTAGCAAATCTGCATATGAAATGAATAGGAGCTTCAATGCCCATGATTTACCCGTGCCTGCCCCCACACCCCAATAATTCTCATTCAATTGCTTTTCTTTTTTATTTTATTTTCAAAAAACAAAATACTCCTTTTCATGTGCCACAGATAAATTAAAATTATTATAGTGTGTTAGTGTTTTATTAATTTCTAACCCTTAACAATTACAAACATTAAGTGTTCCATAAAAAAATATTTACCAATTAATATATCATAAGATATCTTTTCTTATTTCAATTTTGGTCAACATTTTTTCTAGGACATGGAAAAAAAATTAATTTTTTAATGCTGAATCTTTATTGAACATACACTAATTAAACTTTTAACTTCATAAGTGCATTTTTTTTAACGTCGTTTGGTATACTCCCCCCAATACCCGAGTGAGTCGTCTTCCTAAGACGGGATGTCAACCGTCCATACTGATTTTGACGCTCTAGGTCTAACTCATCCAGGAACACCATTAAGGAGGGAACCCCCCCCCCCTCTCGAGTCAGGTTTAAACCTCAGACCTCAAATATCCTAAGCCCTTTCCATCACCCCCATGTCATTGGACCAGAAGACCAATTGCCTTCATACGTAAATATTAGCTAGAATGCATATGTAGCCGTATTTAAGTATCATAATCACCATCTCACGCCTTAGTATATTTATCATTGAATACACTAACTCGTAATATTTTATTTATTTATGATATTGTCACAAAATAATTTTTCTATATCACATGGAAGTGAATGTGCTAAACTAATAATGTTCACTTGTTTATGATAATGCCAGTACGGGAATTTTCTATGTTTTAGCACCTGATTAAATTAAATTACCAGCTGATCTTTTACTTATTTATAAAAATGTCAACACGTCCAAGATTGAACAATGATAAGATGGTTTTCATTTTTAAAAGTTGTTCTAATAAAATCTTAAGTAGTTCTTGTTTGATTTTACACACATACGTACAATGGCGGAGCTTGAAAAACTAAGAAGCGGGGGCCGAAAGTCACAAGACCAATTTTTTTTTCCTATCGCTATGTTTCGGGTTATATGTTCAGGCCGGGCCAAACAAATCAATAATAAATAACTTTAAATATAAAATAATCTATTATAATGCGAGAGAAAAAATGTAAGTACCTGGTAGAAAATTACAACTCAGTCCGACGACCTTTAATATTTTTGAATTCATCAATTATGGATTCCGAATCAAACTTATTATCAATTTCTTTTTCTATGTAAATCACCAAGCTATTCGCGAGATACTCGTCTGCCATCTTATTGCGAAGCCAATTCTTGAATATTTTCATTGCTGAAAATCCTCTTTCTGTTGTTGCAGTAGAAACTGCAAGTGTCAAGATTAGCCGAACCAATCTATCAACCAAATAATAATTTTCACGTTTATGAGTTTCCACCAGACTTTTGCATAAATCAGAAATATTTGATACACCAGTTAGCTTGGTATTCATTTTCATCTCAATATTAAAATCTTCTAACTGATATGGTAATTGATTCCTCTCATGCTCTGTAAAATCCTCAGGATGATACTTCTCAACTAGAATACAAATCTGATCAACATTAATCAATTTTGAAACAAAACTAGAACTAAGAGATAACAACTCCATCGCTTGCTCATTGAATCTACTATTCAACTCATCTATCTGTCTGTCCAATGTGGATGTAAACAAATCTACTCGGTAATAATGTCCAAATGTAACATGAAGATCTTTTTTACGAGGCCGATACCGAGTAGAAGTATATAAAGCATTGAAATCTAGAATTTCTATTTGATACTTGTCACAAAAATAAGTAACTTGTTCAAGCAAAGAATCTCATCCATTGTTTATAAAATCAATTTGACTAACCTTTGTTGATGAAACTAAGTCCATGGCATTCCTAATCATAATCCTAATACTTAACAAGAATACAACTAAAAAATGCAAGAAATCAAGAAATTAGGGCTTGATTCAAAAATGCAAGAAATCAAAAAATTAGGGCTAGGCTAGTATTCAACACCTTAGCAGCGGAGCAGCAAACAGCGACTGGTGGTTGAGAGTAGCGGCGGAGCGACGGCGACTGGCGGCGAGCAGCGCCGGCAAATGGCGGCGACTCGGTGAGCAGCGATTTGGGGCAGGGGCAGGCAGTGGCAAAACTGATATGGAGGAGGAGTGGGATATGGTCGATTGTTTTTTAGGGAAAATTAAGTTAGGTTAAAAATAATTTTGAATTTTTCATTCCCCCCTCTAAACTTACACTTTTATTTTTAAAATGAACAATCTATTTTTTTTATTTCGTACCCATAACTTATCGAATAAATCTTAACAGAGCAAAAATTCTTTAGGGGAAAAAAATAAGCAGGGGCCAAGAATTCTTTAGGGAAAAAAATAAACGGGGGCCGGCTCTATACGTAAAAAAAATTTCGGACGAAAACGGAAAAATTAACACTACTAACGGAAAAAAAGACAAGGGTCGGGGCCCTCCCTGGCCCTTTCATAGCTTTGGCCCCTTCATAGCTTCGCCCCTACGTATGTGTGAGGGAAAGAGGGGGTTTAAACGCAATGGACATAGTTATTTTTGGTTTGTCTGGTGTCAAATTTGATATTAGAACTTGTTTGTTAAATTTCGTAAATAAATTTATTTTAGAAAATTTTGAATTAAATTTTTTAAAGGTAACATGAAAATTTAAACTCCCGGCTTATATTTAAAAGATTCTAGAATTGGAGACAGAAGAATTGAAGGCGGCTCTAGCATGTTCCAAAATAGTGATAGTGATGTCAAATCAAAATATGATTCTTGTCATCAAGCTGGGAAAAATAATTGGGACGCTACAAGAATTTTGAAAACAAGAAAGCCTTTTCAAGAGATTTTTATGAGAAAAAGATAAAATATTTGGTGTAAAAATTTGTTAGTAAGAGCTTTATAAGAAAAAAACAGTATGCATCATATTTTATGCAGGCTGAGAGAGATGTTAGCAACAATCGGTCGATTTATTGCCGGTTTCTGAAACTCCAAAACACCAAAAAAAAATGCACGGATATTATTTAAAACGTAATATTATTTTCTTTGAAATGTCATGAAAATGGTATTTTGATTTTGTTTATTTTAACGGCTTGAAAAATAATCACTTGTTATTTTACGTGGTAATTAGCTAAATAAAAAGAATTTACGGTAAAGTATTTATAAGTAACCTAAGCTCGTTCGTATATATAAGACGAGTTTAAAGCATTTAACATTTGATCATATGGTTTAACTCCTTCAATTTGATTGTTTCATATCATTTTTTTAATTGTAAAAAATATTATATATATATATATATATATGAATTGACTATTTCTCATAAAATATAGTGGCTTTTCCTTAGTCCTCTCACCACCTCACATTCAACATTTGGTTATATGCTTTAATTTTGTTTACAAGCTTTTACCTTTTTCTTTTCTACAAAACCACCTCAAACGTGACTCTGCTTTTTGCCTCTCTTACAGAGACAGCTACATCAAAAGCATTACACATAATGGCACCAACCTAAAGCGGAAGGTTCACTTCTGGTACTCTGCCATGATCAAAGTAATGATGGTTATCACTTTATTTGTATCTATTTGTCTATATGTGTTCATGTGTGTGATGGTGAAACAGGATTAACAATTGATCGCTTGTGTGTTAATGTTGGTGGCCTTGGCGCTAACTTACCTCATCCACTGAACTTGACTTCTTTATAAAGATGCAAAAGACAGTGGTTTGTATGGATTGGTCTTGGGATCTTGTTTCTTGTATAGCTGGAAATTTATTGTTTTGAATTGGAGTCTCAGGGATGAAACAGTAGAGAAATTATAGTTTTCATTGTGTTGAATCTTCAATTTTCTTGTTAAAATTCATAATTTGTAATATTCAATTTTCCATATTATGAAACTCATTCCCATGGGCCATTGAAGATTTTCTGATGCATGATGCAATACATTTGGATCATATAGTCAAGGGACCAAGGCAAAGAAAAAACCCAATTAAATGGGATCAAATCAAAAAGTTAGATGGATCATGTGTACTTTTAAAGCTTACATCTCCATGATCATTTTAGTTTTTAATAAAAAAATGTTTTAATTGTAATAACACATTCTTAAAACGATTAACTAAACTACTAAAGATCAGTATAATTCACCCTGAAAACAAATCACTTTGACCCACCCAATGAATTGGTTTCTTTTAAGAGATGTAATGTAATAAACCAAACCATCAAACTTGCTACACATTTACAGTTGCTAATTTGAACATTTCTCACTTTTCAAAATCCAAATACAGGAACTGAACTTTGAACTAGAACAGCTCTGACTATGTTTGTGGAGAATAAATGCAAAGAAAAGAACAAAAAGAACCGAGATTAGTTTTGTTATCATGAGGAGACCATCTAAATCTACCAACTACCAAAACTGATAATCTCTGTATGCCGTATGGTGGATGTATTTGGGGTCAAAAAGTCTAATGGAATGAACGAGTCCAGCTTATAACTCATGAAGTTGCATGTTGTTGACGATGTAGAGCATATTTTACAACCTCATAAAACGATACCACGATTCCAACAGAAGGTCCTGCACGCCCCACACGTGGCCCAACACCTGTAAATAGTCCCCTC
This sequence comes from Smallanthus sonchifolius, assembly GCA_023525975.1. Classification (NCBI taxonomy): domain Eukaryota; kingdom Viridiplantae; phylum Streptophyta; class Magnoliopsida; order Asterales; family Asteraceae; genus Smallanthus; species Smallanthus sonchifolius. The sequence goes on from CM042029.1 coordinate 289,607, forward strand.
ATTCCCCCATCCCTGATAATTCAACAAACAAAAATGTTACAAAATCACACACATGTCAAAAGTTATGTTTCATCTCCAACATCTAGAAAGCAAAAACATGTCAAAAGTTGGTCAGGATATACTAAATGAATAAAATTTCCTAAATTATTTTATTCAAAAAACTAGATTACTATTGGAATAATTATACGATTTTTGTAATCGAATTTATAAATTTTATATGCAAAAACATTAACAAAAAGGGTTTGGGGCCGACCAACGTCGGACCAGTTCTGGCCTTTCAACCAGTCCTCCCATTACGAAACCTCTAAAATCCACTGAAACCAAAGTTTTGAAGATACCAGTTTGTTATTTAGTTCCAAAATGGTATTTTTTTTAAGGAACATACCTCCAAACCTCCATTAGAGTCTGCCTTGTTGTCATCCTTAATGCTCTAATAGGATCCTTCTGCAATAACATAAAAGCGATACAGAAATGTAAGTAAAGATGTGAGTTGACAAATGACAATTGTTCACGATCTACATGTTTTGAGAACTAAAGTGAAAAAAAATATCCATCCAAACTTCAAGCACATACCTCTATTTGTCTTCGAGTTTTTGCAACATCAAGTGGACAGGTGGCGGCGGCAGCAAGGCTACCTGCAACAAAACCTGCAGAGAAATTTGCTCCCAGCACACTCACAGCATTGGCTTCCTCACCCACCAAACTCAGAAGCCTTTTTCTTACTGGCTCAAGGGTAGACCAACAGATGGCAGAAAAAGGTACATCACGAGCAAGCTGTGCCCCAAGACCTGTCCAAAGGGCGCGGTAACTTTGAACTGCAGTCAAGAAAACCCAGGTCAATTGCAGTTAATATCTTTATAGCAAAATCCTGTTATCATAATTAACACCATCAAATCATGAATATCTTAGATTCATACAAAAATTAAGAAGATGCAGTGGAGAAATATTTTAAGAACTAACAAAAAAAACACCGATCGCATACACATATATTTGCATGTTCATAAAAAGTTTAATAGCTTACATTTGTTCTTCATACTTTCCGATGTCTTGACACTAGACAACACATCCACCAACGTCTTCCATACTCCAGGAGCTTTGTTGCCGCTGTTAAAGTCTTTGAATGCCTATATGCACACATTCACGTTGTCATTTATAAAAACAAAAATAACTAAAAAAACTAGTGCAGGTGTGTAACTACTTCAGTGCTAAAAGGCTCCAGCCAAAAAATTCCACATCAAGTAGTGTGGCCATGTTCATAAGACTTTTCAGGTTTTAAATTAAATATAAAGTTTAATAAAATGTGGTGACTAAGAAACAACTAGTATTATCAAAAGCACCTGCATGCGGGTTCTAGCAAGTTCTATAGGATAGCAAGTAGTGCAAGCCAATGAGCGTGACAACGATCCGGCCAGTAAAGGGGCATATGGGGTCATGCTTGGAGCATTCTGAGCTGAAAACTCTTCAAACCAGTTACGGAATATGTCATAGAAAGGGAGATAGATTCCCACCTGTTCAAACAAAATATTAAAAACTAATGTTAGCTCTAACCAGAGTGCACTTTAGCTTCAAATAATGACTCAAAATCATCAAGAAACGTACGGTTGGTATAGCCAATGCAAGACCCGCATTTGTGCCTCTCCATAATCTTGCAACTCCCTCCTGTAATACTCTCAATAAATATCTCAATACACTTCAAAACCTACGGTATAATATAAAGAAGAAACAAGACGAGAGAATGCCAACCTGGCGAATAATTTTGTAGAATACATCCAGCGTTCCTTTGTACTCAAAACAGTCTGGCGGACAGATTGACACTGTACCATGTACTCCAGCACGGGTGCATGATGGCGAACATCTTAGATCAGCAAACATCTGAGGAAAGATGTAATTTATAGGAAAACTAAGATAAGATGATTATCAAGAGCCCTGATATAGATATCAGTTAACTGTATAGATGCTATCTTGCTCATATTACACACATGAAGTAAACGTGGTGCTTAACTACAATTCATAATTGTGGAGAAAGATTAAGAACTACCAAACACTGTTCCACTAAGAACATGATGGTGGTTGATTTGACGTTCACAATCATCCATGACATTTCAAAGTGACAACATACAACTGGTTTCAATAAATTTATAAACACCAAACAAATAGGTAGAGGTTTCCATAACTACGAGATGAATAAATAAACGCAGCTGCTCCCAACTCATTTCCTGTCTAAAGACATTAGCTAACCAATTTACTATAAGAAAATTGATACATGTTAATGATAGAAAAATGTTGGTAGTCAACTACTAGTTCTAGAAAATGCAGAAATTAGAGCATACTAACAAATGTTACATATCAGTACACATACCATATTTGGTCCAAAAACTGCCATTCGACTGGTATGATTAGTCATTGGATGCGAGTAAGCAACACCAGCAGCCTGTGCTTGCAGCCTTGTCTGTAAAATCACAACCATACAAAAGAAAACAAAACATAAACCCTGAAAACAAAAGTAAAGACAGGGTATTGAAGGGGGGAAACTGAAAAATGACATACTTTGACGACATCAAGAGGGTTAACAATAATGGCGGAGAGGACGGCGGCGCCGGCTGCGGATAAAGCTCTCTCCGGAAGCCCTAATTTGTCATTCGACTTCAAGGGCGTAGATTTAACCGGTACGATCATGGTTGAGGAGTCGGAAATCAACTCAAGTTCATATTCATGCGTTGCATCCCCACCGGAGTTGATGAATAGATTATTGTGGTCATACTGCTTCAAATCGTTCTTATTTAACATGACCAATAGGAACTTAATCCTGAAACAGAATTCATCGATGGTTAATTGAATCAAGAATCATGCTTACTATGAAGAAGAAAATATGTTACCTTTTGATCGCAGCTTTTATTGAAAGCGGAGGAAGAATTAAGGTTCCCAAAATGCTTGGAATGCAGAAAAACGCTCTGACGCCACAAAGAAAAAGGAAACCGAATGAAAATTAAAATTGGGAAATTGGGGTTGGGCTGTATTCAGACGTGTAAAATTCTAGAACAAGCCCCGTTGCTAGGTCATTGTTGCATCATTTTTCGACCCAACTCGTTTACTCCTTTTTTTTTTTTTTTGACAGCAAAGGCCCAAATACCCTAATCACTCTCACAAATAGAAGCGTCTTGATCCGACCTCACACACTACCTAATCACTCTCACAAATAGAAGCGTCTTGATCCGACCTCACACACTACATCGAAGAAAACCTCCTAACTATCTCAAACGAGACTTGAACACATGACCTTTAATTTGAAAAGGTATAGGGCTATCACTCAACTAGAAGGTTGATTGTGTAAATTTAAAAAGTTACGAGGCTACCATTTAACCAGAGGTTGAAGGCTGGGAGTAATTTGAAGTTAAACGACACTGTCACGTACTACTAAGGCAATAAGGGGAAGAAGAGGAATGATGGATTTTGGTTTTTATATTTTTTACGATCTTTTTTATTTTATTTTTTAAGTAAAATGATAAAATAGTCATTTCATAAAACTTTAACAGTCTGATATGAGTGAAAAGTGAGGGTTGCAAGGTGTAATTCTAAAAACTGTTCACCTCATCTTCCCGGTGTGCGAAGTATGTTGGATTTACACATTCAAATCTTTAAAATATGAAGTATCATGGCAACGAAAGTCTTATTTGGTAGGTGGTTCAAGTGTGAAAGAACTCTTAAAATCGAAGGTGATTGGTTCAAAGCTCTACCGGCGTACTATTTTATCCATTGTGCTCTTTACGTTTTTGGTTTATTTGGAAAGCGCGGAACGATAAGATTTTCAACAGCTTCGGGTGGTCCTTAGATAGAGCTTTAGAAGAGATCAAGACTTCAAGTTTTCTTTGGGTGAAAAACATGTCCAAATAGTATTCGCTCATCTAGGATAATTGATGTAATTTTTTGATTGCTTTTTAGTTGTTTTGTAATGTGTCTAGCATTTTGCTAGTTATATATATATATATATATATATATATACACACACATCCTCTGTTTGCTGTTAAAAAAATATATAATGTTTTACAAATGAAAAGCAACCATAAAACCCAAATCATCTGAAAAGCTTAAAAACTAAACATGAACAATAAAAGCCAAATATTCTTCTTTTACAGCCGTCATATGCCCTTTAACTCACCATTCCTTTACCATTGCTACTGGAAGAGTCAAACGCTCCTGGAATACATGTTAAATGGGACAACTTAACTTGTAATTTCTAACGTTTAGTATTTCAAAACATATTCATAATAATCAAGTTTTTTTCTCACAAAAAAAAGTTTTAAATTACCGACACAAGTTTAGTAACAAATACGAGGTTGTCTAGGTATCGAATCCAAGAAAAAAAAGTTGTAGATTAAACTTGTTATGGCACACATGAGATTCTTATGAATGGATTGATTGTACTTATTGGTTTAATGATCATTTTATTTAATGAATTGTATTGATACTATATATTGAGCCACTTTAACATCCACTCCATATAATTTGTCTAACCAAATGTAATTCACTGATTAGAGCCAACCCGCTACTTGAAGTTTGAGTCGTTCTCATCTTAGCGCGCATGTTGCGATAATGGAAGTATCAATTGTAAAATGTTGTTGCTTATTTTTAACATGTTGTATGATGTGATCGTAGTGTGTAGATTGCTACTCCATATAAATGTCTAACCAAAATGTTTTTGCTTACTTTAATGAATATAACAGACACGTTCATGTTTTTAACGCACGAACATAAACGTTTGAGTGTTGATGTTCGCTTGTTTATTCGGTTAAAGTTAAATATGGGAGACGAGTCATGACATAGAGGTACCATTGATGGACCTAGTCACCGCCTCAAGGCTAGGGCTGTTCAAAATGCTCGACACTCGAACTCGTTCGAAAAATGCTCGGAAATATGCTCATTCGATTTCGGCTCGGTTTGTAAACGAGCCGATCGGCTCGGTTCGATTTGTAAACGAACCGAGCACGAGCAAAGGTACGCTCGCTCGTTACTCGTTCGGTTTGGCTCGAATTAATTTTTAATTTATATTATATATATATATAATTAATGAATTAATATTTTATACATTTATAAATAACTCTTTTGGTCCAATCTATTATGAAACTTCTTATAGTGAGTCAAGAATAGACCAAATTAAATCCTAAAAAGAAAAAAACCTCTTTAATAATTATGTTACTTTACTAGTTCACTGTAATATCCGAGATATTTCGACCCATCTTTTGCACGTATATCTAAAGAAAAACTCGACTCCGTGTTAAAACTATTTCTTTAAAACGGCAAATACCTATGGATATATATATATATGTGATAAATATGGCTATATATGTATATATATAGATAGATCCTTAAATAACACAAATTTATATAATATATATATATATAACAATAAAAACAACTCTAAACTTATTTGATTTTGTAAAATAAATCTATTTTTGTTAATCTATTTTTGTTTAACACACTTTCCGCTGCATCGTTTTGTGACACCCTAAATTGAATATAACTAGTAATATGGCTATATATGTATATATAGATAGATCCTTAAATAATCTTTTTTTTATTGGAGGTTGATGGGCTAACAAGGAGGATTCCCGAAAGAAGGAGTGGTCACCAGGACTCACTTAAGTACCCTATTTCCCTAGCCAGAACTTCCTCATGGGCCTACAACTTCTCTCAGTTGTTGTCACCGGTGTTTGGGTTTATGGTACTATGTCGAGGTTCATTGTGGGCTTAGAGGCTTTAAACGTGGAGCTTGTCTATTCCATGGTAGGCTTCTTCTCTTGCGGGGAAAACGATCAGGTTACTAATCCCTTTGTTAATGTACTTTAGATTTAAAAGACGTTAAGTCTTGTTTTACAAGAAACGGTGATGTGTAAGTTTTAAAGACGTATGAAAGTTTCGGGATGTAATAAAGTGAAACAAAGTTTGAGTAAATCATCAAATGAAGTTGTGAGTGATAAAATGAAAACACAAGAGTTTCTCCTTAGGTGTCAAGTTTATAAAGTAATGACGTTTGTAGAAGGATTTGTAGGGCAATACATAGTTTTAATGGGCTGTTAGTTCAAGGATCATGAAGTTTAAGGATGTATGAACACTTTGAGATGTATAAAAGTGTAGCAAAAGTTTGAGTGAGTTATCTAGAGTGAGTGATGAAAATAGGATGAAACACAAGGGTTTCCCCTTAAGTGTTATGTTCATAAAATAATGAAGTTTATAGGAGAATTTGTAGAGTAATACATAGTTTTAAGGGTTGTATTACAACGATCACGAAGTTTATTGGGTAGTATCTATAAATATAAGTTTATGTATGTAGTTTTTAAGTATAATCTCGTAAGAATTTCTCCTTGAAGGTAACTCCTTCAGGTCACGACGAGTAAGCATGCTGTCATGTGATAATTCTTGAAAAGACAGGACTTAGGAATCATAGAGTAAAGGTTATAGAGGAAAGTTTTAGAATCATGAAACTATGAAGTATAAAGTATTTTAGATGGTACTCATTTAGTGCACATCACTAAATAAGTACTTTGACATATCAAGAGAAATTTAAGTTCCCTAGTGTTTAGAGAAGTCGTGCATTCCTATAAGTTGATACTCATCCCAAGAATTCCCAGGAAAGCATACGGGTCCAACGGTTGATTTGGATTTGTACGAAATGCTTTCCTTGACAGAATTTCCCAGAATACAGGTATCCACCCTTCCGGTCCGCACAAGTTCTCATACATTGTCTAGAACTTAAATACTCTTGACGATAATTTATTGGTGGCTTAGACTTAAAGCCTAAGAACGTATCCTCGATGTAGTAGACTCTTGTAGTACGTAGATAAGTAGAAGCATATAATTTCCAAGCGTTCACGTACAAGAATTAAGAATAGAATGAGGAGAAAGTTCCTAGTAAAGGACATGAGATAACTCATGTTTGGGTCTCCTAAGTTATAGTCTAGGTCATGTGTCTAATAACCTAATTCCCTATAACCAAGGCTCTGATATCAATCTGTCACACCCCAACCAACGGCGGATTATACGTCGGGGCGGACGCGGTTGTTCAATAGCACAAGGTTGACTATTAAAGTTTCAATATTTCATTAATAAATAATTTAAGATTCAATACAAGGAAACATAACAAGAATACAACGTTTAATTGATAAGTAGTCTAGGTCCAAAGCATCCTATGTGATCACAAATAAGTCTCATGATGTAGAACCTTAAACATGTGAAAGAATCTGTCAACTACAAAATAGTTTGTGAGATACAAAGGTTTTGACACATTTTAACAAGTATTTGAAAAGAGTTACAATTCACTATGATATATGCATTCTATAATGTAAGTATGAGAAACAAGTATCTTAAACATTGTGCACTTCAACCCTCCAACCAAGTTTAGGCATAACCCGCAGGTTACCCTTATAAGTCTCAAGTTTAAAGTTTAATTCAGTAACAATCACCAAGGGCTCCTCCCCGAAGGGGTCAATCAATCAAGGTGGATTGGTCAAATGCAATAGATCTATCATTGTTACTATAGGCTTTATCAAAGTTAATGAATGTGCTAGTTTTAAGTTTAATATAAGCATACAAGTCTCAAGTTTAACATAAGAATAAGAACATAGTCATAGTTTGTACAAGAATTGTATAAGTTTAAAGTTTTGAACATGTTTCACCCCAAAAGTATAGAAAGGAAAAAGGGGCTAAGTATACTCACATGGATTGATGAAGAGTATCCGACACGGATAAGTATTTGCAAGACTTTGAGGGAGAATATCCTCACAATAAGCCTAAGAATGCAAGCCTAAAGATTTAAGTTTGCTTCTACAAGTCTAAGGCAAAAGATCTAGAATTTCATGATTTGACTAGGGTTCCAATGAGAGATGGGATTGATTGTGTTTATAAAGTTTTAAATTAAGTTTAAAATAAAATTTTTGAATGTAAGACTTGGATATCAATGTCTTAATAAGTTAATAGTTTAAAATAATTATTTAAGATAAGGGTTAAGAAATAATAATTATTTCAAAGGTAAAATAATTATTAAATACAACGTATGTAAAGCCTAAATAGTGATTAGGGGTTAATAACATTTATTTAAAATAAGTAATTATTAAGGATAAATAATAATTATTTAAGAATAAATAATTACTAAGAATAAATAATTATCCAAAAGAATAATTACTTTATTTAAAAGTAGAAATCATTCAAGATTTAAAGTATTTAAGAATTAGGTATTTATCTTACAAAATAACTGAAATTTAATAATGTTTAAAAATAATACGTATTTATAAGTTTATAAAATGTCAAATAAAATTCCTTATAAAGTTCACATCTAAAAAGAGAAAGAGATGTCTAAATATTCTTAAAGTCTAAATGAACCAATAAGTTTAATAAGTATTAAATTATAAGTTTATAACTATTTAAATAATGTTTATGTTTAAAATCATAAACTTATATGTATTCTACATCCATGGGGGTTTATAAATTATAAGTTTCTTTTAACTTTAGGTTTTATAAAGTTTATGAAAGTTATTTCTATTTTAAAGTATTTATTTATTTTCAAGGTTTTCAAAACCGAAATAATTTAGGAAATAATGACAATTTCCAGTTTCGAATTTTTTATAAAGTACCTCCTGTTTACAACATGAGTTTTATAAAGTTTAAAAATATTTTTATAATTTTAAGGGTTTAGAACTATCTTTAAAGGATTATTTAGTACAATTTTTAATTAATTAAAATAGTTCCAGAAATTAAAAGTATAAATAAAAATCATTTTTGAGTTTATAAAAGTTTAGCAGAATTTATAAAAATTATTAAAAGTATTAAAAACTGATAAAGAGGCTGAAAAAAATAAAAAGGCGAAAATCGGTTTGCTGGGTTCAAACTCGGGTTCCTGCCCGGTTCACCCGCATACACACACGCTTTGACCATCCTGCCTACGGGCTTGTTAAGTTAAAACACGGATTATCAATTTCATGAATATCATCCCGGATTACCCCCAAATTGACATGAACCCTAGAAACGAACCTCGTCAAATTCGACATGTAGATCCCTCTGTCTTTAGCAATTGACAGAGGGCAATCGATTCTAGAATGAAACCGAAACTAATGCTACTTCGAATTACCTGAAAAGATGAAGGAATGAAGGAGAACGGGTTGGTCTTGTCGCCGGCGGTAGCGAGGGAGGATTCGGGTAGTGCCGGTTCTAATCGGAGAAATTGAGAGTTTACTGAGTTGGAGTGTGATATCGTTTAGGTGTATGGGTCGACTTTTATAGCGAATTCGTGCATTAAATGCTTGGTTAGGTGGGGAGGCGACGGGTGGAGTTGTCGAGCTCAAATTCGAAATTGCGCGGGTCTCGGGCCGTGTCCGAGCATTGAATTTCCTCGGGGTTGGGTCGCACGCGGGAGACGAGTTCGAGGTTCATTGAATTGGGACGGGATTTCGCGTTGTGGCTAAATCGGGGGAAAAACCAGTTTGGGTGGGAGTCGAACTCGGGACTGTTTTCAGTTTTGAGAGTTTGGTTAAATTCCATTTTCGGTCCCTGTATTTTGGAAACTTTATCATTTTATGTTAAAAACCTAAGTTTAGTTTAAGACAAGTTTCGAAGTTGACAGTTTTAGTCCCTGGGCTTTTATAAAACAAATATTTATGTTTTTATTTATAAAATCCCTTTAAAGTCTTATAAGTTTTATTGTTTTAAATTGTTAAAATAATTTTCGTAGTTTCGCGACTTCATGTATTTACTAGTTACATTATTTTTTTTTATAAAAATAAGTTAGACTCAAAAAGTATCTTATTAAATATGTATATATATATATATACATATTTCAATGAGTCTCATTTATATATATATATATATATATATATATATATTTATATAGCTTCTCGAGTATAAATGTTATATTTTGAATATCTATAAAAGGGGTCGGGAAAATACTGGATATTACATTTAAGATACTTGTTCTCATACTTACATTATAGAATGCATAAATCATAGTGAATTGTAACTCTTTTCAAATACTTGTTAAACTGTGTCAAATGTAACACCCAAAAATAAAAAGAAAAGAAAAATTCAAAATTTCACTCCCTCGCGGTACGCGAGGGAGATTTTGACAAAACCTCGCGGTACGCGAGGGGACTGCTTATGCGCCAGAAAATCACCTTCTCGCGGTACGCGAGAAGATCTTCGATGAAGTCTCGCGGTACGCGAGGGAATAGTACACGCGTCAGGGCCAGAAAACACGTGTCATGTACACTTGCCACCTGCTGCCACGTGTCATGCTGACTCACCTCGATTCGCGACTTGTCATCCCCTCGCGGTACGCGAGGGATTTCCTTGGCCGGCCTCGCGGTACGCGAGGGACCGGAATTCCAGCCTATAAAAGGCCTTCAAAGGGGATTGAATTCTGTACAGTTTCTAAACGTTCGTTTCACACAAACCCCGTTCTTTCAAGCTCCACGACATCCCGAAGTGCTATCCAAGAGTCCAAACGAAATCCTGCACCAGCCGAAGTTTCGTCCAAATCCCGCGAAGTAGGTATCGTTAAAACTATTCATATATATATAGCCGCAATTATATATATATTCTCTCATATATATTCTCGTTAATCGTGTCTTCCCTAGGAAGAAACGTGTCGAGGTTCTGCTCAAATTCCGAAGCCTACAACCCTACCAGCCATCAAAATCAAGGTGAACACGTTTAACGCTTTTCAAACGATAAAACCATTTTATTTACGAAAACGGCATGAAACAAATTAAATGCTTTAATCATAAGGGTAATCTACGTGATAGCATTCAGGCCATAAGCATACGTAGATTTGATCAAATGGTATACATGTGACGGGTGAAAGTCCGGTCCGTGGCTGGGTACAGATCATGTAATGGGAAATCATAAGACTAAGGATGGGTTTCCTTAGCAGATTATACGAGGGACGAGTTCCTGAGTATCATGTAAGACTAAGAACAAGGTTCTTAGCATCATCACCCTGGGAATAGGCTATCAGTCTGAGACATAGCGCTCAGCCAGTTGACCCCATGGCAGTTAACCCAGTGTATGTAGGTGGTATATACTTCAGGTGAAATAGACTGCTGAATGTGTAGATTTACCATACAAAAACGTGCTTAAAGGCTTTAATTTGGTTTATGTTAGAAATCATTTTCGTGTCAGTTAAATGTGATTCACCAGCTTTATGCTGATGTTCATTTTCAAAACGTTTTTCACAGGTAATGAAAGAAATCATTAAATTCAGGGTGATGCAGTAAAGACAAGATCTTTAGGCATATCAAAATCCCTGTGGCAGACTAATACAAGACCAAATGTTGGAACGGACGTAGATCCTAGACATTTTGAATGGCTTGTATTATGTAAATTATTTCAATCACTGTACATTATATAATAGACTTTTGAAGATCTATTATCATGAAATGAAAAGGGACGTGGATCCCAAGTTTTGACAAAAAGTACAGAATTAACCCTTGAGGTTATTTACATTACATTTCATTACAAAAAGGCATCAAGTAAAAACAAAGACTTCCGCTGTCCAAATTTATGGGACCTCATTCAGATACCAGCATTATCTCGCGACGCCCGGGCAGGGGTAGCCCGGGGTTGTGACAGGTTGGTATCAGAGCCACATTCAAGGGTTTTAGCAAAACTAGATACTTATATGATTGTATCTAGGCTTTAACCAATAGTTGTGCCTACTGAACAAACGATAGGAAGATGCCTTTAACATAACCAATAAATTGCAGGATGTCAGATCCATACTATTATCCTTATAATTACCCAAACTACTTCCCTGGAGAATTATCTAATCAAGTAGTACCAAGATATGACGATTATATCCACTACCTGCCGACCCCGGAGAATTGGAACAGAATGGTCGCAGAACAAGTGGAGCAGACTCAAGCAAGGCTTGAACCTCTGAGAGGAGAATCAGAGTATTCAGTGGAAATGGAAGATTCAAGAGAATCTTTACGTCCTGTTATGACATCTATGCCACCACCTCAATCATTAGACGTGGTAGATCATACCGGAACAATTCCAGAACATCCACCAAGTCCAAGTGAAGAAATTTTCGCGTTCATTTGCTGAATCTGACAAGGCTGCCGTTTGTGAAGGCAGTGGTGGAAAATACTTCTTTGACCCTATTCTAGAACATCCCGTTTTCAAGGAACCTTTCTTCTATGTAGATCCCTCCGATGGACGTCAGTATGCAACCGACGGAAAGGTCGTGTGGTCTGTTAATTCAACATATCATGATCTTAGGATGGGACACAGGAAACCACCTCCTTGCTATGGATACCCTGAAGAACTGCCAAACTCAATGGATGAACACCTTGATCGTGCTCTTAGGGAAGCTGACGATCTACGTGCTGAGCTGTTCTTCACCAGACAAGTTGTAGTCCAGAATGAACAAACTATAATTGATTATGAGCTAGCTCAGGAAGACAGGAAGTATGCAGAGCAATGGGTGGCAGATCAGTTGATCCAGAAGGGTGCTATGACCGAGACCCTGGGGAGGTTCTATCAGGATTTGGGAGATGTGTTTCTAGGTTGAAGTTGATAATAGTATTTGTATAATTAGCTAACCCTACGTGATATAGATACATATCTATATTTCTGTATTTGTAATGAATAGATGAAGTTTAACGATAATAAACTTCAAATTTTGACCCAAATTCGTGTTTGTGTTCTTAGATGTCTCAACAAAACAATGACAATAGCGGTCCATCTACCTACATTATCAAGGAAAAAGGAAAAGAAGTTAATAATAATCCTGAAATAACTACTCAACAACCAGAATTGCAACAACTGGTCAAACAAAGCATTAAAGAAATGCTTCCTGCCATAATAAAGGAAGTACAAGAAAACATCAAAACTCCAAGCCACGTAACTCTTCCTTCAAAAAGAATGGAAAACCCTTCGAAAACCCACACAGAGCAAGTAGCAAGCTCTCGTAAACCTCAAACCTCGAAAAGATCCAGAACATCAAGCAATAAGTATTCTGAATCTGAAGAATTGTTAAATCTAAGCAGTGAAAGCTCAGAAGAAGAAAATGAAACAAAAAGGTATAAACACAAGGGGTGTTCTTACAAAACCTTTCAGGACTGTAAACCTTATGAATTTAAGGGCACCGAAGGCGGTATTGCTACTCTTCACTGGCTAGAGAAGATGGAGTCAGTAATAGCAATTAGCAAGTGTGCTAAGAAAGATCAAGTACTGTATGCTTCAAACTCCTTCAAAAATGAAGCGTTGGAATGGTGGAATTCAATCATTTCTGCCAAAGGGAGGAGAAAGACCAATGCTATGGATTGGAAAGAATTCCGAGCAAAGGTGAAAAGGAAATTTTGCCCCAAGAATGAGAAAGAACAAGCTGAAAGGAAATTTTTGGATCACAGGATGGTGGGTACCAATGATCGAGAGTATACTACCAAATTTTTTGAATATGCCCGTTTGGCACCTCACCTGGTTAAACCCGAGTCGGTTCTCATAACTCGATATATTTACGGTTTAGTTCCAGAGATCCGTGATTTGGTGAAGGTTGTCTCACCAAAAACCATTGAGTCCACCGTAGAGCTGACCGGTACCATGACGGCTGGATTGATCAGAAACCTAGAAGAGAGAAAGAAAATGGAATCCTCTACAAAAACCAAACCCGAAGCCAAAAGATTTAGCAAAAGCTTTGGGCAAAAAGGATTTCCATTTAACAATCCACCATGCAAAACGTGCGGACGCAGGCATAGTGGAAAGTGTGTTTTTGAAACTCCATTCTGTAATCATTGCAAGGTCTCAGGTCACACTACTGAGAATTGCTTCAAGAGAAAGGGAATGATTACTTGTTTCAATTGTGGAGAGCCAGGGCACATCAGAACGAATTGCCCTAAGTTTGCAAAGACCAGAGGAGCTGGAGGATCAGGAGTTAAGATAACTCCAGAAACCAAAAAGATCGTGCGAGCATTTGTCATGAATGCTAATCAAGCTGAGAGAACGCCGGACGTAATTACCGGTACGTTTCTTCTTAATAATGTTTATGCTAAGGTCTTATTTGACTCAGGTGCGAACCGGAGTTTTATAGATTATAATTTCTGTAATCTATTAACGAACCATTAAGTCCCTTAGCTGAAACATATGAAGTAGAAACAGCGAACGGTGATTTGATAAAAATATCCCAATCACTGAACAATTGTTACATTACATTGGCTGGTTTCACTATCCCAGTACAATTGTTACCAATGTCAATAACTGGCTTTGACATTGTTTTGGGGATGGATTGGTTATCCAATAACCAAGCCGAAATCCTTTGTAATCAACAAGTTGTAAAACTCGTTACACCAACAAACAAAACTCTAACTATCCAAGGTGATAAACCCACAAAACCTATCCAGATAATCTCCATACTTAAAGCAACCAAGTGCTTAAGAAAAGGATATCTGGCATGTCTGGTATCAATTACTGCCTTGGAAAAGGAGAAGAAGATAGAATCAGTACATGTAGTATCTGAATTTCCAGACGTTTTTCCTGAAGAACTGCCTGGATTACCACCAGAACGAGAGGTAGAATTTCGAATCAACCTTGTACCTGGTGCAACTTCAATTGCCAAATCCCCGTACAGACTGGCACCCACAGAAATGGCAGAACTCAAGAAACAATTGGATGAACTTCTTGAGAAAGGTTTTATCCAACCAAGTTCTTCACCCTGGGGAGCTCCAATTCTCTTTGTTAAGAAGAAAGACGGATCAATGCGCATGTGTATTGATTATCGGGAACTGAATAAAGTTACCATCAAAAACCGATACCCGCTTCCACGGATTGACGATTTATTCGATCAACTCCAAGGAGCTTGTCATTTTTCAAAGATCGATCTTCGTTCAGGTTATCATCAGTTGAAAGTGCATGATAACGATATCTCGAAAACTGCATTTCGAACACGGTATGGACATTTCGAGTTCACGGTTATGCCATTTGGACTTACAAATGCTCCTGCCGCATTCATGGACATGATGAATCGTGTCTGCAAACCTTACTTGGATAAGTTTGTCATAGTTTTTATTGATGACATACTTATTTATTCCAAAACCCAAGTTGAACACGAAACTCATCTTCGAACCATACTTGAACTTCTTCGAAAAGAGAAATTATATGCTAAGTTTTCCAAATGCGAATTTTGGTTAACGGAAGTACAATTTCTTGGTCATGTCATCAACGTGAACGGAATTCAAGTAGATCCTTCCAAAATTGAAGCTATATCCAAATGGGAAATTCCCAAGTCACCCACCGAAATTCGTAGTTTTCTGGGATTAGCGGGATATTACCGCCGGTTCATTCAAAATTTTTCTCGTATAGCAATCCCACTCACATCCCTAACTCGGAAATCTGTAAAATACGAATGGGGACCCAAACAATCTGAATCTTTTGAAACTTTGAAACAAAAACTGACAAACGCATCTATTCTATCTTTACCAGATGGTATTGAAGACTTCGTAGTTTACTGCGACGCCTCACATACTGGTTTAGGTTGCGTATTAATGCAACGCAAGAAAGTCATTGCTTATGCATCTCGTCAGTTGAAAATTCATGAGAAAAACTACTCAACCCACGATCTAGAGTTGGGCGCTATAATCTTTGCTTTGAAATTATGGCGACACTATCTCTATGGGGTTAAGTTCACAATCTACACTGATCATAAAAGTCTCAAGTACATATTTAGCCAGAAGGAGTTAAATATGAGACAAAGAAGATGGATGGAAATCCTGAATGATTATGATTGTGAAATTTGTTATCATGAAGGAAAGGCAAATGTAGTAGCAGATGCCTTGAGCCGAAAAGAAAATGTCAAGCCAAAGAGAGTACGTTCTCTCAGACTTGAACTACAAATTGATCTTGTAAGTCAATTAAAAGAGGCACAAGAGTTAGCTTTGAAGGAAGGTAACTTTGAAAAAGAAGGAATGAAAGGAATGCTTGATTTACTGATCAAAGGAGAAGATAATATCCTTCGCATGAATAAACGTATTTGGGTACCAGTTACAGGTGATCTTCGAGAGCGAATCCTCGAAGAAGCACACAAGTCCAAATACACCATGCACCCAGGAAGTGATAAAATGTACAAGAACCTCAAAGAAAGTTACTGGTGGATTGGTATGAAAAAGAACATTGCTATCTACATAGCAAAATGTTTGACTTGTTCCAAAGTCAAAGCCGAACACCAAAAGCCAGCTGGATTATTGCAACAGTTAGAATTACCAGTTTGGAAATGGGAACTGATAACTATGGACTTTATTACAAAACTTCCTCGAACCACTCGTGGAAATAATGCAATCTGGGTTATCATTGACCGTTTAACCAAATCAGCTCACTTTCTATCTATCAAGGACACCATGAGTATGGACAAAATGGCGCAAATTTACGTTAATGAAATTGTAACGTTACATGGTGTGCCTCTATCCATAGTGTCAGATAGAGATAGTCGCTTCACATCTCGATTCTGGCAAAGTTTTCAAACAGCTCTAGGAACTCGATTGAATCTTAGCACTGCTTATCATCCACAAACTGATGGGCAGAGCGAAAGAACCATACAAACCCTAGAAGATATGCTCCGAGCCTGTGTGATAGACTTTGGAGGTAATTGGGATGATCATTTACCTCTAATGGAATTCTCATACAACAATAGTTATCACACAAGTATTCAGGCCGCACCATTTGAAGCATTGTACGGACGGAAATGTCGAACGCCTGTATGTTGGTCAGATATCGGAGAAAATCAGTTATCAGGACCAGAGATAGTCCAAGAAACCACTGATAAAGTATTACAAATACGTGAACGTTTAAAAGCGGCTCGAGATCGACAGAAAAGTTATGCAGATAAACGAAGAAAGCCGTTAGAATTCCAACTCGGTGACAAGGTGTTATTAAAAGTTTCACCTTGGAAAGGTATTATTCGTTTCGGAAAGAAAGGAAAGTTAAGTCCACGTTTTGTTGGACCTTTCAAAATCATTAAACGAATCGGATCTGTTGCCTATCAGTTTGAACTACCAGTAGAGATGGGTGGGGTACACGATATATTCCATGTATCAAACCTACGTAAGTGTTTAGCTGATGAATCCTTCCTTATGCCTTTACAAGATGTGGAAGTAAATGAAAAGCTCAAATTCATTGAACGACCGTTACAAATTGAAGACCGACAAATCAAAAAGCTTAAACGGAAACAATTGGTGTTGGTCAAAGTAAGATGGGATTCCAGACGTGGCCCAGAATATACCTGGGAACTTGAGTCAGAAATGCGCAAAAAGTATCCACATCTCTTTCAATGAATCTCGAGGACGAGATTATTCTAAAGGAGGGGAGGATGTAACACCCAAAAATAAAAAGAAAAGAAAAATTCAAAATTTCACTCCCTCGCGGTACGCGAGGGAGATTTTGACAAAACCTCGCGGTACGCGAGGGGACTGCTTATGCGCCAGAAAATCACCTTCTCGCGGTACGCGAGAAGATCTTCGATGAAGTCTCGCGGTACGCGAGGGAATAGTACACGCGTCAGGGCCAGAAAACACGTGTCATGTACACTTGCCACCTGCTGCCACGTGTCATGCTGACTCACCTCGATTCGCGACTTGTCATCCCCTCGCGGTACGCGAGGGATTTCCTTGGCCGGCCTCGCGGTACGCGAGGGACCGGAATTCCAGCCTATAAAAGGCCTTCAAAGGGGATTGAATTCTGTACAGTTTCTAAACGTTCGTTTCACACAAACCCCGTTCTTTCAAGCTCCACGACATCCCGAAGTGCTATCCAAGAGTCCAAACGAAATCCTGCACCAGCCGAAGTTTCGTCCAAATCCCGCGAAGTAGGTATCGTTAAAACTATTCATATATATATAGCCGCAATTATATATATATTCTCTCATATATATTCTCGTTAATCGTGTCTTCCCTAGGAAGAAACGTGTCGAGGTTCTGCTCAAATTCCGAAGCCTACAACCCTACCAGCCATCAAAATCAAGGTGAACACGTTTAACGCTTTTCAAACGATAAAACCATTTTATTTACGAAAACGGCATGAAACAAATTAAATGCTTTAATCATAAGGGTAATCTACGTGATAGCATTCAGGCCATAAGCATACGTAGATTTGATCAAATGGTATACATGTGACGGGTGAAAGTCCGGTCCGTGGCTGGGTACAGATCATGTAATGGGAAATCATAAGACTAAGGATGGGTTTCCTTAGCAGATTATACGAGGGACGAGTTCCTGAGTATCATGTAAGACTAAGAACAAGGTTCTTAGCATCATCACCCTGGGAATAGGCTATCAGTCTGAGACATAGCGCTCAGCCAGTTGACCCCATGGCAGTTAACCCAGTGTATGTAGGTGGTATATACTTCAGGTGAAATAGACTGCTGAATGTGTAGATTTACCATACAAAAACGTGCTTAAAGGCTTTAATTTGGTTTATGTTAGAAATCATTTTCGTGTCAGTTAAATGTGATTCACCAGCTTTATGCTGATGTTCATTTTCAAAACGTTTTTCACAGGTAATGAAAGAAATCATTAAATTCAGGGTGATGCAGTAAAGACAAGATCTTTAGGCATATCAAAATCCCTGTGGCAGACTAATACAAGACCAAATGTTGGAACGGACGTAGATCCTAGACATTTTGAATGGCTTGTATTATGTAAATTATTTCAATCACTGTACATTATATAATAGACTTTTGAAGATCTATTATCATGAAATGAAAAGGGACGTGGATCCCAAGTTTTGACAAAAAGTACAGAATTAACCCTTGAGGTTATTTACATTACATTTCATTACAAAAAGGCATCAAGTAAAAACAAAGACTTCCGCTGTCCAAATTTATGGGACCTCATTCAGATACCAGCATTATCTCGCGTCGCCCGGGCAGGGGTAGCCCGGGGTTGTGACATCAAAACCTTTGTATCTCACCAACTATTTTGTAGTTGACAGATTCTTTCACATGTTTCAGGTTCTACATCGTGAGACTTATTTGTGATCACATATGACGCTTTGGACCTAGACTACTTATTAAACAAATGTTGTATACTTGTTATTTCCTTTGTATTGAACCTTTGAATCTATTATTAATGAAATATTGAAACTTTAATAGTCAACCTTGTGCTATTGAATAACCGCGTCCGCCCCGACGTATAATCCGCCGTCGGTTGGGGTGTGACAGATTGGTATCAGAGCCTTGGTTATAGGGAATTAGGTTATTAGACACATGACCTAGACTATAACTTAGGAGACCCAAACATGAGTTATCTCATGTCCCTTACTAGGAATTCTCTCCTCATTCTATTTTTAAATCTTATACGTGAACGCTTGGAGATTCTACGATTCTACTTACCTACGTACTACAAGAGGCTACTACATCGAGGACACATTCTTAGGCTTCAAGCCTAAGCCACCACTAAACTCTCGTCAAGAATATTTAAGTTCTAGATAATGTGTGAGAACTTGTGCGGACCGGAAGGGTGGATACTTGTATTCTGGGAAATTCTGTCAAGGAAAGCATTTCGTATAAATCCAAATCAACCGTTGGACCCGTATGCTTTCCTGGGAATTCTTGGGATGAGTATCCACTTACAGGAAAGCATGATTTCTCTAAACATTAGTGAGCTCAAATTTCTCTTGATATGTCAAAGTACTCGCTTAGTGATATGCATCTCAAATACTTTACGCTTCATAAATTCATGATTCAAAAACTTTCCTCTATAACCTTTATTCTATGATTCTTAAGTCCCGTCTTGTCACATGATAGCATGCTTACTCGTCATGATCTAAAGGAGTTACCTTCAAGAAGAAATTCTTATGAGACTATACTTAAAGACTATATACATAAACTTATATTTATACAGATACTACCCAATAAGCTTCATGGTCGTTGTAATACAACCCTTAAAACTATGTATTACCCTACAAATTCTTCTATAAAGCTCCATTATTTTATAAATATGATACCTAAGAGGTAACCCTTGTATTTTTACCTTACCTCCTTAGCACTTAACCAATAATTAATTATTTTATAAATATGATCTAAAGAAGTTACCTTCAAGAAGAAATTCTTATAAGACTATACTAAAATAATTAATTAATAAATAATAAACCAGATTTAATAACTATTCATGAGTCACAAGTTGGACTTCCTGACACACTATAACAAAATCTAGATTGTTATTTATTTATGTGATGTCTTATTTAAAAACGAGTTATTTTCCATCACCACAGAAAGCGGTTACATTTGACTTTTAACAAAGGTCAAAGATTTATTAGGATTCAAAGTTTGTGCAAAACGTCTTGTAGGCCCCGGAAGAAGATACACATTACAACTTTATCTATCATTTCATTTTGTTTGTTTTCTAGCTGTCAAAGGATTTTCTTTCGGTAACCGAAATAACCCAACAAATAAAGGCAGTTGAGTTGAGGAAGCATGCATTTCATCATGTTCATTCAAGGGTACGAACCGGACCGGAATAAATTAATTAAGAAATACAAATGATACAATCTATCTCCTATTCAAAATAAAGTACATGAGAGATGATATGTTCCAGTTGCAAGAACCGGTACTCTTTTCCCATCACCAACGATGAGCTCCATGTCGCCTTGTTTCAGCTTCCTCCAACTTTTAGGCTCCTGCAAGACATTAATGATGTGGTATCCACATCCAGTATCAAATACCCATGTGTTGCTAGAAACAGTAAAAATTTCAGTAACATAAATGAGAATACCTGAAGAGGTGCCCTCACCACTGGCCCTCTGCAGCTTCAGCTTGGCTAGATATTCAGGACAGTTACGCTTCCAGTGTCCCATTTTGTTGCATTCAAAGCATTGGCGTTCAAAATAAGTTCGATCAGGTCAAACAAGATTCAGGCAAAAACTAGTTGAGACCAAGAAGGGGAGGGGTTTGTCCACACTCGCGGCGTACCCACATTCATCAGTCATCACTCACTCACAATCTTATTACTAAATCTATTTTTATGTGAAATAAATGAATGATTATATACACAATTGGGTTGAAAATAACATATGTGTAATTTAGCATTTGTCAAACTATAAATGTAGTTTAACAAAAACGATAAAACCATTTGTACGTGTTACGCATGTTAACACAAATAACAGGCATAATTTACACCTAAAAGATGAGTTTTTTTTTTTCCAAAATAGTGTCTGTGAAGAAAATATTTACTAAAATGGCGTTCATTAAAAAGTATTTAACAAAAGAGTGTTTTTGAAATAATTGGTTGTGTCTCTCTTCTAATCTCATTGGATAACCTATATTTTAAAAAAAAGTAAAATTTTTATAAAAAAATCTTTATTTTCCAGAAAAAGGTTTTATTTTATTTTTTGAAAACAACTATATATATTTTTAAACCTGAGAGTACACGTTTGTAATTTAAAAAAAAAAAAATACTAAAAACAGGTTAATAAATCTTAAAATACAAGCTTATTTTTTTTTACAACAAATATCCCTAAGTGGGATTAAATATATTCAAAATTATAATACAATACTATAGTTGTGAATTTGAATGGTGTAGATTTACAGTGTATTTATTAAATTTTATGTATAGCTATTATTTTCATTTATTATTTTATTTACATATATATTTTTGCTAAAAAGAGTAAGAAAATAATAAAGTTTGTTAAGAACGTGTGTATTATAATAATGAGGGTGGTGGCATCGCGCGTTGCGACGGTAACATTGACGTGGCGAAGTAAGTAAAAAGAATCGTATAAAGTTGTGATAGCTTGGTAGAATAAACAATTCATTTTCAAGAATATATTTTTTTTATTTAAACAAAAAAGTTACTATGGTTAAATAGATTTCTTAATGGATATAGTTTTATTTACAATAGAAGTAGATTACGTTCCGAAAAAAAAACTATAAAATTATTAGTTTTTCATGTCTTCAAATGAATATCATGGTTAAATGAATTTCTTAAACAAGTATATTAATATAACTAGGGGATTTACCCGCCTCGCGTTACGGCGGCTTCGAAGCGTACAGTAACTCGAACTGTCCCGCGTTGCGACAACGTCGAAACGATATTAACTCGAACCACCCCGCGTTACGGCGTCGCGTCGAAACGTACACGTTTCTCCGATAATACCAATACCATTTAGAAAATGAAACTGGGTAAAAACGTATATTGTATAAAGTAAATGAAACGGGTTAAAAACGTATATTATACAAAGTATGAGGATGAAAAAAATACAAAGAAAAATGAAACAGGTTAAAAACGTATATTATACAAATTACGAGGATCAAAACAAAAATTTTAAAAATAATAAAAAATGTTTACTATTCATTTTAGGTTTTTTTTAATACAAGGGTAATATACACAATCTTAATAAAGTATATATTATTCTACGAACTATATATTATTATTTAATTATCACTTATCGCATATAAACACATATGTATAAAAGTGAAAAGTATATTTAAGCATAAACCTATTTTTAATATTTTTAAGATAAAAATAACTATTTAAAAAAACTAAACTTGTATTTTAAGATTTATAAAAATATAACTATTTAAAAAAAATAATAATAATACATTTTTTAAAAAATAAAATATTTTTTCTTTCAAAATTGATCTTGTTTTAATAAAAATAAAGGTTATCCAATAAGATTAAAAAAGAAACTAACAATTATTTTAAAAATACTATTTTAATAAATAATTTTTAATAAACACCATTTTAATAAATATTTTTTTCACCGACACTATCTTAAAAAAAAAAAAAACTCCCTAAAAGACTCGTACTCATATTTAAAAGTTTACCAGTTTACCACCATAATTGCTTTGTCGGCAGTGTGGACCTCCGAACCCAATTTAAACCTAAAAACCCACGTGACACCAATGCCTGTTCATAGTCCATCCTCCAAACATAATTATTTCATAGATTTTATTGTTTTTTTTTTATATCTTATTATTTTTTCTCTTTATAAAAATGTCTTTTTTCTTCAAGTATTGCAATTTATCAAAAATAGATCATTTTCTTCTTCCCCTTACCTAATAATAAGTTCGTTGGTTTGTTTGTTTTTTTCTTTATAAAATCTTAAAATAATCAAAATAAAAGAATATTTAAAGTTGCAACAAATCAAATTTCATTAAAAAAATATATCATGTCGTAAAAAAGTTGAGGTAAACTCATTCTAAATTTATTTAAAAAAAATCAATTTTTTGTTATAAATCAGATATATATAAGTGTTTCTCTCTCATACTAGAAACTGTCTTTGATAGTTACTTTATCCATATATACGTATACAACTTTCCATATTGAATAAAAGATTAGTTCTAGAGATTGAAGAAGATTCTCTCTATTTCTTTATACGTTATCAGTCACGTATGCTCTTTGCAGGAAGTTAAGGCTATTCAACATAGATTCATCTACATCAATTTGCAAATCCAGAAATTCTCCGGTACAATTTCGGTTCATAACATCCGGATACAATGTCGAACTTGTCAAAACTTGAATTCACTGCTCTTGACATCTCGGGTAACAACTATCTCCCATGGACTCTGGATGCTAAAATTCATTTGGCAGCAAATAATTTGGGAGAGACGATTAATGATGAGAATCAAACATCCCTTTAAAATAAAGCCAAAGCTATGATCTTTCTCCGTCATCATCTTCATGAAGATCTGAAGAGGGAATACCTTACTGTTGAGGACCCTCTTGAATTATGGAAAAGCATCCAGGAACGATTTGACCACCAAAGTTGGTCTTGCTCCCAAAAAGCTCGCTATGAGTGGCTACATCTGAGGCTACAAGATTATAAGACTGTTAGCGAGTATAACTCTGCTCTCTTCCGCATCACTTCGGAACTTAAATTATGCGGAGAAAAGATAACCGACGAAGATATGCTTGAAAAGACTTTCAACGTTCCATGACTCAAATATGCTCCTGTCGCGGTAGTATAGGGAACGTAAATTTACTAGATATTCAGAACTAATATCATGTCTTCTGGTCGCAGAGCAAAATAACAAGCTCTTACAAAATCATCAAGTGCGACCTGTTGGTGCAAGCCCATTCCCAGAAGCGAATGTGGCAACTTATCATGGCAGACGTGGGATAGGGAGAGGTCGTGGCCCCAGTAGAGGTCGTGGGAGAGGACGGAGCAATACTTGGCACCGTGAGTCTCATAAACCTAAACCTAGTAGTGGCGAATCAAGTCGACAAATACAAGGCAACCTTCTAGGGGTGGCACTAGCGGGAAACAAAGCAATATATGTTATCGATGTGGGATGTCAAATCATTGGCCCCGCACGTGCCGCATCCCTAAACACCTTGTTGAAGCTTATTAAAACATGATGAAAGATAAAGGAAAACATGTTGAGACTAATCTGATTGAGGATGCACCTAATTTCTCATCTCCTGCTCTACTATCTGATACTCATTTAGATGCATGTGATTTCATCGAAAATGTTTTGGATGCTTGAACACTATGTGTTATTTCTTTTATGGTTTTCATTCACTTTGTGACTTATTAATGTTTTAGTTTTAACTCTTGTAATGTTTCTGATTACACTCTCGTAATGTTTTTAATTATTCCTTTATATTAATGTATCTACTTTATTTCCTGAAGAAACATGTTTCCTAGCTCCAGTAGAGCTATCATTGGTGATGAATGTCTTGTTGATAGCGGTAGCACAAACACTATTCTCAAACATAAGAAATTTTTCTTAGAGCTAACTCCAACAGAGACACTTGTTGGCACTATCTCTAGTGTGAGTAACTTTATTGAAGGCTCTGATAGAGCACATATAATCTTATCTTCGGGTACCACACTGATTGTCAATAATGCATTATGCTCTGGTAAAGCCCGAAGAAATTTACTCAGTTTCAAAGATATTCAACAAAATGGTTACCACCTAAGAACTATATCTGAAAATAATATCGAATAGCTTCAAATTACCTCAAACAAAAATGGTCAAGATATCATTGTCGAAAAACTACAAGCTCTATCCTCTGACTTATATTGTACTAATATCAACCATATCTAATCATATATGGTTAGTAACTAGAAGTTATTAAAATGAGGACCGGGACATAATAATGAGGGAAGGTTTGATTTGGTATTTCTTTCTTATGAACAAACAGGCCTTTGAGTGAGAATTAAGGTTTGTCATAAAACCCACATGATATGCAACTTAGTGCAATTATTCCTCAAAATCATGTTTTCAACAATTATTAATTTTCAACTAAAATGAGGACCGGGACATATTAATTTTCAACAATTATTTGTATTTTCTTTCATTTAAATACAAAATCATGTTTTTTAATAAAATAGAAATATATATGATATAATATACCTTTTATATAAAGTTAAAAGCATCTATTTAAAGTATGATTTTATTAAACTTTTTGATTTGATTTTGGAAAATTAACGTGGTCAATAATCGGTGATATATTTATAACTAGGTTAGAATCCCGTGTATTACACGAGATTGTATATTAAAAAAGATAAAACCTATAAATTTGTAAATACTTTATCAAGTGAAAATGTGTATGTATATAACAAATTAGTATTTTTCTTTAATTAGTTATATTTTGATTTCCTATTATATATTCTTATTTAAAATAATTAATAGTCTTCTTTAATAATATATTTATAATATCATTACTATTTAATAAGATATATGTGCATTTATTAGGAGAGAGAGGTGGGAAAATCAATGTGAGAAGGCATAAGAAAATGACAAGTGTCCACCTTAAATATTTATTTATTAGTAAGATGTGATATGAGTTAACGGCTTGACTTTGAAAAGAGACTCTCACAAATTATAATTGAATACCAAGAAATTCAATGAAAGTGATGCAAAGCACCCTTTCATGTACCGTTACTTGGAACAAACATGCATTTATACAAACCATTATTGATTTTCTACCAACATTACGATTTCCAAATAAACGATTACTTTTGTTCAATTTTCTAAATTTGTTCTAAAATTAACATTTCAAGGTCTAAATTTCAAAATCATTTGTTAAAATAGCAGGATATAAAATTAAAATGCTACTTAACAAGTACGGTAACTTTTCTCTTTTCTTAAAAAAGTAAAATTTATTTTTTAAAATATTAAGATTTACTAAATTAAACTATATGTAGATTATCAAAAAATAAAACTTACTTATTATATTTGAAAAAAATTAGAACTTCACTCTTAATAATTGTTGATATTTATACGTTCACTCCTTTTAGAAAAGAGAAAAAACTAATTTATGTTACATATATAAAATATAACATTTTAAGCTACATTCATTAAAAAAATCTTTAAATAAAAACATGAAATCAAAATTCGATAAAATTTTAAAAGACATCTAATCTAAAAATAATTATATTTGCATGTGTTTGTTATAATAAACCCACATTCCAATTATTATATAAACGAATGTTATTTTTTTTCATAAAAAAATGATTTTCTTGAAATCAATTTAAACATGTAATTGTAAAGTAAACAACTAAACAGTAACCCACTTCAGTTTCTCATTACTTTGTGCCTTTATGAGCTTCCATGTTATAGGGTGCTTCATTTTTAAATCTCAACATTAAATACTTTCTTATCGACCGGTTAAAATAAGATCCCCTCTGTGGTGTCACTTAATTATAATACTAAATCACGTACTATCTTCTAACCGTTTTTATTTTCTTTCGTATCTACACTCATAATTAAAAACTTAATAATACACTATATGAATTTAAAAGTAATTTTATTAAATTAAAATATGTATATACGCACCAAACAAAACTCAAACTATTTTTAGCATATACAAATAAGAAAGATTAATTTAGATAAACAAGTAACAAATAATTAAAACTATGAAAAACATAATTATTAGATAAACAGTAATTATTCTTCCAAACAAGAACTCTCAAATCTCTTTTTATTGAAGATACACGTTTTCTATTGAAAAAAGAACCTAAATAATATATAACGACAATGATTAAAGTCGTTTCACAAAACTGTTTTTTTTTTTTTGAAACGTGAACTTCATTAAAACAACACCGAACCCGAAAACCGGGACGGACAACACAAACAGGAGATTACATATTCACAAATTTACACCAATCCCCCCAATCTAACTTACCTTTCTTGGCCCTATGTTTAAACCAAAAGAAACTAACCACCCTAACTTCGCTAAAGATCTCGTCGACACTGCACCTCTTACCATTGAATCTAAGACTGTTTCTAGCCTTCCACAAAACCCAACAAGCCGAAAGCACTATGCCATGTAAAACCTTTCTTTCCGACGCCCTTCTAACTCCCAGATTATGAATCTCAAGTAAGTCTCTAAAAGAAAAAATGAAAAAGTTCGGAATCCGGCACCAATAGCTGATTTTCTCCCATAAACCCAAAGCTAGCGGACAAGCAGTAAAAAGGTGATTCACGGAGTCAAAACCAGCATTACAGAAGCTGCACATATCATCGATCACCACCACGCCCCTCTTAGCAAGCGCCTCGACCGTCGGAATCCTATTCATATCCGCACGCCAAGCAAAAATGTTACATTTTTGCGGAACCCACTTGCACCAATCCATGACGAACCGGTTGCTATAATCTTTCTTTGAATCTAAATGCTTTTTCACTGCAGCCACCGAGAAGCCCTCCGAACCGTAGCCCAACCAACTCCACCTGTCCGGAGTGTCAGACAAACTGACCGATCCCAGAGCCACCCATAAGGATTGCCATTCAGCCTCTTCCACTTCAGAATCCGGGTCGTGTCTCCATAACCAAAGGCCTTCACCGTCTAGACGATCGCGCACACAACATGTTTTCACCACCTCTAAATGGAAAAGAGAGGGGAACTTCTCTTTCAACGGAACGTCGTACAACCAAGGATCGAGCCAAAACATAATGTTGTCTCCCCTACCCACCACTCCCTTAAACAAGTTGCGAAATGACAGGTTATCTACCAAAGGCTTTTTTAGAACCGAAGCGATGTTACACCAAACTCCACCATAAGCCTTTTTCGTCGGGAGAAAGTCCCAATCTGATCCTCCAACATGCAACGCATTTACAACTTTAACCCATAAATTCTCCTTCTCGTTTTTATATCTCCATCCCCACTTAGCTAACAAAGCCATATTCACATCTCTAAGGCAATGAAGCCCCAAGCCTCCCATCTTTTTTGGAGACGCAACTCTATCCCACGCAACCCAATGCAACTTTTTTTTCCTCCGAAGAACCCCCCCAAAGGAACTTTCTTATCAAAGACTCCAAATCCTCCACAACTTTAGCCGGAGCGCGATAAAGAGAAAAATAATAAGAGGGAAGACTTTCGAGAACTGACCGAATCAGGGTTACTCTACCACCTATAGAAAGAAAAGAGGCTTTCCATAATGAAAGGCGCTTCTCAAAAATGTCGAAAACCGGTCTCCAATTGAAAATCCGGTTCATATTTGCCCCAACAGTCAAACCGAGATACTTGAACGGGAGAGACTCAGCTTTACAACCAACTAACACAGCCATCTCTTCAACTTCCCCTAAATGCACCCCAATCCCGAATAGATTCGATTTGCCAAAATTGATTTGAAGCCCCGAGCACGCGTAAAAGCACCTCATAATTCTCACAACATTGAGGATGTTATCCCTACTCCACTCCCCAAGGATGATGGCATCGTCAGCATAAAATAAATGAGAAACTACAAGGCCATCATTGGGAAGAGAGACGCCTTTGACAATACCCAAACTACAAGCCTTTCTGATCATACACGACAATGCTTCCATAACAATCACGAAAAGGAAAGGGGAAATAGGGTCCCCTTGGCGCATACCTTTATGACATTTAAACTCGAAGGTCGGGGCACCATTAACCAGAACCGAAGCCCTAGCCGATGAGATAACACCCTTGATCCATAAGCACCACTTATTGGAAAATCCCATTTGAGCGAGAATATCCAACACGAAGTTCCAGTTTATGTTGTCGTAAGCCTTTTCAAAATCAATCTTAAGCATAAAAACCTTCTTATTAACTCTTTTGATCCAGTTTTGAATTTCATTAATAACCAGCGGACCATCCAGAATGTATCTCCCACTAATGAAGGCTGATTGAGACGGAGAGATTATGGAATCCAACACCCTTTTGAGTCTATTCGCCAAAATCTTAGAGATCACTTTGTTAATGATTCCCACTAAACTTATCGGCCGGTAATCTTTCAGCCCGATCGGGTCCTTAACTTTAGGAATCATAGCAATGAAAGAAGAACCGCATCCCATATTGATCACCCCATGTTCAAAAAACTCAGCCATAATTCTAAAAAAATCATCCTCTAGTAAATGCCAAAAATGCTTAACAAAACGGAAATTGATACCGTCGGGGCCCGGGGCCCGATCGTCACCACACTCGAAAACAACACCCTTAATCTCCTCAAGCGTAAACCGAGCATTCAGAAACGTAGAGTCGGCCTCTGAGATCTTCTTTAAATCAGGCAAATGAGCCGAGGACGGTCAACACATTCTTCAACGAATTTCTTTATAAAAAACCGATAAACCTCCTTTTTGACTAAAGATGGCTTCGACACCCACGATCCATCCACCTCCAAACCATGAATAAAATTACTTGCTTTCCTACAGTTTATCATAGCATGGAAAAACTTTGAATTTTCGTTTCCTTCCTTTGCCCATTTTAGCCTCGATCTTTGTTTTAAGTCTCTACTTTTCCGCTCTTCTTCCTCTTTTAACACTTTTTTACTTTCCGACATGATCCACTCCTCTTCTTCGGTCAAATCCCTTTCTTCCATAACAGTCTGTATATTTTCAAGATTTGTCATAGCCAAAGCCACCTCCTCAGAATTCCTTTTCAACATGTCGTCCCTCCATGTTTTTAGGATAACTCTGAGATCACAAAGTTTTCTCATAAGAGCAACGTCAGGGGGGCCTTCATACACGGACTCCTTCTTCAAAGCCTTAGCAACCTCTTCTTCAAACCCCGGTTTGTCAAACCACGAGTCGAAAATCCGAAAAGGCCTAGCCCCAAAATTCACTGAACCAGACTTCAAGATGATAGGGCTATGGTCAGACAAATAACTCGAAAACGCCTCCACACTCGCTTCTGGCCACGAGTTGAAAAAACCTGGGTTGACCAGGAATCTATCCAAAATCGGTTATGAGTGCAAAATTTATTGGGTGATACATACTGATTAGAAACACCCAACATCGGTGGGAACAAAGTCAGCAGTGATGTCTTGAAAGTGATCATCAAGCATCATGTTGTTGCACCTACCAAAATCTTCATCCCATAACGTGTTCTCGCAACCCCATAGTGCTTCATCGAATCAAAATTATCGTATTCTGATGATGGGGCTCCGCTTTCTATATGGATCGGGCTGGGTAAGCCAATTTCCTCGAACATCGAGGACTTTAAAAATGGCGATGGTCTCGCTCTCAAACCTGATGCGTTCTCGGATTGACATTCCTTCACCGGTTCGGGTCCTTCTTTAGAGTTGGTCTCGCTCTCAAACCGTAAAACGGAAGTAGGAGACGGAAGGTTGTTTGACTCGTCGCCGGATTCATAACCGGACGTTGAGGAAACATTAATTTCCGGCGAACTATCTTTTGCCGGCGGCGTGACGAAATTTGTCAAAGCGTCGGGACCACGTAGTTTAATAGCTGCATTGTCGTACACCATGGCCGCGGTATCATATGTGCCCAACCACAACCGTACACGTCTGATTGGGTCCCTGATTTCCGCCGCCCATTTACCCTACGGCCGTTGTCGTACTCCCCGGAACTTCCTAACACCCGCCGCTGGCACTACACCCATCTTCATCGCCTTCTGTTTAACTTGAAGTCTATCCTCACCGGCTTTCCCCCGACCACCAACTGCCGTTTGAATATTAACTTCGTTTACATACTTCTTGACCCGCCTCCGTCCGAAGAGCTCGTCTTTTTCATCGCTAGAAGAATCGGTGGCGTCAGGATCAGTCATTGATATCTTTACGATTTTGTGCATTTGCCGATTTGAAGACATGGGCGCCGTTAAGTGATTAACAGCCAACATTGTTGTAACGTTTTTGTGGTGGGTGTACTTGATCGGACGTAACATTTCGTAGCTAACAGAAAGAAATGAGTAAAAGTTGGGATCTTTAGTCAGAAAGAAGCTTCACCCTTTCAAAAGGAGAGCCAAAGCTGATATATCACCAAAAAAAAGATTTCTTTTATAAGGAAGACACACAGGAAGAGGGTTTATGAAATTTGAAGTTGTTCTTTAACAAGTAAGGCAGAGTGAGAGAGTAAGAGAATTTGGAAGTTGAAATGAGTAGAGAATGGGAAATTAGAGTTTTATAGGATCCGAGCCATAATTAATTTAATTCTTTTTTTTTAATTTATTATAAAAATAACAAGACTCGAAAATATCTCAAGCTGTTGGGCACCCAAGTAAAAGTGAACGGGAAATAAAGATTCCGACGACAGTCAGGAAAAGAACAGGTCCGCGGCATCTCGATGGATGGTGACACGTAAGAGACAATGGTCCAATGAGTGAACTTGAAGCAATGCTACATGGTTCACCTCGTACTTCGTGAAACCGGTCACGTGACGTGAGACCCAGGATGCTCGGCTCCGTTACCATCATGTCGGTCAAATATTCTCCCCCCCCCCCCCCCCCAATTATATTTTTCACTTCACTAATTAATCATTTATTTTATTAGCTGTAAGTTTTTGGCCTCTTTGTTGGTAACAAAATTTACACTTCACCCGTACATTCTATTTGCATTTAATATAACAAAACGTTTAGTTACCCGTTAAATTATTGTTCGATTCATGAACCAAATATTGCAACATTCAAAAACCTTCCTTATACTTATACCGAAAGCTTAATCAAAAGGGGAACAACTATTACTTTATAAAACCTACAAAATAAGTTTTTTATTGTCACAAATTTTTTTTTTATGAATATAGCTTGCCTCCCTATAAAGTATGAAATTATTTCGGTTTCATTATTTCGTTTTCATGCCGAAATTTTTTATTCAAAAACGTAAATAAATATGAATATAGCTTGCCTCCCTATAAAAGTATGACTAACAAATCTATGTCTATATCTATACTACTATATAATAGGATTACAAGGATAACAATGTAATTTTATAAAAAAATTTAAGACACATTGTACCATTGTTATTACATGAGATATACCTTCATAAAACCTCAAATGAATATAATTACCTTCTAACCCCTATTTATGATCAAAACTTATTAATTACCTTTTAAATCATTCTCTTAAACCTTAACTAAAACATTTTTAATAGACATACATGTCTTTTAATAACTCAAATAAATTCACTTAATCAATGATTTATAATTAACTTAATCACTTAATCAAAACTAAAATAAATTAAAAACCTTTTCACTTAATCACTTAATCAAAACTAAAAAAATAAAAAACGTTTAAATTTAAATTTTGAAAATTGTATTTTAAAAAAAAAAATTAAATTATAATTTAAAAAAAATGTAACATATGTAACATATAAATTTTTAAGTTTTGAAAAAAAAAATGTGTCCTTATTTTAGATTAAAATAAGTATAATTTAACTCATAGACTTAACCCATCCTTGATCTGCCTACGCCTCACCCTCCGGCGATTCATGAGCACCGTCGTGCCCTGCGTCGATCTTGGTTCCCGTCGGAGCCGCTTCATGATGCTAACCGACGTCGGAGACGGTTCGTTTTCTTCGTAACGACCACGGCAATAAAAATCCATTAAACCCTACATCTATTATACATCTGGTATTGAACCCTGATGGGATATACAAATTTCAAACGGCCGATTTGTACCCCACAGTTGTGCTCATCGTCATAGGCCTGGCGGTCCGATCGACACCATCACATACGGTGTTCTTGGTTTGCAACCCATGGACGTCGCGGGAGGCGATGACAGCTGCCGACGTTGGTGATCCTGCTCGCCGATGTAATTTGGGGGATTTCATATCTTCAAGGTAACAAAATTTTTTGTTTGTCCTTTCGGTTAGTGTTTAAATATCCTTGCTTCATGGTTTGATTTCTATATACTTGGGTACATGCAATTAGGGTTTAAAAAATTAGCTTCTTTGTCTATGCAATTTGGTTAATTGTGCTGAATTTCATGCGATTTCATAGTTCAGTTTGTAGATACCCAAGCAAAAAGATAAATGATATCACACACACCTAACAACACAAGTGTTATGCAATTCTTAGGGTTCACAGGAAGCTGTTAATGCATTTGGGTTGCCCTGCACAAATTGGTCGATGAGAAGCTCGAATGGATCAATTTGTCAGGAAAAAGTGTATGTAATCATTTCTCAATCACCTGTTCAGGTTAACCGGTGCTTTCTGGGTAAAGTTTGTCTCCGGGTTTTCGTTTTGTTTTCGACCTACATTTGTACGTTGTTGCTCCTACTTATGAATTTAGAATGATCGGGATTTATTTCTTATTTGAATATGAGCTTATTTAGGCTTCTCATACGTTTAAAGTATATTCAAATGTTCTTTGTTCACTTTGAAGTTTTAATAATTGGAATCGAATAGTCAATACATGTTATGGGATTGTAAAGCACAGGATAATATAGGGGATTTACTTGAATTGAACATTAGGCATAAGTTTAGGGTTCCTGAAACTTTGGTAATTGTATTTTATGAAAATGAACCATAAACTATAAGAATTGAAGCTAATTTAGTTGAAATATGCAGGTCCTTTTGGCTCAGATATCGGGAAGACGCCTTTCAAATTCTGCCTAGGTACCATTTTGTGATAAGCTGGCATTTTTATTTCCTAATTTCACATAGTTGCGAGTAAGCGCGAGTAAAGCGCAATTTTTAATACCAAGGCCACAAGACATTGTTAGTTGGCCAACCAGAATAATGAGTCTCAACATCTATAGTCAGTCTGACACTGCTATGCCTGCTTATTTTTAACGTTCTTTTAGATGATATAGTGGTTTATTTTTGTTGTTGTTGATGGTTCGTATTTCTTTTAGTCCTCTAACATGTTAGATGAAGATATTCAGATTGAGATGAAGGATGAAGGAGCTGATGTAAGCATATCATGTAATTATATTTACTGTTAGTTAGTGAGTCTGTGCACGAAGTATTACTAGAAATATTTTTTTTATTGATGTGTTAATCATGATATCCTTCAAAAATGAAGAAGAAAAAGAAGGTTCTTATTCATGATTCGGCTGATGATTCTGTGGAAATTTAGTTGAGAAAACTGAAAGCTTGCCAGGTGATTGGTTTGGCAACCAGACTTTTTAATTATATTTTTTATTAGTTTTTTTATGATGATTTGGATTAGGGGTGTAAACGAGCCGAGCCGAGCCCGAGTCTGACACTAATCTAGCTCGACTCGTTGGATTATGATGAAGCTCGAGCTTGGCTCGGTTCAAGCCTATAGATTTTGGATCGAGCTCGGCTCGTGGAATGAAAATAAAGCTTGAGATCGGCTCGGCAAGGCTCGGTTTCATTCATGACGATTAAACGAGCAAAAGCTTGGCTCGAGCTCGTTTATAGGAAGCCTTAAACGAGCCAAAGCTCGGCTCGAGATTGATTTGGGGGGTTAAATTGAATAATATATTAAATATACTAGGTTAGAATCCTGTGTAGTACACGAGTTGAATATTGAAAACGATATAACTTATAAATTTGTAAATAAGTCCTAACTTGTCAGACTATTTACGATTGTCTAACTTGTCAGATTATTATGATCGTCTCGAGATATATCAAATGAAAATGTGTGTAAATTAGTTATATTTTGATTTCCTATTATATATATATTATATATATATATATATATATATTCTTATTTAATATAATTACTATTTTTCTTAAATAATATATTTATAATATCATCATCATTATTAGGAGAGAGAGACGGGAAAACTAATATGAGAATGAATGAGGAAGTGACAAGTGTCCCTCTTAAAACCTTTATTTATTAGTATGTATAGATATAGATGTATAGATAAGAAAATAATATAAAATTTTACTACGCTCGTTAAGGCTCGCGAGCCTAAACGATCTTAGAGGGTAGGGTTTGAAACCCTCACAGTCGAACTAACCAATAAACCCACTCTGATTTCTCGCCTCTCTCCGAGATGAACGACGGTGCCCGTTACCCTCTTTTCTTGTCAGTGGTGTTCAACGATCTGATGAGTGTAGTGTTCATCGCAGCCTTGATTTGCAGTGAGAGGTGTCAATTTGATGGGATATGTGATGCGTGGATGAACAAGAATAAGAATGTCCCAGACGGTGGTTATTGTAGGTGATGGGGCGGTGGTGTTGGACGGAGATGGAGCGATGGTGTTGGCCGGTGATGAGGCAGTGGTTGGGTGACAGAGATGCTTGGTAGAGCGAGAGAGTGAGAGATAGAAGATATGAAAAAAAAGTGTATACGTGTGTGTATGTTTCAGATGGATAAGAAAGCAAAGATTAGGTCCAATCTCCAGGATAGGGAAGAAGTGGGGACTGGGGGTAGGGTTGGGGTTGTCAAATTACAAATATAGTCCCTATATTAGTTTCAGTAAATTACACAATTAGCCCCTATATGTGAAAAGACTAAAATGCCCTTACCTTTAACAAAAATGATCAAACTTAACTGAGAAATTTAACTGGGTTAGGCTCAAAGGACGTAGCGTGCAAGATTTGTAAACATAAAGGACGATCTCTGACAATTTTTGGGTTAAATGACACTATCTGAAAGATGGTATAAACATAAAGGACGATATCTGTAATTTACTCTATTGTTTATATTATATTTTTATGGCATTTTTCAAAATAAATAGATCGGCGATAACTTTTAGAGTAAATTATCGTTTGCGTTTATGTGGTTTACACGATTTAACACAATACGTCATTAACACGAATTTTTAACTCTTTGAGTACCTCTGGTATTTGGTTCCAAACGACGTGTCATCGCAATAGGTGAAAAATAGTTTTTTTTATCTTTTGTTCTTGATTATTGTTATACAATACGCCGTTGTTTCAATGGACTATGTGGCGACGTCGCCATATCCTGCGACCCCCACAAAACATGAGATGGCCGTATGTTTGTTCATACCCAGGACCACAAAAATATTATATAAACCACCACCTTAAGCGTTTACATGGCGTTACCATTATGATCAATGTTTTCAGAACCGGACCGTATAGCGAACCGGATGTCCTAGAGGTTAATTGGTCGGACCGGTTTTAAGAACCGGATGAAATTATAACTAGTTTAAAACTTTCTAAATATATATAAATTTCTAATAACAAAATAGTCCAAATATATTAAAATTATAAGTTTTTAACTATTTTAAGATATAAATACTTTTGTGTGATTTAGATATAGGAAAATGATTTTGATCAAAATATTTATTATTTAGTATCAAAATGCTTACTTTTTTTTAAAATAATAGGTAAATATATTTTGTAGAATGAAAATGGATAATTTATCTAGTAAAAGTAAATATACATATTTTGTATTCATTTGACTTTCATCAAAATGAAGTTTGTTTCACTGGCAAATGCCAATTTCTATCAAAAACATTACCCCGTCGCAAGTTCGAATCTTGTTTAGCCTTAAACGTTTATTTAATTTTCCTTTCTTATCACATTTATGGTGTCTCAAGATTGCAAACTCCTCCCCTTTATAAATTCACCCAGATCTTATCCCACATCGACACTTCAATTGATCTGTGAACCTCGCTTCCCCCTATAAAATCAAACCCAAACCAAGTTAAAGTACTGAGTCCGTAGAAAACCGTTAGCCGCCCTGTTTGACCGTTCTTCGGTTTAAATCACCCAACTGAACCTTGATTAGGATATCGATATCTATACTATATAATAAATAAAAGTTTTGTCATAACACGTGTCGTCTCCATATCCATTCTCATTATTTTTTTCCCGTGTCTCTCTCTTGTTAAATATACTTATATTTTTTAATAATAATATATTTTTAAAGAAAGTACTAGTTATACTAATAAAACACATTTATTTTAAATTATCCTTTATTTTAAGAAAACCTTTAAAATTTAATTATGTAACTTTTTTTTCAATCAAATTGTAATGAAAGTCAAATTATATTAAATAGTAATTAACGTATTTTCAAAACTCAATTATATTTTAATTTTTACATATTTTGAGTTTTATTTTCTATCCTTAGTATATGTATACATTTTTACACATATAAAATATATACATAATAATTTAAGAATTTTATTTATTAATTTTTTTCACTTCGTGTGTACTACACGGATTCTAAACTAGTATGAAATATATCCATGACCACATGTGGAAAACCAATTTACATATAACCAATTTTATTTTTATACCACAAAATCCAACAAACTAGTTTCCAACACAACAACATAGATGAGGATTTAACATCATATTTGTCACAATTTAGTTCTGAGACCTCCGGCTCCAAAAAACCAGTCACTCATATCAACAAACATTACCACCAATGAGAGATCGAGAATGAAGAATGTGAAAATCAAAGTGTCTCATTTATAATAAATATTTTCGACGGATCTCCATACAAAAACAACATTCCTCGACAAGGCCTGAAAAGCTTAGAAGAAAGTTTTATCTGAAACCGTACTCTTCAACGTACGACAAATCATTACAGGTACATATATCACATAAGTTGATACCTTCTTGATTGATTTCAATGATCACAAAACATAATATATACACATAATCATAAGTTATGATTTGCTATTGTCAATCCACAACAAGTAGTAAGTAGTTTTATTTTTAGGAATTATATGGTACAACTAATACGATCCGCAAACATAAAAAGTTCACACACTCAACAAAGATGATCAGTTTGTGTGTAGATTATCGAAGTTAAAATGCAAGTTAAGTTGGTCGCAAATCTTGGAGTTTGGCCCATTATTATCATTGAGCCAAGTAACCCTTAACCAAAGCTTTTAAATATTTAAGACAAGTAATATCGAATACATGGAACTCGACAAAGTTATTAAGTTTATAATATTAAACTACAAACTATTAGTCTTTGATTTGTATTTGACGTTTTGCTATATTTTCTTATAGTAAAAGTCAAAATTATTATCACAACGTCCAAGACTAAGATTTTATAATTTTTCATCAAAACCTAGATGATGCACCTCCGTTGATTCTAGCCTTCACCACCTTATATATACTCCAGTTTTCCACACACATGCATGCACTAAAAAGCTGTACGTAGTGCATTTAAATTTGTACCTTGCTAGCTCACTGTAATTACCAAAATAACCCTCAGGGCAGTTTGAAGTAATATTTAAACTAATGTAGACTAATGATTGAATGAACATTCAATGAATAGTATATAAATGAACATAAAAGAATCTACTAACGTAAATGAACAAATACGGCATATGTTTGTTTGATTAATTACATGAAAAAAAATATATGTTCATCTTTGTTCGTTTATTTAATAAACAAACATAAACGAATTTTTCATTTAACGTTCAGTTCGCTTACGATTCTAATTACATTACAAATTACAATCTATCGGTAAATTTAATTGTCTATAATCTTTTTTATGCTTATTTAGTTGATGTTTAATATTTCAAAGTGATTAAAAAAATGAAGGAAATAAAAAGATTTATACACACGATGCGTCTTACTTCGTTCTAAGTAAAAAGTTTTTCTCATTCCAATAAAGATTTTGTTTTGTATGTATGTATGCTTAAGACATAAGAAGCATGAGCCTCTTTGACTTGCATAAAAATTTCCATATTCAAGGGAAAACCTTATTATTTTCGTCCCAAAACGCAATCAAAATTGTGAATTTTCTTTATACGTTGCAAAAATCTATACTGCCTAATCCCAAACCAAGTATCCGATTTTCTTCACATTATTATTTCATTACTCTTAAACACAAGTGTTGGTGGTCACTTCTCCTCCCCCACTACTTTGGTCAAATGACAAAACTCATATCAAACTTTGTAAAATGTTAGTTTGACACTCTCAAGTTTCTAAAGTATCCGCTTTGGTCAAGTGTTTTTTTTTCTTGATGTCCAGGTATAATTTTGTTTTTAAACGGAGCCGTATTCAAGATAGCGTATTTTTAGGTATCGTGATTTATATCGACTAACGATGACATACTGGTACTATAAAGAATGAGACCGGCATCGACTGAAAAACATCGGTACCGTTATGTAACTGTCTTTTATCTAGGGGTGTCAATCGTGTCGGGTTATTGGATTGGCGGGTTGCGGTTTGACGGGTTGGCGGGTTGAATTATGCAACCCGAAAACGACCCATATTCTTACTCGTGTCAAAAAGTACAACCCTAACCTGGATACACTTAAAGTCAGGTCAACCCCGTTTAACCCATTTATCTAAATTAAAGCCATAAACTACTAAATCCAAAATCTAATTCATTTAAGGTAAACCGAAAAATAATTTAATAGTCATATCTAGAAACCAAAAAAGAGGTCAACCCTAACCCGACATATTTTCTAAATGGGTCAACCCAAACACAACCCGTTTTTTAAACGGGTTGTATTGTCCAACCCAAATCATGTTTTTTTTTCGTGTCGGGTTCGAGTTCGTGTCAAGAATTGACACCCCTACTTTTACCAATGTTTCGATCTCCACAACCAACTTGTCGTAACTTCATATATTTTTTATGTATTTAACTACGATTGTTTTTGTGCTTAGCCAATTAACCGCCTCAACCGTTTAAAGTATGTTTTTCTAGTTGTTATTATTATTCAAACTCATAACATAATGGAAGAGTATACTTCGTCCACATAGGGCCATATTGCTTTTTTGTATATATCTCGTGTGTAATGGTTATGTTTATTAGTGCACAACTAGTAATTTTATCCGTTGCGCGTTACGGCTGTGTTGAAACGTAGCCTAATTCGAATTCTCGTTATCTGCGGCGTGAAACGGATCTTAAACTGTTGAGACGGTTAGAAAAGAAGCATAGTTAAGTACATAAAAAACAAATGAGGTTATGGCTACTCGTTTAACTCTGAACTAAAATGTTAAAGCGTTGACACTAATGTACCCAAATACATAAAAATAACGTACGAATTTAAGGCAGACTGGTTTTAAAGATAAAACCATAGATATAAAAATGTATTATAGCTCTCACATTGCGCCTAATAAAAAAAACAATCAAAAGAAGTAAAATAACAAAAAAAAAAAAGTGTTTATTAGTCATGGGGTTCGAACCCATCACTTGAGGTGAATTGAAAAAACATTAAAACCATTAGACCAACCAATCTATTTGGAATTAGTGATGAAAAAAGTAGTATATATATGGATAGTGTGGTGTAGAGGTGCAAAAAAAAACCGGTTTGGATTCCAAATCGGTTCGGAACCGGAAACTGAACCGTCCAAGAACCGGTTTTTTGTGAACCGGTTTCAAACCGGTAGGAACCGCCGGTTTACAACCGGTTTAAGACATTTTCGCGACGAACGGTTTAAGACCGGTTTTTTGTGAACCGGTTTGACGAACCGGTTTAACGGTCACAAAATCGAACTAGCCGTTGGAAAACGGCTATATAGCCGTTAGAATCAATTTTTGACCCTTTTTTCACCCATTTTAACCCCCAACACATATTATAAATAGGTAGTGGGTGTTTTGGTTAAATCACACTTCTCAAACCCGCTCTCTACACTCTCGTTTGTAAAAAAAACGCTCGAAAACGCTCAAAAAACGCTATGGAAGGTTCTTCAAGTTTTGGTGTTTCCTCTTCCGAAGTTAGCGTTGTGAAAATCATACCAACAACGAGGAACCCCGCAATTTGGTCAAACTACGATCTATGTGAGATGTCTAACGGGTTGGAACGTGCTCGTTGCAAAAATTGTGGTGGGTTTTTTAAAAAGGATTCAAACTCTACTCTAAAAACTCATATGGAAAAATCTTGCCCGAGTTTGAAGAAAATTCCGGGTGAGGGTCAAGCATCTATGACAAGCGAGGGTGGAATTTGGAACTTCGATCCAAATATTGTTCGAGATAGAATGGCGAAATTAGTTATTCAAAGAGGTTTGCCGTTCAACCACTTCGACAACCCGCTCACGACGAGGATGATTCAAGAAGCCCTTCAACCACGTTATCATCAAGTAAGTCGTAGTACTCTTAGACGTGATTGTCTAAAAATGTGGAAAAAAGCAAAAAAAGAATTAATTTTAGGTTTTGAAAAATTGGAAACCGGTGTGAACTTAACCACCGACGTTTGGTCGGCTCCACATTGTATTCCCGACTCATATATTTGCGTTACCGCTCATTGGGTTGATCCCAATACGTGGCAAATGATGAAACGTACAATCGTGTTTGATATGTTTGAATATCCGCACACGGGTCAAAATTTATTTCACATTTTAGATGGTGTGATAACCGATTTTAAATTACAAAATAAATTATTTTCAATATCTTTTGATAATGCCTCAAATAATACAAATGCGGTTCAAAAATTAATACTAAAATATAATCCGATTTGCAACGGCGCTTTTTTCCATAATCGATGTATTGCACACATCATCAACTTAGCCGTGCAAGACGGGCTTGCGGTTGAACCCGTTATTGAATTAAATTATGCATTTTGAGTCATGCTTAAAGACGTTTTTAGTAGTAGTAAAAAAAGATACCATGAATATATTAGATTTTGTAACGATACGGGTTTGATTTGCTTAGGTCCCAATTAGGACCTCCCAACAAGATGGAATTCAACTCATAAAATGTTTCATAGTGCTATACGTCAAAGAGCAACTTTAGAAATTTTTCATAATGTGCTTTCCTAAAAACCACGTCGTAAAATTCAACCATTTCCGTCTACGAGTTGGGACATTCTTGAAAATATAACCGAATTGCTCGAAGTTTTCAAAACCGCCACTACTTTTTTATCCGGGGTTTATTACCCCACAAGTCCCTTGGCTCTTAAACAAATATTTCTAATGTGTAACAAATTAGCCGAACTTGAAAATAAAAATACTCTTTTTACGACAATGATAAAACCGATGAAAGAAAAATTTGTTAAATATTTTAAAGAAATGCCTCCGGTTATAACTTGTGCCGCCGCATTAAACCCTACAATTAATGTTTACGGTGTTGAAACCTTGATTGATAAAATAACTTACGATTTGGATTTGAATTCCGAAGATATTCATTTTTCAACCGTAACAAAAACTTATTTTAACAAATGTTTGCAAGATTTGTTTGATATTTATTTATGTAAATATGGTACAACACAAACCCCACATGATACGACGGGCGCGGGTGCATCAAGTAGTAGCTCGAGGAATGTGAACTTAAATTTATATAATGAAATGAGAAATGAATTTACTAAACGGGCTATAGGGTCCACCCCGAGTAGCGAACTCGGAAGGTATACGGGAACAAACTTTTTATCATTTATGAGTCCGGATGTTTTTGAGGACTTTGATATTTTGGCTTGGTGGAAAGGAAACGAATCTACTTTTCCGGTCCTTTCCGCCATGACCCGTGATTTACTAACCGTCCAAGCTTCCACGGTAGCTTCAGAATCCGTTTTTTCTCTTAGTGGCAGAGTTTTATCTATTCGAATAACTAGACTCACTCCCGCGGCAATAGAAATGTGCATTTACTTGAAAGACCATTTGGATGCGGTAGATAGGAGACAAGATAGGAGTTCGCTTGAAGACGAAATTGAAGTTGAAGAATTCATACACGAATCTGAGGTCAACCAAGGATTGGCGAGCCCACTTACAAATGAAGAACTCGGCGAAGATGATAGACTACGAGAATCCACTAGTAACTCCGAGAATGACAGCGAAAATTAAACAAAAAAACTCCAAAAAATAAAAATATATTTTTCTTTTTCTCGTATTGTAATGTTTAATTTGTAATGTTTTGTGATTTCGAACTCCTAAAAATTGAATAAACGTTGAACTTTATGTTTTTATTTGTTAAATATTTATTTTTTAATTTAATTTATTAAATTTTTTTTATAAAAAAACCCAGTTTAAACCGGTTCACCAACCCGAACCGGTCCAGAACCGGTTCAACAGGTTCGAGATTTTATATATGATAAACCGGTTTAACCCGAACCGATTTTAGTCAAAACCGGTTTAACAATTGCGTTGACCAAACCGGTTCGGGCCGGTTTGGAACCGGTTCGGTTCAAAAACCCGGTTTGTGCACCTCTAGTGTGGTGGCGGTGGCTCCAACTGTGACATCCGGCATTTTCAGGTTAACTCCGTTAACTCAAACCTCGTTAGTTCAAACATTATTTGTTACAAACTCAGTTATCTCAGTTAGTCACGCGTACATTGCATTTAATTAGGATTAATTAAATGTGTCAGTCAGTTCGCACACATCGGATCGCACTCGAGTCTAACCCGGAACGTTGGTGATTAATCGAAATTAACATTACGAACATTAATAATTTATATTTAGTATAAATTATGAGTTTTTATGATTTATATGTGATTACGTGAATTACTTGAATTATGTGAATATTATCGTTTTTGTACGTGTTATCGTGTGTAAATCGTATTTAGTATTTTTATAAATGTTATTGTTTTTATAAAAATAAAAATCGAAAGTTGTAATTATTAATTAAGTTGTTATTTAATTAATTAGAGTTATGGACCTCTAGAAAGCCCGTAGCCCAACTTAAAACCCATTAAGGATTAGATAAGGATAAAAGTTTTTTTTAAAAAAAATTAAACATAAACCCTACTACCACCTTTGAAGCCGTCGACCTCAAGAACCCCCCCCCCCCTTTGGCCGAATCAATC
Organism: Smallanthus sonchifolius; assembly: GCA_023525975.1. Taxonomy (NCBI): domain Eukaryota; kingdom Viridiplantae; phylum Streptophyta; class Magnoliopsida; order Asterales; family Asteraceae; genus Smallanthus; species Smallanthus sonchifolius. The sequence continues at coordinate 333,312 of CM042029.1, forward strand.
AAGCAACCATAGAGTCTTCGTTCGAGCCCCGATCGTGAATCCGGAAGTAGATACGTGCTAGTCTAGGCGTTTCTAACACTCCTACGTAAGTCGTTTCGTTCAATTTCATCACTTTTTGATTCCTAAATTTTAGATCATAACCCTAGTTTATCCAAACATGGATTTTTATAATAAAAATGTTAACTTTATTATTGTTTTGCATGTATTTGTTGATTATATGGTTATTTGCAAAACCCTAGATCCATGTGATTAGTAACTTGTTAAATATTGAAACTTTTTGATTATGTAATGGTGTAGAATCGCATGTTAGAGATGTTTGACACTTGTTATGATTATAATTATGTTAGATAAATCATACGTGATGAATTTGGTACTTTAAATCTCGTTAAACAAGCTTAAAAACCCTAACTTACTTAAAATGGAAACTTTTTAAGAATTCTATCTTGCATACTAGAAGTGATTTGAATGATGTGATGATGTTTATATGCTACTTGATACATGTTTAGATGATTTGTGAAATCAGATTTTGAATACATAACCCGGTTTTGCCAACTTTCCAAATAAGGAAACTTTAATTGTTAAAAGTGGTTATAACTTGTTATTTAGACATGCATGATATGGTTTGATGATAGTTCTATGTTAGATAGGACACAATAACTTGTTGTAACGTGTTAGGTGTTTGAAATCACGCATGCTAGTCATAGATTACTAAAGTTGGAAACTTTGTCTTGAATTATGATTTGCATGTTTAGGTTCTAGACAATTGTTATACGATGTGATGATCTAGAACATGTTAGAGTGATCCGACGAATATATCAATGATGATAGTTTCCAGGAAACACGAGTCCCGAACAAACTTACTATTTATGGAAACTTTCTATTTATAGAAACATGATATTTATAGAAACCTACTATTTATAAAAACCTGTTATTTATAGAAACCTGCTATTTTTGAAAACCTGCTATTTATAGAAACCTGCTATTTTTGGAAACTTTCTATTTTAGGAAACTTTCTATTTTTGGAAACCATACCTGTTTATTAGGACAATAAGGAACTGTTGCTAAGTGTTACCTGCAAGATCGTATGTGTGTAATATGGAAGTATTATATTAATCAAACATTATTTCATACATCGTGTCACCAACGGGTCGTCGGATCAAACTTGGTCAAACATGAGTCAAACTTGTAAACTCTTTTCAAACACTTAAACAATGGGATTGTTTGGATACTTAGGGTTCGTATCATCTTGCACAAACACATACTTATAAACCGGTGTTTATAGGTGGCAGTTAGTCGTCAAGCATTCTAAGTTCGTTTTCTTTCGCACATACTCTAAGGTGAGTTTCACGGCCCCTTTTCTTACGTTTTAAACTTGGGGGAGAAAACATGGGTACGAACATTTAGATCTTACATTTCTTTTATATCACTTGTGTACTAAGCGCAAACATATCATGAAAGTCCTTACTTATCGAACCGTTAGTATATGGGTTAGCGAGGTAATCTTAAGTAGTACTACTGGGCATTGACAAGCCCCACCCACGTTAGTCGCGCTAACACGACAGGTAGTCGAACGGGTGTAACATTGACCTAAACATTCACCATTGATTATGATAGTCATGGCAGGAGGCAGTACAAACATAAACAGTCAGCTTCGGTGTCGAAACGCTTTAGTAACATGTACTAGGTTAGCTACCTATGATATAAATTGTAAATGGTATTATCTAGTAAACTTTACAAACATTGAAACCTGTGAACTCACCAACCTAGTGTTGACACGTTTTAGCATGTTTTCTCATGTAATTAAGGTACAATCACAAGCTAAGGCATGCATGCATCTCAAGTCCATCATTTTTAAACGCAAGAACTATTTATTTTTATTATTGTTGAATTGTTTATTTTTGGCGCGACTGTTTTGGCGCATGCTTTTCATTTAACTTTTCGCTTCCGCAAGTCTTACATTAAATCAGTGTTTTCATTACTAGTGTTGCATCGTGACTATGAGCAATACTAGTGGTTTTTATTAAACTCATATAGAGTCGTTCAACGTAACTAATGACTGAGATCCTGGTTATGTCACGCCCTTAACGGTAAAACTCCGTTGATGGATTTTGGGGGTGTGACACCAACCCTATTGGACACCGACCATCCAAATTAAGGGTTAGTAATAATTTATAATTTAAAAAGTTACCATTATAAAAAGTTGAAAAACTGATTTGGAAAAATATTAATGAATATTGAACAAATAAATAATTTATAATAGCATACTAGCTTAGACCCCGTGTAATACACACGGGTGAAAAATATCAATACATAAATTTCTTAAATTTTATTCATGTATTTTACAGGTGTAAAAATGTATTACTGTATATTAAGGATATAAAACAAAATTCAAAATATATAAAAAATAATATATAATTGGGTTTCGGAAATACGTCAATTACTATTTAATGTAATTTGACTTTCATTTACTATTTGATTGAAAATAAAAATTACATAATTAGATTTCAAAGTTTTTTTTATAATAAAGGATAATTTAAAAATAAATGTGTTTTATTAGTATATTATTAATTTATTAAAAGATATGAATTTATTTTATAAGAGAGAGAGGCGGGAAAACAATGATGAGAATGAATATGGTGACGACACGTGGCATAAAAAAATATTTCTTTATTATATATAGTATAGATTAGTAAGAAAAGCAATGGAGAGAATATTGGTTAGAGCAATGATAATACCGAAGAAAGAAAAACCAAGAATTAATCCCTATGTATGCAAAATCGAAAACAAAGAATTAATCCTCATGTAGTATATGTAAATAATCCCTAATTAAAATAATCATAGTTTAAGAAAAATAAAAAAATAAAAAAACAAAATGAGAAAGGGTTCAAGATCCATTGTGAAAAAGGGGGCCAAGTTGCAGGAGTGGGGTTTTATAATGTTATCCTCCAAGAAGACTCTCACGAGGAGATTTAAATTCAGCTCGAATTTTCATGATTTTTTACTAAATCCAACGAGATATTACATAGTTTTAAACTCGAAATTTGACAATGAAATTGGTGGCACTATTTAGGGTTAAAATATTGCATCCTGTGGGTAATTAATTTCTCTTTGAAGCAAGAGATGTTTGTATCGTTTGTGTATTGTGTTTCTACTAGAGTAATTATTGTTTGTCACCGTTTTACCAAACCCCCAACCAAGGCCGGCTCTAAGGTTATAACAACACATGTCTTAGCTTGGGGCCTAAAGGCCTTGTTTTATTAAAAAAAATTGTAATATATAATTAGTTGGTATCCATTCATAATTAATATGGGTTTATTGTTTAGTTAATGGTTATACAAAATTATAGAGGTAGTCACATTAATGAGATTGATATCCATTTTAACTCTATATTTGCAATCAGCGAAGCTAATAATGCACCTGAATTTGATCTTTGCTTTTTAGGATGTCTTAGAAGAATAATTTGATTCCTTGCTATTTAATAGCTTATTGTTTAGTTAAAAAAAAGACTATTTTCATAATTTTGGACCACAATTCATGATCGAAAGCAAAATATATTTTTTTAAAAGGCTTCAAAATTATAAACCACTTGGGGCCACCAAAATGCTTGAGCCAACCCTGTGTGTATAAACAAATTTTATTGTGCTTAAATCACACCTGTCCCGGTTTAAAGTTATAAAAAAAAGAATGTATTTTCATACTAATTTTCGATCTTGGTGCTCGTACAATAAAATGAAACATAATAGTCAAACATTATTAACGAATCACACTTTATATGGATATCAATGATAAAAACCACGATTAGGTAATGAAGAATGATTAGTAGACAAGTTTAAGTAAAGCTAATTCTGCCCATACTACAAAGTACAAGCACTGTTAGTTAGTCACATAAACATCCCACTATATTAATTACCCTCATTATAATCGAACTAGTGGGAGTCAACTGGTCTGTCCCCCAATACATTGATAAATAGGTTAAATAATAGTTGTAAACATGATTTTGATGGACCATGTTTTAATTTCCCCGTTCCACTTCTTAGCACGATGATCGGTTTTTAATTTCTACTTTTGAAGATCTTCCCATCACTATACGACCGACACCTGCGGCTATTATATATTATTTTATTGATTATACTAGTACGTGTGTCATTCTCCCAAATCAAATTGAAAGGGTGAATGAAAACTGTACGAATATAAATTGACGGCCATATATGTAAAACACCATGTGTAAATTGGCGCCAACTGTTATGATATCGAGAATGATCGCTAAAACAAGCGAGAATGATAAACGAGATCGCTAAAACAAGTAAGAATGATAAACGAGAGAAAAAATTGAGAGAGAATAATTGGGGGTAAAACTGATATGAATTGATTGATAACTTGATTAATGTTACAAAGAAGCTATTTATAGACAAAGCTAACAAACTACTGAACCATGCGAACTTAATAAGTTCGCCCCTACTGAACTAGGCGAACTTAATAAGTTCGCCCCTATACTAAACAAGCGAACTTAATATTAAGTTCGCCTATACTAACCCCCCCCCTCCTCAAGTTGGAGGTGTATACAACCCCAACTTGGAAATGATATTTGAATGCGGTTGACCAGCCAAACTCTTTGTGAATAAATCCGCAAGTTGATCAGAAGTCCGTGTGTGAGAAAGAAGAATCAAACCGACTTGAACTGTAACGAACCAAAATCCGGGTTTCGTTTTCAAATAAATAAATATTTCTAATTAATATTATGGTGAAAATAATATTTTAGAAATAAGTTGAAACAAGTGGGTTTCAAGTTAGTAATGGGGTTATATTAGTTTTTTAACTAATTTTGGAATGAAAATGGGTGATATGAAAGTTGAGGGACTGAAAGTGTAAAATGGCAAATCTGCCATATTTGACTAAAAGAAGTCAAAATTCAGATTTCTCTCATTTTGTGTGTGGGTTGATGCTCTCAAGGGAAAAAAGGGAGAAAAAAGTGTTGAAGTCAAAATCGTGCAATTGAAGCTTGGATTGTGAAGGTGTTGGCTTGCACATCATCCTTCTAACATCAAGTAAGTGTTAATCATTCTTTTGATTTCACCATTGATGTGTTAATTGGTGGGTTTTGTAGAAATCCGAAATTTATGTTGCATGTTGATAATTAGTGTTAGATTATTGATAATCTAGCTAAACTAAAGTTAAAGAATGATGATTAACATCTTAGAACCCTTTGATTTTGATTATGAGAAGTTAGGGTTCATATGGTGAAAATTGGGGGTGTTTGGATCATAATGCTAGAATGTTGAATTAATGAAGATTAAGTGTTTTTAAGATGTTAGACACTTGAACAAACACCAAATTAACTTAATGATAATTTTTGAAAGAAGAATTAGTGTTAAGATTAAGTTAACGAAACTCAAGTAGGTGAGTTTGTGGTGAAAGAGGGTGTTTGGTTATGAGGATAACCCAAACGGGTCAATTTGGGTTGGAATTGGGGAAATTGAGTTGTGAACTCAATTGTAATGAAATTTTGGTATATGTTAGATTACTAAACTAGGTGTGTATGTTTAGGTAATCAAATTGTGGGTCTAGAAGGCGGAGCGGGATCTTCTAACCCGAAAGGTAAGTGCTTTTGCACTTACTTAGTTATGATGATAAATGAGTTTTATGCAATGTTGTATGTATAATGTGTAAAGTTGCATAATTTGTTATGTGGTATGAATGAGCATAAAATTGTATGCATAATTGAAGGAATGTAGTTATAGTATTTATACTATAATGGATAGATTGGTTATGGAGTTACGATCTCGTATCCTTTGGGATACGAAGTTATGGCCTACGTGCCATAATGGAAATGGATCATGTGTTGATTATAAATGAAACGGAATTATAAATGATGAAAGTAACTTGTAGGTGATATACAAGTGTATGAAATCCTTAATTGACCAAATGGGTGTTAACGGGTCAAATGGGTGAAAGGTGTGAAAACAAGTTGTGAATTTTGTGGACTATGTGTTATGTGATTGTGTGCATACTTGTGATATGATAAATTATGAATGATTTAGTATGTACAATGAATGAATGTAGTTATAGTGTTAACCTATAATGGTAAAGGATCATGGGTTGATCGGATCATGTGTTGATCATAAACGAAACGGAGTTATGGCCTTGTACCATAATGGAAAAGGATCATGGGTTGATCGGATCATGTGTTGATCATAAATGAAACGGAGTTATGGCCTTTGTGCCATAATGGAAATGGATCATGTGTTGATCATAATTGAAACTTGTAGTAAGGGTGCAAGAATATGTAGCCTAAATGACAATTTGGGTGGAAACGGGTCAAATGGGTGAATGGGTGAAACAAGTAGAAATTTACTTGTTTGTTATGAATTTATCTTCATTACTAATGGTGATATGCTTATTTGGTTGTAGGAAAGGCTCCGAAGTAGTCCAAGTCAAGTCCAAGGCGTGAAGGGTTCTCGTATGCATTTTGGTAATTTGGGGATTTTTGGGGAAAACCCCGTAGATGGATGTAAATTTGATACACAAATGATGTTTTAGTGTATTTACTTGTTGTTGATGTGTTTTTGGTCAAAACCCAAGTGTTGGGAATTTTTAATGACTTGAAAAATGGAAAAGTTAGAAAAATGGTTAAGTGCTGAAACCTGCAGAAAAACTGAAACTTTCTGTGAAAAAGGTCCCCTCGCGGGCCGCGACTGGGGTGGCACGTATGAGTCGCGGTACGCGACAAAAAAAAAAAATTCTGGGTTTAAGACTTCCGCGCGTTAAAGTTTGTTTTTAAAAGTGGTGTGTTACAACTTGGTATCAGAGCAATGGTTTGAGGGATTTGGTGTGGTGGCACCAAACTCAAACCGGATGCTCTTGATATGGGGGAAAATGATACGAGAATCCATGAAGGACTTGACTAAGACTCGGAGCTTACGGAAACGAAAGGTTAGTAATGATTTGATAAGGTGGTTATGTATATGGTGTTTATGTATATGTATGAATGATTGGTAAAGTGTTATGTGTGCCGAAACTTGTCTTGTGATTTGTTATATGAATATGATAATTGCAATTGGGCATAACGCATTATTAAACATGTCTGGCCAATATGATTGATAAGACGAGATGTGCAAGAGCTTTTATGATAACCATATGACAATGAACATTAGCAAGGAGTAGGTGAATGTGGTTATATGTGTATGTATGTATGTATGTATGTATATGGATGATTAGATGGGGGTAATACATATACACATAGATAAGATATAGTGTCTTAACAAGTGGGTAGATTAAAGACCTATAAATAGGTAGAACATCTACAACTTAGTTAAAAATTTGTCGGGGAGACTAAGGGGCACTTGTGTAAGTAAAAGAAATGGGGGATGAAAGTCATCTTAAGGACTCAAGTATGTTAGAGTCTAGACGTGTATCACCTCGTGGGTGGTGAGGAACATGGAATAGGTTGGGAGAAAAAGAATGCATCAATCTAGCGAAGAATGGCTAGAGCTTTCTATCATGTTGTATCGATCTTCCTTCAAGGAAGATAGGGCTCTTTGAGGTGATCCTTGGGAGGAACAGTGTGAAGCCTAGAGAGCGGGAAGAACTACGGTTGGTGAACCGAAGTGGAAGGAAAACCTTGTTTTCACAAGAGGGTTCGTGGTGTGCGAACCAAAGGAGTTAAAGGGTGAGAGTTAATAGCTGATTAATTAACGATGAATCACTATGATGGTCTTGTCTTTTGAAGCAATCCATTGTGATTGGTAGAGGGCGTATTACGCACGATGAGTCGACTCCGGGACGTGGCGGAGGATTGGTGAATTATTCTTCGTGAGGAGATAAGTGGAAAACGAAGAGTAAATGAGAAGTGGCTTCGTGAAAGCCGAAACATTCTAGCTGAGCTAGAAACCCTTTATGGGAAGAAATGTTGGACATTGCTATATGTCTGGAGGATAACACAAATGGGGAGAAAATTTGAAATTTGCTTAGGCCTATGGGTCACGCATTTCTAATCACCATAGTCGTGACTGAAGCTTTTCGATCGTTGTGTTTGATGAAAGGCTAAGCAGATCGGTGGATTCGGGCGATCATCATTAAGGGCGTCATAATGTTGATGTTTGCATGTTTTAATAACATGAGGTTGTGGATGAAACGATCACATGGATTTTGATCCGATGATTGTAAAAGAGGTGTTGGGTTACTTAGTAACCATATCATTGTCTAGTATGATAAATGGGTGACGTGTTAATCTGTTCTCATTAGAGACAGTGAAACACGAGGTATGCGAACTGGTGTATATACATGGCTTGTGCCATTGACATCAACCGGGGATATAAAAGGGATACTTAGTATTCCAGTTGAGAAAGAGGATTTGATAAGGGTCATTGAACCTGTGTGCTTTGTTCTAAAGCACATAAACTTTTCGATGGAAAGGGAAAATGGAAGAGTGCGTATTGTCACTGACAGTCGGTGGTAGGATAAAACTGACTAAAGGTCTCGCGGTTGTGGATTTTTTTTGTCAAGGGGTAAATGTTAAAATGTACATTGTACGCAAACGGTGATATACATAGGTGAAATATGTATATAAAGGGGTTAAATGTACATAGGTGGAATGTGTACATAAATGGTGGTTGAAGTCCTAGAACTTCGTAAATGATGTTGGAAGTCTTTTGGACTTCACAATCGGTGTTTAAAATCGAATTTTTCGAACTTCAAAGGTGGATTCGGTGATTGAGATCCTTAAATCTCAAAGGATGACTTATGATTAAGTCAATGGAGATACTTAGGGTGTTTGGGTCACGGATAGGGATCTTCCTTCCAGTGTTGTAAAAGAGGATTCAAGTAAGGAAGTTGTCGTATCCTTACTTGAGGAGGTCGCAAGCTTTATCGGTTAAGAATGGGTGAGTTGAAGACTCGAGCTTCAAAGGGTGTTATGTATGGGCATTGGGATCCTCGAACCCCAAGAGGTATGAATTTGAGACCTTGAGTCTCAATGGGTCGATTGGTAAGGAAGTTTTGAAATTTCCATGTAAGAGGTGGGTGACGTGGGATTAGAACTTGGATTTCCTTAGTTGTCAAACGTGTTGACTACTCGTATAAAGTGGTACAAAAATCCAAGTATCCCATGGTTAGGAGTGTTGAAATTCAAGTGGAAACTTGACGTTATAAAAGTTTTCCTTTGAAATGAGTGGACTCCATAATGCATTTTTTTTACGTGACCATACGTGAAAGCGTTAGGAGGATAGAACTGTTGTTATTTCATATGGTGGAGATGAGATAAATGATAAACGTTTCGTCTAAATGAATCAGTGAATATCTTAGATAGTGGGCGAACTAATTGGTGCAAAAAGTAGACAAACTGCATATCGTTGTCAAATGAACCATTAAAGTCGGAGATAACCTTAGGGGAGTAACGAGGGCGTATAGAGTTACTACATTAAAGTGAAGTCATTCATGATGACAATTTCATCGTCTCTTATTGACGAAATTCGAGAGGCTCAAATGTTAGCACTTGTTGGTGACTTGAAGAAAGAGCGGATGGTTGCTTATGTTGATAAGCTTGGTGAAAATAGCATGGGCTTGAAGACATGCTTTGATAGGATTTGGATTCCTAGGTTGTCAAGTGTTTTGACAACTATTTTGGATGAAGCGCATAAATCCAAATATTCTATCCATCCGGGTGTCACAAAGATGTTTTATGATTTGAGGTGTCATTTTTGGTGGCCGGGTATGAGGCGTGATGTTGTTAAGTATGTTGAGAGGTGTCTCACGTGCTTAAGAGTAAAGGCGGCGCAAGATCGCCAAAAGTCTTATGCGGATAATAGGAAGCGGGCGATTGAGTTTCAAGTGGGGGACTTTGTGCTATTGAAAGTCTCTCCTTGGAAAGGGGTGATACGGTTTAGGAAACGGGGGAAGTTAAGCCCACGTTTCATTGGACCGTTTAAGGTAAAGGCAAGGGTGGGTGCGGTAGCTTATCGATTGGAGTTACCGGAGGGACTAAGTAGACTTCATAACACGTTCCATGTGTCTCATTTGCAAAAATGTTTAGCGGATGAATCTACTTTTGTTCCATTGGATGATATAGAAATTGATGAAAAGACGAACTATGTGGAAGAACCGATGGCAATCTTAGATAGGAAAGTGAAGCGGTTGCGTAATAAAGAGATTAGCCAAGTATTGGTTCGATGGAAGCATAGAAAGGGGGGGGGGGACGGAAATGACTTGGGAAACCGAGGAAGAAATGCTTAAACATTATCCGAACCTTTTTATGTGAAGTCGGGTTTCGGGGACGAAACCCAAATAAGGGAAGGTGATTTGTAACGAACCAAAATCCGGGTTTCGTTTTCAAATAAATAAATATTTCTAATTAATATTATGGTGAAAATAATATTTTAGAAATAAGTTGAAACAAGTGGGTTTCAAGTTAGTAATGGGGTTATATTAGTTTTTTAACTAATTTTGGAATGAAAATGGGTGATATGGAAGTTGAGGGACTGAAAGTGTAAAATGGCAAATCTGCCATATTTGACTAAAAGAAGTCAAAATTCAGATTTCTCTCATTTTGTGTGTGGGTTGATGCTCTCAAGGGAAAAAAGGGAGAAAAAGGTGTTGAAGTTAAAATCGTGCAATTGAAGCTTGGATTGTGAAGGTGTTGGCTTGCACATCATCCTTCTAACATCAAGTAAGTGTTAATCATTCTTTTGATTTCACCATTGATGTGTTAATTGGTGGGTTTTGTAGAAATCCGAAATTTATGTTGCATGTTGATAATTAGTGTTAGATTATTGATAATCTAGCTAAACTAAAGTTAAAGAATGATGATTAACATCTTAGAACCCTTTGATTTTGATTATGAGAAGTTAGGGTTCATATGGTGAAAATTGGGGGTGTTTGGATCATAATGCTAGAATGTTGAATTAATGAAGATTAAGTGTTTTTAAGATGTTAGACACTTGAACAAACACCAAATTAACTTAATGATAATTTTTGAAAGAAGAATTAGTGTTAAGATTAAGTTAACGAAACTCAAGTAGGTGAGTTTGTGGTGAAAGAGGGTGTTTGGTTATGAGGATAACCCAAACGGGTCAATTTGGGTTGGAATTGGGGAAATTGAGTTGTGAACTCAATTGTAATGAAATTTTGGTATATGTTAGATTACTAAACTAGGTGTGTATGTTTAGGTAATCAAATTGTGGGTCTAGAAGGCGGAGCGGGATCTTCTAACCCGAAAGGTAAGTGCTTTTGCACTTACTTAGTTATGATGATAAATGAGTTTTATGCAATGTTGTATGTATAATGTGTAAAGTTGCATAATTTGTTATGTGGTATGAATGAGCATAAAATTGTATGCATAATTGAAGGAATGTAGTTATAGTATTTATACTATAATGGATAGATTGGTTATGGAGTTACGATCTCGTATCCTTTGGGATACGAAGTTATGGCCTACGTGCCATAATGGAAATGGATCATGTGTTGATTATAAATGAAACGGAATTATAAATGATGAAAGTAACTTGTAGGTGATATACAAGTGTATGAAATCCTTAATTGACCAAATGGGTGTTAACGGGTCAAATGGGTGAAAGGTGTGAAAACAAGTTGTGAATTTTGTGGACTATGTGTTATGTGATTGTGTGCATACTTGTGATATGATAAATTATGAATGATTTAGTATGTACAATGAATGAATGTAGTTATAGTGTTAACCTATAATGGTAAAGGATCATGGGTTGATCGGATCATGTGTTGATCATAAACGAAACGGAGTTATGGCCTTGTACCATAATGGAAAAGGATCATGGGTTGATCGGATCATGTGTTGATCATAAACGAAACGGAGTTATGGCCTTGTACCATAATGGAAAAGGATCATGGGTTGATCGGATCATGTGTTGATCATAAACGAAACGGAGTTATGGCCTTGTACCATAATGGAAAAGGATCATGGGTTGATCGGATCATGTGTTGATCATAAATGAAACGGAGTTATGGCCTTTGTGCCATAATGGAAATGGATCATGTGTTGATCATAATTGAAACTTGTAGTAAGGGTGCAAGAATATGTAGCCTAAATGACAATTTGGGTGGAAACGGGTCAAATGGGTGAATAGGTGAAACAAGTAGAAATTTACTTGTTTGTTATGAATTTATTTTCATTACTAATGGTGATATGCTTATTTGGTTGTAGGAAAGGCTCCGAAGTAGTCCAAGTCAAGTCCAAGGCGTGAAGGGTTCTCGTATGCATTTTGGTAATTTGGGGATTTTTGGGGAAAACCCAGTAGATGGATGTAAATTTGATACACAAATGATGTTTTAGTGTATTTACTTGTTGTTGATGTGTTTTTTGTCAAAACCCAAGTGTTGGGAATTTTTAGTGACTTGAAAAATGGAAAAAGTTGGAAAAATGGTTAAGTGCTGAAAACTGCAGAAAAACTGAAACTTTCTGTGAAAAAGGTCCCCTCGCGGGCCGCGACTGGGGTGGCACGTATGAGTCGCGGTACGCGACAAATAAATAAATAAAATTCTGGGTTTAAGACTTCCGCGCGTTAAAGTTTGTTTTTAAAAGTGGTGTGTTACATGAACCTTCTCACGGACAAAATGACAATCCAACTCGATACTTAGTTCGCTCATGAAAAACTGGATTCTTAGCAATATGAATAGCCGCCTGACTGTCACACTTGAGAGGAACAGGAGTAAGATTATCAAGCCGAAACTCCACAAACAAACGAGTCAACCAAGCAAGTTCCTGTGTGACACTATGAAGAGAACGATATTCAGCCTCAGCAGAACTAAGAGAAATAGTAGGTTGTTTCTTGGATTTCCAAGAAATAGGACTGCCCCCAAGAGAAATGAAATAGCCACTGACAGAACGCCGAGTATTAGGACAAGCTGCCCAATCAAAATCACAATAAGCAGACAAAGACATATCAGGAGCATTATTAAAGAACAACCCTTGAGAACAAGTGTCTTTGACATACCGAAGAGTATGCCATGCAACATCCCAATGAGGAACACGCCGATCACTCATAAACTGTCTGAGAAACTGAACCGAAAAAGCAAGATCAGGCGAGTATGAGTAAGGTAATTGAGTTTACCAAAAATTCGACGATAGGCCAAAGGATTATCAAGAACTTGACCTTCATTGAGCTTGAGTTGTAAATGTAAAGGCAAAGGAGACGAAACAGAAGAAACATCGTCGGTAGAAAACTCAGTCAGCAAATCTTTAGCAAATTTGTGTTGAGTCATAATAAGAGCAGATGGAGATTTGAGAACCTCAATGCCTAGAAAGTAGTTGAGAGTGCCAAGATCCTTGATCTGGAAAGTGGAATGTAAGAAAGCCTTCAAAGCAGATATTTCTTGATCATTATTACCAGTAAGAAGAATGTCATCAACATAAACAACAACATGAACAACAGAATCCCCCATCGTCTTAGAGAATAAAGAATAATCATTGGGAGACCGCATATAACCTTTGATTTTAAGAGCATCAGAAAGCTTTCCATACCACTGCCTTGAAGCTTGCTTCAAACCGTAAAGAGACTTTTTGAGCTTAAGGACATGATCAGGAGAGGATAAAAGCATTCGAGGAGGAGGAAGCATATATATATATATATATATATATATATATATATATATATATATATATATATATATATATATGTCTTCGTCAAGATCCCCATGTAAAAAAGCATTATTAACATCTAATTGATATAAACCCCATTGTCGTTTAGTGGCAACAACAATGCGACTACGAATAGTAGTCATCTTAACAACAGGAGAAAAAGTCTCATTGAAATCAATTCCTGCTTTCTGAGTATCACCACAAACAACCAAACGGGCTTTGCAACGTTCAACAGTACCATCAGCATTATACTTGACTTTATACACCCATTTGCACTTAATGGCCTTTTTACCTTTAGGTAAATGCATAACCTCCCAAGTTTGATTTCTTTCCAAGGCATTAAACTCCTTAGTCATAGCCTCTTGCCAAGCAGGATGGTTAGCAGCCTCCTGATAATAAGAAGGTTCTTTAACAGAATCAAGATTTAAAAGGAGTTGCTGGGAATCAAGAGAAAGATCAGCAAGATTAACAAAATGAGAAGCTTGGCAAGCACTCGACAAAGTATGAAAACAAGACGAATCAACAGAAGAAGCAGAATTACAAACATAATCCTACAGATGAAAAGGAGGAACAGAAGAACGAGTAGATCTCCTGGGCTCCGGAGGTGGAGGAGGAGGAATAGGAGAAACAAGAGGAGGAGTGGAATCAACTTCGGGAGCAACCGAAGAAGATGAAGGAACAAAAACTGGATCTGTCTTCTCAAACAGATCATTTAGAGAAGGGAACAAATAAGAAGGATCTGAAGAGTGTAAAGAAGGGAAAATGTGCAGAAGAAAAGTCACATCCCGAGAAACAAGAACTTGTCGAGTGTCAAGATTATAAAGTTTGTAATCTTTCTTTCCAAATGGATAACCAATAAAAATACAAGCTTGAGCTCGAGGCTGAAATTTATCTCGTCCAGGTGTAGAGGTAGAAGCATAACACAAACACCCAAAAGTGCGAAGGTGGGTGTATGAAGGAGCTTTACCAAAGAGCATCTCAGAATGAGATTTTCCCTTAAGAACCCGTGTGGGGAAAATATTAATCAAATGAGTAGCAGTGAGAACGCATTCACTCCAAAAAGTTATCGGTAACTTGGATTGAAACATAAGAGCACGAGCAGTTTCGAGAAGATGCTTATGTTTACGTTCCACCACCCCATTATGTTGAGGAACCCTAGGACAAGTAGTCTGATGAATAATACCCTTTTGTTTAAAATACTCGGCATGATGAACACCCGAACCAAGTTCAAAAACATTATCAGATCGAACACGCTTCACTTTGGTACTGAACTGAGTCTTAACTATTTCAATGAACCCTTGAAGAATAGTAAAGGCATTTCCTTTGGTTGTCAAAAGATGAGTCCAAGTAGTTCTAGTAAAATCATCAACAATGGTGAGAAAATATTTATATCCATCAAATGTAGTAGATCGATACGGTCCCCACGTATTAATATGAATAAGATCAAACATTTGAGAACTGGATATACTACTAGATGTAAAAGGCAGTTTATGATGTCTAGCCTTAGGACAAACAGAATAATCATCAATAGAACAATCATGTGCACCAGTAAAGACATTCAATTGCTTAAGTTTGTACAAAGGTAAATGACCAAGACGAGTATGCCAAAGTTTCAAAGAAACAACATAATTACAGTGAGAAAAAGAATCAACTGTAACAGAAAAAAGTTTATTTGGATTCAAAAGATAAAGGCCGTTGAGAAGATCTCCCAGGACCAATGGACTACTCAGCGAAGGGGCCTGCAAAAAACAAGTAGTTTCAGAAAACTGAACAAGACCCTTTGTATCCCTACAAAGTTTAGGAACAGATAAGAGATTGTGCTTGAACTGACGCACAAAGAAGACATTAGAAATAGAAAACGTCTTAGTAAGATGAACTTTTCGACCTGCGTAACATTTAAGACATGCCCGTTTGGAAGAAGAACATAAACGGGTGAGTTAAGCAATTGAACATCAGAAAGTAAATTAGAATCAAAGCACATATGATTTCTTGCACCGGTATCAAAGATCCAAGTAGTATCGACCGTAGTCGAATTGCAAGCAATAATACCTGCAAAATTTGCAAAGCTGAGTGGTTGAACATTAGGAACACCACCCTGAACCTCAGAATTCTGCTGAAGAAGTTGCAACAGATTGTTGTACTGTTCAGAAGAAAGAGCATTAGGAGCACCAAAAGTAGGAACAGTAATCCCAGCATCAGAAACAGCATTAGCAGCAGCTTTGGGTTTAGTAAATTTGAAATCTTTAGGAAACTCAATTAAACGATAACATTTGCTGGCATTATGTCCTGGCTTCTTGCAATGAGAGCAAACAGAACCTTTCTGAGCACTGTAATTCTTTGGTACTTGCACAGAAGCATTCATAGAAGCATTCTGAGGAATAAACTAAGCCGATGAATGAAGCTCCCTCTGTTTCTCATCTTGAATGAGAAAAGCATAAGCTTCATTGATTGAGGGAAGAGGCTTCATCATGATAATATTCCCACGAATCATGTCATAACAAGGGTTAAGACCCATCAGAAACTGCATCAAACATTGATCTGTTTCGTGCTTAGCCATAAGTTGGGAAGTACCACAAGTGCAGGGAGGAATAGGCTCGATTGCATTAAGCTCATCCCAAATAGCTTTGATTTGGTAAAATATGTAGCAACATCATCATTCCCTTGAGAAATAGCAGAAAGAGACTTCTGCAATTGATAATACTTGGCCCCATTACTCTGTCCATACCGGTCAGTTAACTCTTTTCAGAGTTGTCGAGCAGTCTCAACATACAAAACGCTCTCACTGATATCACTAGACAAAGTGTTCAAAATCCAAGAAATAACCATATCATTGCATATTTTTCATAACTCCAGATTAGAAGAGGAAGTAGGTCTGACAACAGTTCCATCAACAAAACCAAGTTTGTTCTTAGCAGATAAGGCAATGGACATGGCACGTTTCCAGGATCCAAAAGAAGAGCCGTCAAATGCTTTAGAAACAAGTAAGAGACCCGGAGGATCAGATGAATGTAAGAACAAAGGATTAGAATAATCCATAGGAACAAGAACGGCGGGATCAACAGTAGAAGGCATGAAAAACAGAAAGAAAATAAAGACTGGAATAAGCGAACTCATTAAGTTCGCTGAGGAAAGGAAGAGGCGAACTTAATAAGTTCGCCCGTAACAAACTTCTGAGACAAGTTCGCCTGCACGAACAGAAAAACGGAAAATCGATCCAGAAATCATCATAACTCAAAATCAGATAAGTATATGAAGAAATCCAACCGTAGGAATGATTAGAAACAAAAAACGAAGGTTTTGAACGGATCAAAACAGGAAACAACCCCCAATTGACACAAAAAATGAGAAAACGAATGAATCAACAAAGAATGAGTGCGAAAAAAGGAGAAAAATCACATAATCGAGCATATATGCTCTGATACCATGTTATGATATCGAGAATGATCGCTAAAACAAGCGAGAATGATAAATGAGATCGCTAAAACAAGCGAGAATGATAAACGAGAGAAAAAATTGAGAGATAATAATTGGGGGTAAAACTGATATGAATTGATTGATAACTTGATTAATGTTACAAAGAAGTTATTTATAGACAAAGTTAACAAACTACTGAACCAGACGAACTTAATAAGTTCGCCCCTACTGAACCAGGCGAACTTAATAAGTTCACCCCTATACTAAACAAGCGAACTTAGTAAGTTCTCCTATACTAAGTTCGCTAACACCAACAAGTAAAACAACATTTGTAGATTGGGTTTTCTATATTAAAATGTGTTTAATTTCGTTTATAAACACTTATTCGTACTCAATTCACCATTTAAACACTTTCAATTGCAAAACCTTCAAATTGGTTTCTCAAGAAACCCTAATTTTAAAACTCTCAATTGATGAAATTAACATAAATTGGGGAGAAAGTGTTTTGATTTTATCATAATAATAAGTTTTCTCATGAACCTCATTAACAGAAAGGTGAATGCCTGAATGGTCAGCCTGATAAATACCAAAGGAAAGAAACAACGAATGATGCAAAGGCCGGATAAAATAAATTCTCGAGGATCTTTTAACCATGCTTTACGACGACCATGCAACACGATTTATATACTTTATTTGTTATATATTGTTTTAATCGAGAGTTTATTATTTTTAAATATGCATATGTTTGTTGTCTTTTCGAAGGGTTATAGAGGTCTACTCTACACACGTTTTTTTTTTTTTAAAATTTCAAATAAACTCAAAAGATGTTGAAATTAAAAAAGTACTTATGGCTTTTAGCTTGTGTATATAGTCAAAGTCGGGGGGTCGACCTACCTCCGCATAACTTTGGGCATGCATGTGCATGTGCATGTTTTTGAGAAACTTTTTACTAATTTTAGTGAACGTTAAAACTATATAATAGTTAATGAATTTGTAAAATTACTTCAGTTTTAGTGAACGTTAAAAGTATATAATAGTTAATTTTACTAATTTTATTGTTAATGAATTTGTAATATTACTTCAGTTTTTTTTTTTGAAAGGCGGAATTTTATTAAAAGAAACAGGTGAGGCCCTCCACTATCTAATACAATGAAAAACTCAATACATAATTACAAGAGATCAAAACTAAACTAGTTTTTTTTTAAAAAGATTTTTGAGACTTGAACAATTTTTGAATCATAGGAATCCTACAGAATTTATACTCTCAATTACCTTAGGTATTATTATACTGTAAGCGAGTCAGTGCTTTATCCATAGGTAATTTGGCTTGGACCGTCGAACCATGAATTTGCCCTTTGAATAATACTATGAGGTTGAAGATTTAGTGTATCTTAAACTTTAAATGTTTTTGCAGGCTACCGTTTGTTTCCTTTATTTTATCATTCGGGCTTTGGATTTGCTTCTTGCAGTACGATGTGGTCGGCTCTAGTTATGTGGTCGGGCATTTATCTTCATGTCTACAAACATCCAACAATTCAGCCCAATGACCCATTCTTAGTTTTTTCTTGTTTACATTTGCGTGTTTAGGGGTGTCGGGAGCATTCCATCAAACATAAAAGATAAAAATACGTTACTATTATATACTTTTATATCCATGTGGTCGGGCATTTATCTTCATCTCTACTATCATCGGGGCAATTCACCATTGGCCCATTCTTAGTTTTTCTTATTTACAGGTGAGTGTTTAGGGGTGCCGAAACATCAAACCGGTTTCACACGACCCGGTCCGAGACCCGATCAAATCCGCAGGTGTAAGACCAGTTTAGAAATTATTTTTTGGAGGCCGGTTAAACCGGGTTCTGTCTCAAATTATGGGGTCTAAAAAACCAAGAAAAAGGTTAAAAAACGGTCAAAAAACAAGCCAAACGGCTATTTAAAAAAAATGGGTTGCCCGGTTTGAGTAGACATACCATCTTCTAACACACAACTATATGATTATTATGTTACTTGAACTGATATTTACAACAAAAGAGAAAGTTGAGATTATCAACAGCCATACTGTTAGTTTGAATTATTATCAGCCAATGAGTCATACTTTGGATTATTAAAAATCAATTTGTCAGGCTTGAATTCTTGACGTCACCTCTAGCTAGGGCTGTAAATGAACCGAACGTTCAGCGAACAGTTCAAGAACCGTTCGGCGGGAAGTTCGTTTACTTTCGTTCGTTTAATAAATGAACGAACATGAACAAGGAATTCCGTCCGATTAACTAAATGAACGAACATGAACAGAGATCCCGTTCATTCAATTGTGTTCGTGAACGTTCGTTCGTTTATGTTCGTTTGTTTATGTTGTTTATTAAAGATTTTTGTATATTTCTATTTTGTTTTATCTAAATTTTTTATATTATTTAGTTTTTATTTTATTTTTTACCTTAGTAATTGACGAAGTAAAGTAAGTTCGATACATGTACATAAAACTTGATATTAAAATGATCTTATTAAATGATTATTTCAAAAGACATTAGTGTTGACATCATAAGTCTCAAACAAGGCTTCGTTCGGTTCCGTTCGTGAACAAATTCATTTCCTTAATGAACGAACACGAACACGAACATGAAATTTCGTTCGGTTAGTATTCGTGAACCGTTCATGAACATGCAAGGGGGAAGCTTAGTGAGGCCCCCGCCCCCCTGATTTTTCACTCATAAGTGTTAATTTATATGTAATCGGCCGAAAATCTTATAGGTATTAAGTTCCGGCCCCCTGATAGGGGGAAAAATCCCCCCTTCCCCCCTCCCCGTGCGTTTTTTTTTCAAGCTTTACCACTGTAAACAAGTTAAATGATCTTTTTAGTTGTAGCATATAATTATTCTTTTTAGTTCGATACGGTTCGTTTATAGCCCTACCTGTAGCATATAATTATTCTTTTTAGTTGAAATTATTTATATTTTACTTAATTATTCACAAAATAAAATTTTATCAAGAATAAATCTATCATACACCATTAATCAAACGGACATATATTAGCATTTAAGAAAATTGCTGTGAAGGTTTTTATTCTAGGGTTATACTAATAGGTTTTACCGCTTATGGATAATAAAACTATTTGTATTTTTAAATCTAAAATCTAGTGATAACTTGTAGCATTTTGCTGAAAGAATTACGTGGTTGTTTTTTGGACAGCAACTTACAAATGTGTTCCTTTTTTTTAGTGCTTTAAGTTTAAAGGATGTCTAAAAGATTTGGACTATTTAACTTACTTCCTTCGTAAAATTGATTATGATATCATTTTTCTCAAACCATAAATAATATTATTTAACTGTTTATTTCCTAAGTAAAACTGAGTCATGTTATGATATCATTTTTCTCTAACCATTTTATTATAAAAAGTTTCGAGTAAAATGTTATTTTCGTCTATTTGGTTTGGCCATTTTAGCCACTTTTATTCAAAAGCTTTTTTTTAGTTTTTTCCTCTACGACTTTTCAAAATCTAGCTATTTTCATCTAAATGACTAACTCCGTCTACATTTTAACATTAAATCAATGATTGGTTTGAAACTAATAGGTTAAAATCTAACCAAATTACCCGTGATTTAACCAATATTGCCCCTGATTTAACGTTAAAATATAGACGAAGTTAGTCAGTTGGATGAAAATAGCTAGATTTTGAAAAGTCGTAGACGAAAAAACTAAAAAAGTTTTGAATAAAAGTGACTAAAATGGTCAAACCACAAAAATAGCACTTTACTCAAAAGTTTGAGTCACGTTTAGACACACACTATCTACGTTTTATGTAATGTAATCACCTTGTGCCCCCTATAATTAAAGTATTTTTAAAGACTAAAAAACGAGCAATCTTCTCGTCATTAGATAATATTTGATAAAAAGTTTTGACTCACAACCTTGAGTTGTATCCTGGACCTTGAGTTGTAAATATTTTTTTTAAATGCTACATCATTTTAAAGTTGACAAGAATGTTACTAACATCTGATACATCTTACATAGTTGGTTCATTTGATCTACAATGTATTCTCCATCGCGATATCATTATCGAAAATAATGTTCAACACTGAAATAATTCGGGGAAATGATACTTCCCAACGCATAAACATGGGTGCAGAAAACAAGCACAATGTAAGAACTCTCTTTTAAGCACTATGGTATCTAAATTTGTATATTTAAAAAAAAAAAGAAGAATCAAGTTTATCAGTCAACAAAAAAAAAATGACTTCCCTCAACCTTGAATATAGAGGGCAATTTATAACTTTATGCTCCTTTCAACTGAATCCAGGAAAATTGTGTTGCTATTCGACTTTCATAAGCATCGGTGATGTATCTCAGTTGTGTACATATCGAACCAGGGTTCTTCAATTAGATTAAATTGTGCACCTGCACAAATACCTCCTGCAACACAACTAGCACGTTAGACTCCCAACACCATAGTTTTTTAAATCAAACTACGAAGTTTTATGCATTTGAATACACTTCTTGGTGACCGTTTACATTTTAGCAAAAAAAAAACTAATTTACCAATCTAACGGTTAAAGACACAGCAGAACCCAAATCTATCTATTTACCCACAAACAGGTCAAAATTGCCACATGTTTACATCAGCAAAAGTGCATCTGTTTGTAATGTATGAGAGAGTGAGAGGGAGGGAAGGAGAGACCTGTTGACCAAGATGCACAGCAGAACTTTTTGTCATCAATATGTTTGACATCAAGACCGATGAACCAGGAGCCAGTACTGACATCATCATAAGCGTATGTGCGAAGAATAGATCTGCCAGCTCCCCAAGAACAAAGAAAAGTCAGACTAGTTGTTAGCAACTGTTTGAATGTAAAGTATGAGATATTGTGGGTAGCAGTGTGACACCTGTTAATTGAGATAAATCTTGCCAAAGCCTTGGATATAACAAACATTTCACCAGATGCATGGCGGAAATACCTGTTAATCACAAAAGGCAAGCCTTGATGAGTTATGTAAAAATAAACAAAGTAAAAAAGAAAAAAATATTTAACACTCCTCTATTATCCTTCTTTCAAAACATAAATAGACAAGTAGTAAAATGTTGATGACTTCAGAAAATTGTTATATTTATATAACTGAAAAGAAAAAACACAGATATCAGCTTCTTACGTCTTCCCATCCCCAAATTTCCACCAATCAGGTTCATACCATTTCTGACCCCTGCCAAAATCCACAACCATGAAAAAAGATCAAACTCAACTGTACTGAAAGAATAACATCAACGGGATATAATTAGCAGTTTTGGATGAGTTATATATCACACTTACTGTTCAGAGAAAACTTTGCCTGATTTCATACACCCAATATATACGCGGGGATTATCTAGATGAGCTGCAAGTGTACTTCCCAACGCAACTGTAAAATAAATGCATTTTCATCTGTATAATATTGTTTGTTTTCATAGTATAGGATGAATCCCTTTAATACATAATTAAGAGCATGATCTTAATTGAGAACTAAAATAATAGCACAATGGTTAAATTTAAAACTCATGTGTATCAACTTCCACATATGACTAAATGAACTATACTCTATGCATTACTTCCATGGAAGCAAGTTGAAGTTATGTCTCAGTTCCAAATACGTACATCTATCATGGAGTAATAAAATAACATACATGCCCTGGTGGCATTGTGCTTACCCATATTTACATAAACATCATCATTGACTTTGGCATAGTAATCAGCTTCCCATCTTTCTGCAGCATGAGCAAAGAAAATTTTGGTCTTCTTTGGAAGTTCCTCAGTGGACTCCACATGGCTATCCTGTAAATATATACATCTATATCACTTTCCAGTTATTGTGATTAACAATAACAA
Organism: Smallanthus sonchifolius; assembly: GCA_023525975.1. Lineage (NCBI taxonomy): Eukaryota > Viridiplantae > Streptophyta > Magnoliopsida > Asterales > Asteraceae > Smallanthus > Smallanthus sonchifolius. Next base: position 356,181 of record CM042029.1, read on the forward strand.
TAACAATTATTCTCTCTCAATTAAGATCTTGTCACCACCCTTTCTCTCTCTATAAAAATAACCTAATCAAGCATTTAGCATGCTAATTAAGAGATAGATTTACAAAGTATTTTTTAGAGGAGGCATTTTATGTAATCAGTAATCACTGTGCCAAGATGAAATATCAAGAAAATCACAGATATGTGTAATCAAGCATGAAGAAATTTAGCGATTCACATATATCATATGGATTATTAGTTTGGTACAATCTTTTTTAACTAGTCATACACTGATACACAAGCAGAAGTTCATATTATGGCCCTTTCAGTCTTCAATCAAGAATACAACTGGATATTGAATCGATGTTTCTCATTATAACAAACAATTTCCTTCGACTAAACTGGAAACATGTACACTCCCAACTTTCATAGTTTAGCGTTCGTGAAAACATGGGCATTGCACGTGAACTTTCAACTTCATTCAATTGTTACTAATGCATATATTTAGCATTAGTAAATAATGTAAAAAGGATAACTTGTATGTAAGAAAGCCTGATAACAGCCATTGCCAAATATATAACTCCATGAAGTTAACTGTAGACGTGTTAAGAAGTAAGAACTATATAGAGGATGATCCGATGTACAAAACAGAATTACCAGTGACGGACACTATTGCCAAAAAAAAACAAGCACAAGAAACCAACAAAATGAAGAGGATGCATTTCACACGTTAATGAGCCTTTATACTTACTAGGATAAAGAAATCGTTGTAGTTCCTATTTTCAATATCTATGCCCCTATCCAGACTATCTCCACGATTAGCACTGTAATTTAAATTGTCATGTAGCCATAAACAATCAGGATAAGAAATTCATCATGGAAATAATAAGAGGTTCCAGTGAAAATAGAAGTGAAAAGCGCATACCTTCTTCCGATAACAAATCGAGCGATAACACCCTTTTGATCCTCCATCTTTCTCAAAGCTTCACCTGCATGTAACATTAACAGCAAAAATAGATAAAACAGCAAGCAGACATTTGAGTCTAAGACTAAGCATTGCTCTCTATTATCATCATTAAATTTAGTGAAATCAATCAAAATTGCAACACTTTTTGTGATGTTTCATGAAAAGTGCAAGTGCAGTATGTCTAACAAAAAGATTATACTCCCGACTATATGCAATCACATGTACGGATGTAGGCGTTTCTATAAAAATAATAATACTCCCTCATAATAGCGAAACATGAATAATCACAAAATATAACATATCTATCCAAAACAAAGTAAAATAAGGTGATAAATGCTAACAATGCGTTTACCAGTTGTCATCCATGCCTTGCGTATCACTTCCCTGTTGTTCTTGCGGCCAAACCCTGTAAGCACTCCAATCACCACCAATGGTCGCTTCTTGGGTGGAGTTTTTGTGGTTGACAAGTGATTTGATACAAAGCCTTCTTGACGAGCTGCAGCCAGTTCCATCTCAAGAGCTGTTAGTTTCTTCTGTTGTTCCCTAACAAGCATATAACCGTCAATCAAACTTAGAAACTAAACTATGTGCTAGAAGGCGAAATAAACAACCACATTACCTGCATCCTATTATTTTCAACGTATCATCCACGGATATAGCAGATTTCCCCTGATATTAAATAGTAATCATCAAGCCAACTCCAAATACAACCAGGTAAAAACAACAGAAGAAACTAACTTTACCTGCCCCGTTATTCTGTCAAGCTCTTTACCCAGGTAAACCCTATTCTCTGCATCCTGCCATAAACTTCACAAGAAGACAAAAACAAAATTTAAAACATGTAACGAAATAAGTGTGAACAGAACAACAAAACGATGCCCTAATACAATTCTAGCATCTGATTACACAGTATATGCTATGCAATCAGTTGAATGTAATGAATTTGAATACAAATTAGTTCGAATCAGACTTCACAGGAGACGGCATTGGACTATTATCACTTCATCCGATCAAATCGTGTGAAAGAATAAAAACAATAAAGATAACTTACCGGCCGGCGACATAGAAGGATGCCATGGCGGCGATGGTGCAGAGCATTAAGGCTGAAATAGGGGATCGAAAAACCAATCCTGCCGTAGCATTCCGATGGTAATTCGAACCCTTGCTTTGCATTTTCCCTGGAGATTCTGATATTTCTCCTTGACAAACGATTTAACAGTGATGAGGTTGAAACGAAACGCATGTGTTTCTCGATCTGAAGAAAACATTTGTTAAGAGTCCGTTACGAGATCCGACGGCCTGGATTTGGTGCAGCCACCGCAACGACCGATCGCCAGCGTAGCTAGCTTCTATCTGTTGGGCTTTTACTGAATAATGGATTATGTTATGGGCTCCTCTTTTGTTTTTCACTAATTCCATATTTCAATTCTTATCAGATAAACTATTTACCAAGTCATCAGATTAGACATAAATGAATATATTAAATGATCATTATTATTATTATTATTAATTATTATTATTATTATTATTACTACTACATATATATCTATATCTATACTACTATATAAAGCATATATATACTCTATAATAAATAAAGGTTTTGGTGTGACAAACTTTTTCGCTTCTCTCTCATATTAATTGCACAAATTTACCTTAATTGTTTTTAATAATTTTTTATTTTTCATCTTTCTCTCCTATTAAATAATAATAATTTATATAATTTTTTTATAAAATGTTTTTTATTTAAAAAAATATAGGTTTGTTCATAAAACATTTTTAGAAATTGAACATTTTTGCATTCTTTTTATAAAATATTTTTAAAAAGTAATTGTATGACGTTTCTAAAATACGTATTAAAAAACTATATAATATGACATAAATATGTAATATGTAAATATTTATTATTAAGTATATAAAATTGTATTTATTCAACTCGTGTAATACACGGGGTTTCTAACCTAGGTGAAATGATAAAACAATGTAATTTAACTTTAATGAACATATATACTACATTTAATACAAGTGTTGATGCATCAACAACTAATTTACATTTTTGTCCCTCTTGTTTACAAATCAATGTCCATCCCCCCACATTGGATGAGAAAAGAAATATAGATTAAAAAATTACTATAAAAGAACCCTTTGGCTTTTCAAAATATTCATCTATTCCATTGTTTTTTGTCCCATATCGATGAAGAGACAAAAGTGAAAGGACCACATACTCTATAAAGTAGAGTCCTAACCAAAACAATAACTGAAATATTCGATTATCTATCTTTAAAAATCGACTAACTTTGGTTAGAAGCACTTTGGTTATTCAGTCTTGAAACTTGCGTTAGCTCAGTCTTTGGTTAATAACCGAAAACTTAAGCAAAGAACAAATTGGGTTGAAAACTTCAGCTCAGTTCGGGTTATACTGCTCTCTCCAAAAGAGTCTCGGTGATACCAGCCGATTTACGTGGGCCAACCCACTAGCAGTATAAAACACAATTAGCCACCTTTGATTAAATAATTTAATTGTTGAGATTAATTAGTGTCAATTTTAAAATTAATTTAATGTTAATAATTGACTTTTTCATTAAACCTTATCTCCATCAATTATTTAAACTTAAATGACTTTTATATACTTCGTTGTTTTTTTTAATATACCATAAAAGTGACACTTTTTTATCTTTAATATGTGTAAAATAGTGCTATATATTTTTTTTAAATGAGATTTTTCTAAATGGTGTTGTTAGGTGGCTATTAAATTTATATAGTGTTATGTGTCCATGTCTAAAATGATATGTTGATTTACAAAAAATAGGGTGTTATTACATTTTTAAATGGTGTTATGTTGTTATTGAATTTACATAGTGTTGTTATGCACTAATGGTATGTTGATTTTACGAAAAGTAGGATGTTGTTATCGAATTATTATGGTGTTGTTATGTGTCTATTGAATACACGCAGTGTTAATATGCGCTCAAATCTAAAAATGGTATGATGATTAATTAGTGTCAATTTTAAAATTAATTCAATGGTTGAGATTAATGGTTGTTAATTTTAGAATTAACTTAAAGTTAATAATGGCAAGGAGTTAAACTTAGTGGTGGTAAACTTCGACCATTGTGGTGACTATCAGATGATCAGATGATAAAGAAGGGGGTGATCAAATGAGCAAAGTTGGGTGAGGGAGATTTAGGTAGCGTTTGGTATGTAAGAATGAGAGGTGGAATGAAATGAACGATTATGAGGGAATGAAAAAAATTGTGTTTGGTTGGACGATGGAATAGAATCACCCATTCCACAAGGAATGTCATTCCCTCTAAATCCCTCAAATTCATTTCATCCACCCCTTTGTTTTTTTTCATTTCATCCCCTCTTTCACCCTTCTTCAACACCACACCCTCCTCCTACCACCACCACCCACCACTACCAACCACCACCGTCTCAGCCGCCTCCACCACCCACCGCCACCCACAACCACACCGCCACCACACACCCCACCTCCCACCGCCGCCACCACACACTGCCACATCCCACCACCGCCACCGTCACCACCATCCACCGCCACCACCACCATTGTCGCCTCCTCCACCACCCAGCACCACCTCCTACCACCGCCACCCCTACCCACAACTGATTTTATTCATCGTCTTTTCTAGCCTACCAAACAACATAAAATAATGATTTATTTCATACCATCATGGTAACCAAACAAGACATTGGAATAGAATGGTCCATGTCATTCATTTGTCTATTCCATCCACTCGTCCATTCCATTATCTAATACTAAACAGACCCTTAGAGTTTTAATTTGTAAGGCCCACCAATTAGTTTTGTTATAAATTATTATTTTTATGTTTTTTGTATTTTTTTATTATAAGGGTGTTTTAATTTATGGGGTCCACTTGTTTTTTTTAAAAAAAAAAGAGTATATTGATCATTTGATAACAACTTAACAGAATAACACTAATAGTTTTAAGCAGCTGGTTTTGATTGTAAAGAGAATAAAACATCATGGACTAAAATAGTAATTTTTAAATTTGTGAATTGAAATGGTTACCTTTAATAAACCATACGGACGAAAACTATAATTTACTCTAGTAAGTATGTAAAACATGAATCTCTTACAAAGTAGCTTTTTTCATTAACAAATCACTTCAGTTAAATATCATCCAATCAGTGGTGAGATGACCGTTTAAAACACGCCCATCACTCTCATTTTATACGGATATAAAACTATACGCTACCTGATTTCAAAAATACCCAAAATTCTAATTTAGTGACGATAAAAATACAACCAGAAACTAGTGGCTTGGGTCATGGTTAATTCATTAAGTTATTTGATTAAGTTTTTCCAACAGATGTGTTAAAAAATATCGGTAACCTATTTTCCACCATTTTTGTGAGATTTTGACCCAAATTAACATATATATTCTCTTATTTTAGTGTTGGCCGTACCACTTGGTTTATCGATATCAAAGTTTGGCCCACCTATCATAAGTTGTGGGTTGTGGACAAGTGTTGACGAGTATTTATTTTTAAAAGGTTAATAAACTTATTTCACTTTTTAGTTTCTTACAACAGTTTTCCCTGAGTTTAATTATATTATAAGCAATGTAAGTTAAGTCCTTATAATTACACAATGAATAAATAAACGGTCGTGACCAAAAGACGTAACATACATAATTATAAGCATCACATATTAATAGGGTGGTTCAATTATATAAAATAATAATTTGTCGTTTAGGGTCCCTGTATTTAAGGGCCCCTTAATTTTCTAGGATTTAACTTCGTTTAATTTTGTGGTTTTGAAAAAACAAAAATATCAGTATATTTGAAAAATATATTTTTTTACTAAGACACACTCCAACTTTAATACGTGTGATTGTGTGACTTGTATGCGAAAAATGTGTATCATATTCCCATGTGTTAGTATTATAAGAAAAAAAAAACACGTTTCTTTTATGAAAAAGGTCTCAGTAATATAATTAGCTTTACATATTAAACTTGTTCATGTCTATATTTATTTGAAGCTTTTTAAGACTGAAAAATACAAAAAATCAGAAGATAACAAGAAAAGAAAACATACCCTACTAATCTACCACTTGGCAAGTGCTCTCAAGAACCACATATGTTACTTATTCGGTAAAGTTTTTATTTTAATTAAAAAGCTTGGAAATTTTGCGCTTTTTAAGCAAGATTTTCAGCCACAATAAACATTTATTTATGATATCTAATGTGAACGTCATAAAGCTAAATATATTTCTCTGTGTTAACAACCCATGAAAGATAAGAACTAAAGCATAGTTAAGATATGATTGAATATATATATTTAAGAAAATATATGTAAAAAAGTTGTTAGTTTATTAGTAACCACTGTTTATCTTATCTTTTGTTTAGTTATAGCCTTATGAATTTTCGAATGTTTTGTATTTTTATTTTTTTTTCACAAAGAGGGTACAATAAGTCACAAAACATCGCATCACATGAGTTCGACATCAAATGATATTTGTCAGACCATCTCTAGCGTTAAATCTGATTAAACATTTACAAACATGTCACGTCAAGTACCGAATCAAGTTTACACTTGGTCTATAGTTATTAAAAGATTCAATTTTAGATATCGATAAGTTATGAGAACTAATATTAATAAAAAGAGGAAGAAACCATGAAATAATAATCAAACTTTAATATTCTTCTCGTAAAGTCACTTATATTTTATTTTTAACTAAATAAACCACTCAATATTCATTATTGTAAGATTAATTTATTCTTCAATTTGTTGTGAACCGTTTTTATAAGTATTCATGTTTTTTTTAATTAAGTAAACGAAATGTAATATATATGAAACTGTATTACTATCTAGTGATTATTTTTTAAAAGTTAACTTAAATCAAATAATTATGAAATTTGGTTATTGTTTAGTGACTTTTTTCTCCATAATTATATTTTTCACAAATGTAAAAAATTTCACAAGAATGAAACAATATTAAAACTTGAGTGACTATTATTGTTAGAAGAAAAGTAGTAAGTGAAATACTGAAGAAGCCTTATTATTATTTGGTGGAATATTCCCTAAGAAAATTAAACACATTTTAAAAAATATATATATTAGACAACAACTCGGTTTCACTAAAAAAAAACCCTAATAAAGAATGTGAGAAATATTGTAGACCATTAATCAACTCAATTGCCAAGATAATTAGAGTGCCATGTGTACAACCACAATGTGTTAGTTACCGATTGTTGACTTTTTTGGTCCATCTTTAAAAAAAATTATATAAATAGCTTTTTTATACGTCATTAGTTATAAAAAAAAATTTAAGTGTGTTGAATTGGGTGCGAACAACAGTGGGTCAGGATTAATTTCAACAACACTCACATTTATTTCAACAATGTACCAGAATTTATAACGGCGCGTCAAGATTGTGTCATTCGAGCCCAGTTTTTTGTTATTTTTTAACGCATTTACCCCACACTCTTGGTACATATGGCGTCTCCTGATTACTTCCTATACTTATTGGCTTTTAACACAATCCTCAAAAAAAATATATAATTCTCTGCGTGTGAGAGTTTGGAGTTCAATAAATATCAATAACTTTTATAATCAATTTTGTAGCTCAAGTAATTGATGACAAGCATACGACGTTATTGTGGAACGTTGGTGGAGTGTAAATTCAGAGTAAATTGATTGTCCTCTTCTAGGGCGTAGCATTTTTTATTTTTCATAAAACACCCCGTCACTTCCTAGTCTTTTGTTTCATCTTTAAAAAGGAAATAATTTCAAAACAGTCCACATCTACGCTTTGGCGAGTCCAAAAAGACAAATGTTATAACATGTGGATGTTATTATTTTGTAAGTCACGTATTTACTCCAGCCTTGTTAAGTAATTATATTCAAGCTTGTATATAAATTCACGCATTTGAGACACCTTAAACCCGTGAAAAAAAGTTAACATTTTTAAAGCTTTATATATAAAAAAGGTTAAACCGCAAAATAAATCAATGTATTAAAAAAATTTGATGCCTTGTTCATCTATGCGTCGAGGACTTGTGCATCATCACACACAACGATACCAACTTGAAACGCCCTGAACCGGGTAGTCTCACATTGTTGGCACAAAACATTAATACATAGTTCTTAAACATTGAATCATTCATAAACATTACAGCGGAAGTCTTTAACATTACAAAAATCCATTAAATTGTTCATTGTTCATAAATCGGGAATGTCAGTCTTCTCGGTAGTCAGACCGATGTCCCATGCATTCCAAGCCATCGCGGCTCATTTCATTCATACATTAACTAACCTAGTTGGTGCTGATTAGACTTTGCATTGTTTTGATAAAGTTGCTCACTCAGACAAAATGCGTCTTGATAGAGAAGATATCCACCCCCCTTATAAGGAAGGCTTTATTCTCCCCTTTAACCGATGTGAGATATTACATATATTGGACAATTTACCTAAAACCAACAAAAGTGCAAACCCTAATCACACCCCATACTCCATCGTCGTCGACTTCCCTTCGCCGGTACCACGACCATAGTGACGCCACCATAACCTCCAGTGGTTTCACGAGATAAAGTTTAACTTTATAAAAGCAACTGTACATATCGCAGCGTAATATAATTCATGTAAGAACCAAGTATCGAACCAATGGACACGGTCGAGTTCCAATACTCAAATTTTGTTATCGTTTAGCCGGTTTAATTAGTGGGTGGGTTTTGTGTACCTGTGAAGTAGAAAAGTAAATGACAGGAAAGTAAATGACGGTAAAGTAAATAACAGAAAAATAAAAATGTGCGTGAAGTATGTAACAGAATAGTAAATAGCAGGTACCGTTGGCCATTTGGTGCAATGGTAGCCCCAAGACTTCCCATATGGGAGGTCTTGGGTTCGAATCCTGCCCACAGCAAAAAAGGGGTTTGTGGTCAGGTCAGGGGTTTTACCCAGTTGGGGGTTCCTCCTGTGGTGGGCTGCCCTGGATGTTCTAAGTGTTGCTCCGGGGAAACCCAATTATCCTAGAATATTTAGTTGTTGTTGTTCAAAAAAAAGTAAATAGCAGGTAAGTAAATATCTTGAGGATGATCAGGTCATGATAGGTATTGCTTAGGCTGCGAATCCGCTTGGTATATGATAATGTTATGTTGACTAATCCAGTGGTATGAATAATACAAATGTGTGAACGGTACACCGCTAGAGCCTCATTCTCACAACATTTGGTTCACGAATTATGTTCTTTAATAATAAAATGGTAGGACTCCCAGTTAGGGACATTGTTACCCTCAACTCTTAAATACTATCTCTGAGTTGGTTTAAGACATCAAACTTAAATGCTTATTTATTTTTATTAAAATAGTGATTAGACTTTGTTCACCGGGAAGCTGTGTAACAATGACACCATCTATAAATACGTACTGTTTCCAACGTGAGTTCATCGATTCTTGGTCTCATACCAAGTTCGTATAAAGACGTACGATCTTATTAATATTAACCAAGCTGTTGGGTATAGAATTGAGACTGATGCTGTCAATCGAAACTACTAGTTTCGGTTGAACATTTGTTCAATCGAAACTACCTAGTTTCGATTCATAAGGCAAAAGTTGATCAAGTGTTCGTGAATGTCAAGAATCTTTGTAGAAAGATGGTAATTTACTGCTTTAAAAAAAACCCGTCATTGAGACGTTAAACATGAAGAAATCGATGTGTAGCAGGTTCGTGACTGCTGTTCTATATTTCCATTGTCAAAATCTGAAGATGTAAGGCTCCTGAAGCAATTTTCAGACATGGATTGGGGGATCGAAGCAGCTGAAGGTTGAAGATGCTCAATCGAAACTAGGTGGCGGTTGAACATTTTCTATCGAAACTACTGGTGTTGCCCTAAATCAGAAGTAGAAAACATCGAAACTAGGCTGTCGAAACTAGGCTATCAAAACTAGAGGGTATCGAAACTACTAGTTTCGATTGAAAATCTCTCTATCGAAACTTCTTGTTTTGATACTGTCTCTACCAAAGTAGCCTTGTTTCGACTGAAGTGGAGCCTATCGAAACTACAGGTAGAACTGTCCAAGTATTCTCCAAGATATAAATTTCTTGGATAAATTTTTTAACAGAATATTGCATAGAAGGATGAGAGTTTTGGAAGAAAACTTGGAGGCAACCTTTTCGGGTTTTCAAAAATTTCATTTCTTCGGCAATATACATGATGTTCTGCCTGATTCAGCCGTAATTCCTTTGATCAAAGTTCAAATTTGGGCAGCGGGTAGCAAAGTCAAGCATATTTGTGACAAACCGGATCATTGGTTGTTGATTACATGGTAATTCGATCCCTTATCTTTTGCCTAGAAATATAAGGTTCTACACTTCAGGAGGAGAATTACCACGAAAGGCTTCAAATTATCAGCAAAGTTATGAAGATGCAAGACAAAGTGAGCCTTCGTTTAAAATTGACCTTTTTTAGGGGGAGATAAGGCAAATGTTGATCAAGTGTTCGTGAATGTCAAGAATCTTTGTAGAAAGATGGTTATTTACTGCTAAATACTTGGGATTCAAACCTTTATCAATTTTCTACAAGATAGGAGGGTCTACACTTAAGGGGGAGAATCACAACGAAAGGCATTGGATCATCAGTCAATCTATGAAGACGAAAGACAGAGTCGGACAAGAATTGATAGCATCAGTCTAGGGGGAGATTGTTGGGTATAGAATTGAGACTGATGCTGTCAATCGAAACTACAGTATCGAAACTACTAGTTTCGGTTGAACATTTGTTCAATCGAAACTAGGTAGTTTCGATACTTGTTTTTCAGGCTTGTTTGGCAGGTGGCTTGTAAAACAAGGCACATGTGATTGACCTCTTATATATATCAGAATATGTCTTAGGAGTGAGTGGGTGTCTGTAGAAGGAATCACCACCCCAGGGGGAGCTCACCCCAGGGGGAGCTCACCCTGGGGTGAGACTAATTGTTAGTGTATGATGAGCTTTTATTTTCATTTCAATCAAAGAATCATACGTTTTATGCTTTCAATTATCTGTTCTTTTTCACTTTTATATATTTCTGTTCGTGTATGTGATTTCCGCACCCGTCTCTACCATTTCTGATTCGAGAGTGATACCGGATCCAGAGATTCCGCCTCTCGATCCGGACTGTTTGTGGAATTTCCGCAGGTCTGCTCAGGACCTACAAAAAGTGTTAATATTTAAAATTTAGTATTTTTTATTTTAATTTTTCCTTTAACTATTAACTTTTAAAGGTGAAACTATTTTTCTCTTTTGAATTATTTTATCAACTATTCACTTCTAATAATTCTATTTTATAAGTTTTAACTACCAACACTCCAATTTTTACAACCGTTCTTTTAATCTCGAGTTAAATGTTTAAACACAAGTTTGTTCAATGAGTTGAAATATTAATTGTTTAAATTGTTACTAAGACGCTAGGTATTACTCATATTCATTAACGAAAAACCAAATTGGTCGACCTTAAACACTATCCGAACACGACCCGATTTTAAGTGGGTTGACACGACACAACACGAATAAATATATAGGTTGGGTTAGGGCTGACGAATTCAACCCACCAACCCCGCTAACCCGATACGATTTAGTTTTAGGGTTGTGGGTTTTGGGTTTAGCTTTAGGTTTTAACGTCTTTAGATTTTAGTTTTAGCTTTTAGGGTTTTAGCCTTAGGGTTTAGGGATTTGTGTTTAAGGTTCGACGAGCCGGTTCCAATGCCGCTAGAATGTGTTCAATCGGAGTTTGTTAGAGTTGGATATTTAATTTTTAAGCTATTTAGATAAAATCTTCTTTTTAGACGATCCTTTCTCGATAACTTTTATTTTACAAATAGTGATATGTATATTTCAAAATGGAAATGATAGAAATTCAATAAATTTAGAACACGTATATCATTTTTAACATAAGAGAGACTATAAAAAACTAGAAATTCAATAAAATTACAACACGTATATCTAATTATAAGAAAATGGGACACAAATCAAAAGAAACGCAACAATTTCTTTTTGATACGACTCCGTGCATAATGCATAAAAATAAATCAATCCAACTTTATTTTACCACATTAGAATCATACTTTTCCTATTATGTTTGTCGCTTTAATCTATACTTATTGCTTTATTATACCCTCTTTTTTTTTTTCACATTTGCAATTATTGTACACTGGTTTCTTTTAGAAAATTACCTTACCTATTGTTCACAGTAGATGTCAAGTAATGAATTAGATAAATTATAAATAGAAAAATAGGATTTGAAAACACAATAGGTTCACATTTTGTTAAGTGTACTGCTCAATTTTGATCAGTACATGTAATTTTGTCAATGGAGAAGGTGACGGGTTCATGACTTTTTGTGTGTGGGGATCACAGAGTAATCGCAATTATATTAAATTGTATCAAAATAAAATCTTTCTGAGAATCTACTGTACTACTAATAAAATTAATATATTTTTGGCAAAATTAAATTTTCGTTTTACTTTTGGTCAAAGCTGAGTACCCCCTGACTTAACAATTGGTCCCCATGTGCTCCTTGTGAGTTGTTTTTTTTTTTAACCGCAACAATGAGATATACTCAAATAAAAGTTAGCGATGACTAGCAAAAGGAACCCCAAATACTTAAACAAAAATACCAGACTCCAAACTAAGGGCATAGTTACAGAGAGGGCCACCCAAAAAGGAAAAACAAGATAATACCAACTTGCTATCCGAACCTTGTGAGTTGTGACCTGCCAATCTTAGCACTGTATCTAATGGAAATAAAGGTCATATCCAATGTTTAACTTGGGATTTTATATACCGGTTTTATATATTGAGATTTTTTAATAAAAACTTAAAAATATATTGGACCCTTTTATAATGGTTGGGTCCTCTCTAATCTTTATAATATAATGGTTGGACCCTCTTTAATCTTTATAATGTAATAGTTGGCTCCTTTTTAATCTTTACAATGTAATGGTTAGACCCTAATCCGTTTAATCATTATAATGTAAATTATAATGGAGCAGCCAGTATCCGCACCGAGGGGTGATGGATAGTAGTTGCTCTTTTCTAGTATCCCCGGAAGAGTATCTACGTCACGTCTTGCCATTATTCCCGTCACGGGGGACCCCGAAGGGCTCCTCCCTGGTTGTACGGGGTCAGCTTCGTCATCTTCTTGGGTCTTGATCAGGGCTGCATCCACAGGAAATGCTCGTTAGAGGGCCCGGGAGGGTTGCCCCCGAGGGCACTCCGACGCTCAAGTCAGTATCATCATTAAGATGGTTAAGCATATATAAATATATGAATATATCAGAGAGAAGGAGAGTATATATGGGGGAGAAGAACCTGTGGGAATGAGAGGGCTGAGTCCCTATTTATGAATAAGTTGTTCGGCCTTTCCCCTAATGGGCCTTCTAAGATGGGCCCAATCATCTTGGGCTTGTTCCTGCTATTTGGGCTTCACCATTGGTTTCATTAATCAGGGGTAGTCTTTACAAGTCCTTAATCGGGGGTAGCTCCTACAGGTTGGCCCTTATCCAGTAATCCATTTAATTTTTGTAATGTAAATATGTAATTGTTGGGCCTTGATTTTTATAAAGAAATATGTAATGGTTGATTGGTTGGGCCATATACTTTTTTCTATGTTTATTGCTATAACGTTAATCGTCGTTTAAAAAAAATTAGTTTATATATTATGTTTGTAGGGGCCTTTTTTTCCGGCTTGGCCGGGGCACTTAAATCCTCAGGACCGGTCCTGCTAAAAGTATATATGCATTGTAGTTGGTTATATTAAAGAGATACAATATTATTTTTCTAGCCCCCGGAAAATGTTTCAACCAACTACAATGGTTATCAAAATATTTTAAATGTTTAAATGATCGGTTCAGACTCCGAACTACAAAAACAAATATGATTACAGTGGCAAACCGGGAATCGAGCAATAGTAGCAACTGCTGCGAGTGCCTATCAGTGGTAACTCGCATTTTACCCGTTAATGGGATTTGCTCATCAGAAGTGACTCGCATCAGTAGCAAGTGCCCATGAGTAGTATGAACCTTCGAATTGCACCATCAAAGCGTCACATAGTGTCCATCGCACACGTCGCGTGCGTGTGCAAGTTTAAGGTACCCACATGTTTATCTAAGGAAAGTTCTCACTTATATATCACCGTAAGGTTTGTTCTGTGTGTGACAAGTTCCCATTCATTTTCTTAATTTTTTTCATTTCAAATACACAAGTTTGAATATATAATTCATTTTTGTTCCATCTTATTTCGTTACAAAGCTATAATCAAGGAGTTTACAAACCCGATAATTAATAATAAGTTTAACAATAATTATTTTATGTTCAAAGTTGTGAAACCACAATGTATATTTTCTCGCAGTTCGCAATTTTCTATTTTCTTTATTTTTTCAACAATGACAAGAGAAAAAAATTTCGACCATACGAGGAAAAGTTAAAAAGTAGATGTGGTAAAAATTAAATTTACTGAAACTTTAAGCATAAGAGGACAACCGGTTACCGCTTGTCCACACTCGTAGTAGACGTGTGCCATGACGAACGCCTCCCAAACGAACAAAACTACATCACCGCCCCCCTTCATCACTAATCATCAATTTGTTTTTGGTTTGCATAATTATTCAATGTTTTTTTATATAGCCCCTCTACAATTTATATAACCACTTTCCATCTTAACTATCCTCAAAGACTACTACCGATAACTCTTTTTGACATATTTATAATTGATAAATATATCATTCTATTAACCATACCACCAAACATAAATGAGCCGACCGGCTCGGTTCAGTTTGTAAACAAGTCGAGCCCGAGCAGACCCTTGCTCGGTTCGGTTCAGCTCGTGAACAACCCTAGTTAAAGCTGATCAGACTTTGTACTTGAACCATGCATATATGATATGTCGTCTTCCTTATGTCAATCAAATTTCCTTTTTAATTGTTTCATTTTACTGAACACTAGGTTATACACTCATGTATTATATGAGATTGTTTAATAAAAAACTGAAAGTACAATAATGTATAAAAAAAACTTTTAAATAATATGTAAAATAAGAAATAAAATTCTTTGTTTTCTTAAAATAATAATTATAATTTAAATTTTATATTATATTTTTAAAAGAATAAAAACATTAACATAATTAAATTTTAAAATTCAAACTTACTTAAAATAAGAAAAATTAGAAGATTTTGATGAGAAATGATATGGTGATAACACGTGACATTGTTTGAAATCATTTATTAGAATAAGAATTTATTGTTAGTGATATATAATGCATTATATGTTTATATTTTTATTACACTAAAAAAAATGTATGACCATGTATAAATAAATTTAGCATTTAAATTAAAATAATTCGATAACTAATGGTATATCAATTTTGATCATCTTACAAAAGCTGCTTGGGTCGCTCTCTTATCCTCCCCAAGAGGAAATGCTTTTTGTAAAAGTTAGAGTAATAGTGTGACCACTATATATAACCTAGGGTGAAAATGTGTCATTCTTGATTGTAGATGGGCATATCCGTTAAAGTATAGATAGCGTAGGGGCTCAACAGAACAAACGCAACATTCCTATATATGCCATCTGCATCTTCATAATCTGCCGTCTGAATTCTGCACTTAAAAATCAGTGAATACAACATTTTCCGTCGATTTTCGAGTCTTGGCATCCGATTCCGTCCGTACATCTAATTTGTAAGCATGGAGTTATTGTTCATCATTACGAAACGATTTATCTTCTTCGATGAGTGTTTGTAAAATTAACAATTATTTCAACTTTTTTCCAATGATTACGACTAAGAATTGTTGGATCTCGATTGTAAGATGCTTTCGACTGTTTTCCGTATATTAATTAATTTTTTGTTTTGTAGTAAATAAATAATTGGTTTGTTTATAGTGTTATTGATGTGAGATTGCCGAATTATATTATCTTTTGGCGTGACCATGTTGCGGCTTCTTCTCATCTGGTCACTACACACCAATAGAGACACATATCAAAATATTTAAGAGGAAAAGTTGGAGTTTGATTTGTAATTTTAATGGGTTTTTGTTTTCAGGTAAAAAGACAAGACAAAGAATAAATCAAAAGGAGGCGGAAGGAAACTGCTGGTGTTGTCGCTACCCCTTTGCCAGTATTGTGGTATGTTATTTACAGTCATTTTCATTGTTATTTTTTTTTTTAAAAAAGGAGCTCTGTCTCTGTGAAGCTGTATTTCTTTGATCACAGAATAGTAACCAATAACAAGTTTCTTATTTCTCCCATTTTAGTCACTTAGGTTTCACCTTTTGTTCCAATCATGTGCGATTACCAGGTTAACTTGTTGCTTTTTTTTATTTCATAGAAAATGTTGGTTTACATATAATGAAATCCAAAAAAAGTAACCTGTAACATGGTATTTTCGCAAGATTGGAACACCATATGTAACTTGAGTGACTAAAATGAGACAAAAAAAGTTTGAGGGACTAAAATGAAACTGATGAGAATTCTTTATTTTACTGTTTTTGTATAAAGTTCAGTCTATGATCAAATAACTATTTGTTCTTGAGGTGCTTTGATTTGCATCTTGATAGTGCTCATGTGATATTGAATGATAGAAACAGACAACCTTTTGTAATTAAATTTGCTCCAAACACATTGTTTTTAAACAGCTTTTGATGATATCTGAGTGTTTGAAAATTTTTCATCATCCAAGGAAGTAACTGTGTGATAACAAGGGTATTAAGTCTTGAATAATTTGATAGTCATCTTTGTAACAAGCAAGGTCAGTTTTGTTGGAGCAATAGTATTGAATTGATTATGTATAGATAATTATTTAATCAACTTTTATGATACTGTTGTCTTTCTGTTTACTGGTAATGCTTGTTGATTTACACATATCTTTATTTATCTGGCATTTTCAGTCTTGGGAGGGCAAAGAGGGTAGTGAAAAAAGAAAAGATGGCTAATCTGTGGAGTTCATTTTGCGGATGTTCAGACACTACTGACAAGAATTGTGATTTAGATTTGATTTTCATCACAAATCCGTCTTCGTGTATGAATCATTTTCTGATCATTTGCTTTGATTTGGTGCTCCTGGTAATGTTACTTCTCAACATGTTTTACAAGTCACCCTTGAAAGCCACTGGAAGATCATCTTGCTTTCAAAGAAAATCAGGTTTGCAGTTAGTTTCCATTATCTTTAATGGTTTACTGGGGACTCTGTACTCATGTTTGGGCATTTGGACATTGAAGACCACAATAAGCACAAAACACACTGTTCTTCCTTTACATCAATGGGTACTTTTCTTATTCCATGGATTAACATGGTTAACAGTCTCACTAACAGTGAGTCTGTTAGGAAAACGTTTTCCAAAAATACCCTTTCGGCTTTTGTCAATAGCTGCCTTTCTATTTTCTGGGATTTTTGCCATTTTATCAGTAGCATCTTCGATTGATAACAAAAGGGTGTCAATCAAGATAGCTCTGGATTTGACATCTTTCCTAGGAGCAGCATTGTTATTGGCATGCACATATAAGGGTTACAACTATGAAGAAACTGATGAAAAAGACCTTTATACCCCTCTAAACGGTGAGACTAAGGGCATCAAAGTAGATTATAACGACAATCTTACCCCTCTCGCGAAAGCGGGATTTCTCAAAGTAATGTTGTTTTGGTGGTTAAATCCATTGATGAAAATGGGTAATGAGAAAACCCTTGAAGAAAAAGATATGCCCAAATTGTGCATTGAAGATAGAGCAGAATCATGCTATTTGAATTTTGTGGACCGGTTTAATAAGCAAAAACATTTGCATCCATCAATTTTGAGGACAATAGTGATGTGCAATTTGAGAGAGCTTCTAATATCTGGATTCTTTGCATTGATGAAAATAATTACAGTTTCTGCGGGCCCTCTTTTTCTTAACGCTTTCATAAGAGTAGCTGAGGGTGATGAAAGTTTTGATGGAGAGGGGTACGTGTTAGCTATATCACTTTTCTTTTTTAAAATATTAGAATCGTTGTCACAACGACAATGGGATTTTAGGTGCAGACTTATTGGTACAAGAGTTAGATCGTTATTTACAGCAGCAATTTACAAAAAACAACTGAATTTATCTAATGCTGCCAAAATTACACATTCAGCTGGTGAGATTATGAATTATGCAACTGTGGATGCTTACAGAATCGGGGAATTTCCTAATTGGTTACATCAAAGCTGGACAACAATTCTCCAGCTTTTATTTGCACTCTTGATTCTTATACAAGCAGTTGGTCTGGCTACATTTGCAGCTTTGGGAGTCATAATATTGTCAGTTGTTTGCAATATGCCGCTTGCTAAATTACAACACAAGTTTCAGTCAAAATTAATGGTTGCACAAGATGAACGGCTTAAAGCAGTCTCTGAGGCACTTGTGAATATGAAAGTTTTGAAACTTTATGCATGGGAAATTCATTTTAAAGGTGTGATTGAAAAATTAAGGGAAATTGAGCTTAAATGGTTATCAGCTGTTCAGCTTCGAAGAGCTTATAATAGCTTTCTTTTTTGGTCATCACCTCTTTTGGTCTCAACTGCTACTTTTGGGGCTTGTTATTTTATTGGGATCCCATTAAATGCTAGCAATGTTTTCACATTTGTGGCAACTTTACGTTTGGTTCAAGATCCTATCAGAACTATCCCTGATGTTATTGGGATTATTATTCAAGCCAAAGTAGCCTTTTCTAGAATCTTGAATTTTCTTGAGGCACCTGAGCTGGAGAGTGCTCATGTGAGGCAGAAGGTGAGCAAGGAGGGTTTGGATTATAATATTTTCATTGATTCGGCAAGTCTTTCATGGGATGGGAATCTGGTGAAGCCTACCCTACGGAAGATTAATTTGCGGGCTCGACTGGGTCAAAAGATTGCCATTTGTGGAGAGGTGGGATCGGGCAAGTCCACACTTTTGGCTGGAATTCTTGGAGAGGTTCCGATAATCGAAGGAACTGTAAGTATTCTTTTTTTTTTCCCGCATATTATTTCTTGCTTACTATCTATTTCTAGTGTTCAGTGACTTACCTCTACAATTCTACTTATGATTATTTAGAGGTCAAATAATTAGTTAGATACTAGGTGCAACAAAACTGATTTTTGAAATTTAAAAGGTAGAGTATACCTCCTATATGCCCTTATATTCAAAATACTCAACAACATCAAGAGTGATTATCACAACTTCAAGCTGCAGAAACAGATCGAAACACACATAACTTTTATAACATTTGATTATTTGATTCTGATTATAAAGTATCACATCATCACTCTTGAGGCGTGCATCCCAGCACCCGTATCTATACTAGAATCGTGGATACATGCCAGCCAGGGTATTCATAAACATTTTTCTTTAGTGTAACAAAAAAAATTAAAAGTAATTTGTTATTGTGTAGTATTTTAATACCTAATGTGGTAAAAAAAAAGATTCCTGCATCTGCTACTGTAGAAAAGTAGCGTCTTCTTTTTCTTACAAGATCATATCAAGGATTACAAGTTCTTATAGGTAATCACTAATATTGTTTTCGGTTTCCTGAATTTGTCAGCTTCAAGTATATGGGAGCATTGCATATGTTTCTCAGTCAGCTTGGATTCAAACGGGAAGTATACGTGATAATATTTTGTTTGGGTCTGAAATGGATGATCAAAGATACCAAGAAACACTCGAGAAGTGTTCATTGGTGAAGGATCTTGAGCTGCTACCATACAGTGATCTTACTGAAATAGGAGAAAGAGGTGTTAATCTCAGCGGTGGACAAAAGCAAAGAATTCAACTTGCTCGTGCTTTATATCAACATGCTGATATCTACTTGTTGGATGATCCATTTAGTGCTGTGGATGCACATACTGCTTCAAGCTTATTTAATGTAAATCAATTTACAAAATAAATACTTTTTAGACTTAGAGATGGCAAAATGGGATGGTCGGGCAGGTTGGGTAATGGTTTCCGGTCAAAATAATTGCAAAAATAAATAGTGCATGGGATATTTTTAAAAAGTAATTAGTGCATCAGATATGATAGCAAAAATATTTGCATTTCTTATCTACTTCTTTGAATAAAATGATTTAAGAGATTTTATGAATTAAAACTATTCTTTGTGCAACTTTATACCCGTTTGACCTGTTTCCTTTTAAGCTTTGATTGTACCAAACATAATCTAAATCGACCCATATATAAGTGACGGGTCATATTGTCACATCTACTTTTAGTTCATTATCTCTAGCTGTATGTCTAAATTGTAAACATGCTTGAAATTTTGTAGGAATTGGTTATGGACGCGCTTTCCAGGAAGACGGTTTTGCTTGTAACTCACCAAGTTGATTTCCTTCCGGCATTTGATTCTGTTCTGGTGAGTTAGTTTTCACTCTAGCCACACCCTAAATTTGTTAAATGGTTATTTAAGTTTTATCTTTTTTTCTGTTTGATTATAAATTTTGCCATTTTTGCATTGAAAGACACTACAAGCACACACATACTAAATTTTCATTTGACACAAGATGGAAGCATGCTAGAATGCATTCTAGCAAATGATAGAAATATCAAGTTGTTGAAAAAGGAAGTTTTTGTAAATAATGTTCCAGTTATACATTTATCAGAGTTTCAAAATTTATATTCATGCCAAAAATAATGAAATACACAACTGTGATTGATGGAAATCATGTATGGAAATCATGGAATTCACACGATTTCCATGGCAGCGCCCTAAAGTTGACAGGTAACTATACTCAGATGAAAAAGTTATGGTCGTTTGAAGTTGGCATGTACTCTAGCATGCTTCCCATATTCCTAGTGTTCCATCTATGAATCAAACAATTGTCATGTTTATTAATACCACTGACTCACTGTATAATACACAAGTAACTATGCGTAGCATTTCATTGCTTATTTAATTCATTAAATGTGTTTTACAGTTAATGTCAGATGGGGAAATCCTAGCAGCTGCACCTTACAATCAACTAATGGCATCAAGCCAAGAATTTCGAGATTTAGTGAATGCACACAAAGAAACCGCAGGTTCCGAAAGACTTGCAGAGGTTACTTCTTCCACAAGACAGATGCATTCAATCAAAGACATTAAAAACACTTGGACAAACAAAACATCTGAAAATTCAGATAACAACCAACTGATCAAAAAAGAAGAAAGGGAAGAAGGCGACACTGGTTTTAGACCTTACATACAATACTTAAATCAAAATAAAGGCTACGTGTTCTTCTTCATTTCTGCATTTTCACAAGCTGCCTTTATGGCATGTAACGTGTGTCAAAACTCATGGATGGCTGCAAATGTGGATAACAGTGAAGTCAGCACTCTGAAATTAATCTTGGTTTATTTAGCTATTGGGGTTGTAGCAATGGTGTTTCTGCTTGTTAGATCACTCTTCATAGTTGCATTGGGGATACAGTCATCAAAATCTATATTTTCACAGCTGTTAATCTCTCTATTTCGTGCGCCTATGTCGTTTTACGATTCAACTCCTTTGGGTAGGGTGCTAAGCAGGGTAAATGTTACTGAAATCATATCTCTAGTGTTGTGTTTTGCAATGAGGTGGCGGGCTAATTTGTGTTTTGGTTTTTATTATTTTATAGGTCTCGGTTGACTTGAGTATTGTTGATCTTGATATCCCGTTCAATTTTATATTTGCTGTAGCTGCCACAACAAATTTCTATACGAACACGGGGGTGTTAATCTTTGTTACCTGGCAAGTCTTGTTTGTCTCGATACCACTAATCTATGTGGCACTTCGTTTACAGGTATTTATCTTATGGTAGTTATATGTGTGTGAGTACAAAAGCATTGAGATGTAAATGCCACTTATTATAGAATTGGGGTGGCCTCTCAAGGCATTCTCCTCTCTCTCTCACCAAATTTGAAATGTTGATGAATCTGAACAGAGGTACTACTTCTCTTCTGCAAAAATGCTGATGCGGATCAACGGAACAACCAAATCTTTGGTGGCAAACCATCTGGCTGAATCAGTGGCAGGATCCATGATAATAAGAGCTTTTCAACAAGAAGACCGGTTCTTTGCCAAAAATCTTGAAGTTGTTGACATAAATGCAAGTCCTTACTTGCACAGTTTTGCTACAAACAATTGGTTGATCCAACGGCTAGAAACAATTAGTGCAACCGTGTTATCAGCTTCAGGACTCTGCATGGTTTTGCTTCCTCCTGGAACTTTCAGTTCTGGTGAGATTTCTGTTTTTAATTCTTCTTTTTTAGGGGTATTTCGATGTCGTTTTGAATGTAATTATCTTAATAAATTTAACCTAGAGAGGGAAGTTTCAACCCATTAACTTAAAAATTGTTTGGTTAACTTTCAACTCCAAGATGTGCACATTTAAAAACATGGCTAATTATGAAACGGGTCAAATGGATTGATACATCCAAAGTTGTATTCGATTTTTTTCCATTTTCTAAAAAGATGGTTTAAATCTGTGGGCTGGTTAAGCAAACCCAACCCGAACTAAAAATTTCTCCTTTTGACCTTTGACCTATTAATTTACACAAAATTGCAAACACAAGGTAGTGAAATGCTGCCATTTTATGCCATATTCTCGTAGCAATTCCATCTTTTGAGGTCTCTTAATGCTCCTTTTGCAGGTTTTATTGGAATGGCAATGTCTTATGGGCTTTCTTTAAACATGTCACTTGTTATGTCAATTCAAAACCAGTGCACTTTAGTAAATTATATAATCTCAGTCGAAAGGGTCAACCAGTATATGCATTTACCGAGTGAAGCTCCTTTAGTGATTGAAGAGAATCGCCCCCCTACTAATTGGCCGAACACGGGTAAAGTCGAGATTCAAGATTTGCAGGTAAAATTCATATTTTTGTTCCTTTAGCAGTTAAACACATAAACTAGAGATGGCAATTTCAGTCCATTTACTTTCGATTTTCGATAGTCGATTCAGGTTATGTATTATACTTAATGGATAAAATCATAAATTTAGCTAAAAATGAAACGGGTTAAAACTTAAAAAGTGTTCTTTAGTGCATAGAGCACCCAACCCTTTGCCAAAAAGTGTCTGGTCAACCCAAACTGATCTGTTTCAACCCATGCCTAGAATTACCTGTATTGACCCAACTACATTTTGACATGTCACCCGACCCGACCATATTGCCACCTGTAATTTAAAGTTTCAATCTTTACTAAAACAAAGTAAAAATCTGGAAAACCCAGATTAGGTACCGACCCGATGCACCTCTTGTTCTCCGTGGAGTCACTTGCACATTTCAAGGAGGACACAAGATTGGTATTGTTGGGAGGACGGGTAGCGGAAAGACCACACTCATCGGTGCTATATTTCGATTGGTGGAGCCAGCTGGCGGGAAAATTGTTGTTGATGGGATAGACATTTCCACGATTGGACTTCATGATTTAAGGTCAAGATTTGGAGTTATACCTCAAGATCCTACACTTTTCAATGGAACGGTTAGATACAATTTGGACCCTTTATGCCAACACACAGATCAGGAAATATGGGAGGTAAGCTTGAGGGTTTTTAAGTAACTAAATTCTGTTTAGTGCACAAATTCACATGTTAAACCTTAATTTGTGTTTGTTTATCTTCCTATTTCTACTATTGAAGGTTCTTGGCAAGTGTCAGCTTAGAGAGGCTGTTCAGGACAAAACAGGCGGTCTGGATTCGATAGGTAATGCATTCACCAAAGTGAAACATTAGAAAGTGTTTTCAAATGAGAAATACAGTAAAATTAATAGAAGGGCATGTTATGATGGGTTGATATTTCAATTTTGCAAGTACAGTGGTGGAAGATGGAACAAACTGGAGCATGGGGCAACGCCAGTTGTTCTGCTTAGGGCGTGCATTGTTAAGGCGAAGCAAGATTTTGGTGCTGGATGAAGCAACTGCATCAGTTGACAATGCTACAGACACAATGTTACAAGAAACCATCAGATCCGAGTTTGTAGATTGCACTGTCATCACAGTGGCTCACCGCATACCAACCGTGATGGATTGCACCATGGTTCTAACCATGAGTGATGGTCAGTTTTCAAATCTGTACATCTTGTTCCAATACTCTCGCTTTCCAACTTCTAACTATAAAAGTTTCCAACAGGAAAAATCGTCGAGTATGATGAGCCAATGAAGCTGATGAGGAGAGATGATTCCTTGTTTGGACAGCTTGTGAAGGAATATTGGTCATACTCTCAATCCACAGAGATGCTTTGAAGTTCAATTCAAGATTTCCCTATCTACTGTCCATCATTTAACTACGTGTTACACGAGAATAAGACTTCAGATGTGTATATGTATTCATTTAACTATGGGAAAAACATGAAAATGTAAATTGTGATATTCGATTAGGATCAACGAGTAACTACTCATTCATGTTACTGTACGTTTCTTTTCAGAAGGACCAGGATGATGTTCAATGATTTTATTATCACACTTCTTTTATCAATATCTCTCATGTATAGAAGAGATGAGAGATAATAAATACGATGTGGTTTCTTAGGGTTCACGATTGAATTCAATGGATGAACGCCTTACTAACACTCAGGAGAATCCAAACTCAGAGTGGTGGCCCGGAGGAAACCACCCTGTGTTACGGCTCTATCTTTAGCTCTTGTTCTCTTGATCACCATTTTTGTATCGTAACAAGCCGTGACCAACGAGTTGACCTTTAAGGAGGGTCGAATGTTACGGATTGAAACCATTACAAAGTATGGGATTTGTCCCACATTGGTTGTATGGGTAACTAATATTGGGTTTATTGACCAAATGAGTTATGTCACCCACCGGAGAGTTTTTTTTGTTTGGGCTGTAACAAAATAATAGATTATACGTGTTCAAACGGGAAGGGGTTGGGTTTTTTCCTCTTCTTTTTTATTGTTTTAATTAAACTAAATTAAATAAATAATAGATGTGTTTGTTAAAAGGGTAAAATAATCAGTAGGGTGGATTAGTTAACCCTATTAGTCATTGGTATACCCTAATTAATCTTTTAGATTTCTTATGTAACATGTAACATATATCATTGTAAGTGTATACGCATAGTTGTTTAGTATACAATTATTACAGTAAGGTTTTTATATATTATTTTACTTGCTAAGAAGCCGTATATTATTTTACTTGCTTAATCTTTATGTATATATTCTACATGTGTAAAATGTATTACATATGGAAAACAAAATTTAGAATATGTAAGAATTAATATATCGTTATTTGATTGAAAATAAAAGTTACATAATTAAACTTCAAAGTTTCTTATAATAATAAGGGATATTTAAAATAAATGTGTTTTATTAGTATAATTAATATTTTCTTTAAAAGTATATATTATTATTAAAAGATAAATGTGTATTTAATAAGAGTGAGGGACGAGAAAAAAATAATGAGAATAAATATGGAGGCGACATGTGACATGAAAAACCTTTATTTATTAGATTGTATAGATATAGATGTAAGTTATCTTTATTAATTGTTTAGCACACTTTCATTTTCATTCCTCGAGCTTCAACAAAACTATCATAAACATATTACGATCTACAACAAACACTAAAATGCAAGCTTGTTAGTGCAAAGAAAATAGATGGATTTATCAAAAGCAATAACACGTAAAATATGAATTTGGATAAAAAAAACAAACTCACAGTCAAACGAGTACCTATCTGTCATTAATGAAATTATGAATATGGATGAATTAGTTAGGTTTTGATGGAGATCGAATGGTGACATTATGATTAGGCAACAATTTTTGTTTTGCCTTCCAGGTTAATCTGCATCTTCCTTATGTCTCATGAATTAAAATCATTCAAGTAACTTTGATCGAGCTGAATGAATTATGAAAGCTCAAAACCTTTTGCAAAATCTTATACGCGCTAGTTTAGCAAGAATACCTGTTTTTTAATATTTGTGATCAGATTATTATATTATCATAGTATTTAAATTTGGGAAAAATACGAAAATGGACATTTGACCAAGAAAGTACTCAAAAATGGGCATCCTTATTTAACCTACTGTTTCATGGACATTGTTCTTGCGAAAATGCTAAAGACGGCTAAGCTAGCCGGCTAAAATTTCCGTGCCAACATTCCATTTGTCAGAGTACGAGCCAATAAGCATGTGACACGTGGCAGGCTTAGCCGTCTAATAGACAGCTATAGCCGTCTAAATAAACAGTTTTAGCCTTTAGCCGTCTATTAGACGGCTAAGCCTCCGAAAATTTTCAAAAATTTCAAAAAATGTTTTCGGAGGCTAAGCCGTCTAATAGACGGCTATAACTGTTTATTTAGACGGCTAAAAGCTAAAACTGTTTATTTAGACGGCTAAGCCTGCTACGTGTCACCATATTATTGGTTCGTACTCTGACAAATGGAATTTTGGCACGGAAATTTTAGCCGGCTAACTTAGCCGTCTTTAGCCAGCTGTCATGACCAATGTCCATGAAACAGTAGGCTAAATAAGGATGTCCATTTTTTAGTATTTTCTTGGTCAAATGTCCATTTTCGTATTTTTCCCTTTAAAAATTTATAATCCCAAAAATAAATGTATATTTTTATTCTATGACTATCCATTTTATTTATATATATATATATATATATATATATATATATATATATATATATAATTTATTTTTTTATTATATCTTATAACTAAAAATGGTTTATAGATTTTTTATTTTTTAATTTATTAAACGTATTAATGTAATATTACATATTTTACCAAAAAATCATTTTATGTATACGTAACTGTAGTTTTTTTGTTTTATGTTTACGTATATGTAACACTATGTGTTACGTATACATAACTCAATATTTAAAATGATTTTTTGGTAAAAATGTGTAATATTACATTGATACTTTTATAAATAAAATAAAACAAAAAAATGCTTTTATTATTATATGATTGTTTAGAGTTGCGTTTTGTTTAGCAACAACCGTATTTTGGAGCTACTCCTAATAACTTACACGAATCCCTCACAAGCGGGAATTTATTCGATAGTGCATTTTTTATGTAATATAATGATATTACATGTATGCAATATCATACTCCATATATGTAATACTAGGTTAGAAACCCGTGTATTAAAGCATTCACATCAGCTTCCCTATATTTATGTGAGTGAGTTCCTTATATTTTAGAGGGTAGTTTAAAGTGGTTGTGAGTGAAGAAGAGAGAAAAACTATAAATTTTCTGTATATTTGGGGAAAACATTGTTCACCTGCATAAATTTTATAATATTTTTCGAAATGGTTGTGAGTGAATGAGAGAAAAAATGTAATGATAAAGGTATAAAAAATTATTATTTAACTGAAAAGGAGAGAAAATGTAGTGATTTTAGTATAATTATGAGGATTGGGATAGGGATACTATTGTGAATGCTCAATGTAACGCGTTTTTTAATTACATGGGTTGAATCATTAAGAGAATTATAATTGATAATACACTTATATACTTCTCATTACTTGTACATTAAGGTTTCACATTACAAAACTTGTTCAAGAAATAAGTCATATTTTGTAGCTAAAATTAATTATTCACAAATGTTTGGATTCATGTTTCCAAAGTGATTGCTGGGAGTTTAGAAACATAATTTAGCATCAAAAAAAGTTGTTAACTAATAAATATGAACAATAATCAATTTTCTTACAAAACTATAAAGTTCCTACAGTTTTTTTAAATTCATTGGGGTGCATAGGAAAAGATTGAAAACATAGATTGAATTGAAATTAATTGATAAAATTAGATGAGTAATTTTAGGAATCAAAATGATTGATTGTAATGAGAAGAGAAAGGCGGGAAACCCAAAAACTGGGTGCACATATTAATCTATACTATATAATAAATAAAGGTTTATCACTGTCACGTGTCGCCTCCATATTTATCCTTATAAAAATTTTCTCGCCTCTCTCTCATAATAAATAAACTTCCATATTTTAATAATAACATATTTTTAAATAAATTATTAATTATACTAATAAAACATTTTTATTTTATTTTATCACAGATTATAAGAAACTTTGAAATGTAATTACCTAACTTATATTTTCAATCAAATAGTAAATGAAAGTCAAATTACATTGAATAGTATTTTATGTATTTTTTAAAACTCAATTATATACTAATTTTTACATATTTTTTATTTTATTTTCTATTGTTAGTATATGTAATACATTTTTCTACTTATAAGATAGGTATATAAATATTTAAGAACTTTATATATTGATATTTTTTCACCCTGTGTAGTACACAGGTTCTAAGCTAGTAACACATGAAATAATAGTTAGTGATTTATTAGAATATGGATTATCATTGATTACACATATGTAATATCAGACTTCATATATGTAGTATTTATACTATTATTTGCATTGTTTTAATTTGTCAAAGGCAGATGTATTTTTGTCAATTTTTCATAAATTTAACATAAAGTTGACCAGAATTAATCTAGAAAAACAAATATAACGTGTATGAATGGCTATGCAATTACTAATACTATTAAAAGGTAACTATTATGAATAGTTAAGGTAGCAAGATGTCGAAGCAAACAATCTGTCAAATATTTTCTTTCATTTTTACCCCTTATACTTTATGTAATTTACGTTTATTAATATTAATCGCAAATTACTCTCTAAAAACGTCTAAAAGTTAATATAGTATCTTATTTTAACGAATTCAAACTCAGATAACACGTTATAATAAAAGTAATCATGTCAATTTCAAAATTTCCATAGGCGTCCCTTTTAGATAATTAAAAACGCATTACATTGAGCATAAATCACTCCCAATACTTATGTGACAAGTTTCTTGACTAATTTCCAATAAACTTTAGACTCGATTGTCATCAAACACCATTGAACAATATTAACTGGAGTCAATAAATACATGCACAACACATATGTAATAGAGATAACGATGTTAATTTTAGATTTTTGTTTGTTTTATATAAAAAAAATATACATATAACGTTTTCATATGTAAACCATCCAAAACACTAATGAAAAAATATGAATTTCCAAAAAAATATGAACCGGGTTGGCTTTGTACCGGGTTCGGGTCAGGTCACGAACTGGTTGGTAGTGCACCTCTAGCACACGTATTACCGAACTCGTTCCACACCCGTAAAAAGATTTAGAACTTATCTAATACTAGGTCTCATATTCGAATAATATTCGAGTTTACCAGCCGGGTTCGGGTTCGTCTACAATCGAGGGCCTGTATTTAGAAATTTCAACCATGGACTTTTCAAAGGCTTTAAAACAACAAAAATTCTCAAGCTTTTCCACAAGATTTACCCGCCAAACACGCAACTTGACTTTTACACAATCACTCACACCTATAAATATCCGATATCCACCACCCAACACTCTACAAATCGGAACACATGGCATCCAGTAATCCGGCATTCCTCCTATTCCTCTCCATCACTGTTTTCTCTATTTTGAAACCCTCAGAAACCGCCGGCATTGCCACTTACTGGGGCCAGAACACCGATGAAGGGACCCTTGAAGCCGCCTGTGCCACCGGAAACTACCAGTTTGTAAACATAGCTTTCTTGACCACCTTCGGCAACGGCCAAACACCAGTCCTAAACCTAGCAGGCCATTGTAATCCTGGCTCTACTTGCTCCAGTTTAAGCCCCCAGATACAAGCATGCCAGTCCCAAGGTGTTAAGGTATTTCTTTCTATTGGAGGTGCGGTAGGGAGCTACTCTCTATCGTCACCGCAAGATGCACAACAAGTCGCTGATTATTTATGGAACAACTATCTTGGTGGCCAGTCCAGTAGCCGCCCGTTAGGGGATGCTGTTTTGGATGGAATCGATTTTGATATCGAGTCCGGGACAGACCAGTACTGGTCTGACCTGGCTAATGCACTCAATGCGTACAACTCACAGAAAGAAGTTTACTTATCTGCAGCCCCGCAGTGCCCTTTCCCGGGTAACGGAGTGGCCAACCAACTGTATCCGGCGATCAATGCCGGGTTATTTGATTATGTGTGGGTGCAATTTTACAACAATCCCCAATGCGAGTAC
Source organism: Smallanthus sonchifolius (assembly GCA_023525975.1). Lineage (NCBI taxonomy): Eukaryota > Viridiplantae > Streptophyta > Magnoliopsida > Asterales > Asteraceae > Smallanthus > Smallanthus sonchifolius. The sequence goes on from CM042029.1 coordinate 386,130, forward strand.
GGGTCAGGGAATGCTGATGCTTTACTAGCTAGATGGAACGAGTGGACTCAGTTGAACACCAACCAGATTTTCTTGGGGTTGCCGGCTGCTGCCGGAGCTGCCAGCAGCGGATATATTCCACCAGATGTTCTTACGTCTCAGGTTCTTCCGTCAATCAAGAGTTCTCCAAAGTATGCTGGGGTCATGCTGTGGAACAGGTTCTATGATCAACAGAACGGATACAGTGACGCCATCAAAAGCAGTATCAATTGATACGAAATATTATGTTTATGTAGTCGAATAAGTTTGTATCTATGAACATGGTGCAAATCAATAAAACAGTTATAAATAATTAACTATCTGATACATAATATAAGGTCTACAGACAAGCAAGTTGATTTAAAAAAAAAAACATAAAAACAGGATTAGAAAACATTTGTATTCATCTATGAGGAAATGAAACAGATGCTAACTGGATGATGAAAAAATCTACTTAGCAAGGAAGCATGAATCTTTAATCTCCTTTTGTGGCGGCTACACCTTTCTGACCTGGATATTATGGGTGGATTGGAACCGCCATATGGGTTGTCTCCCGCTCTGAAGAAGAGCTACATGCTCACCTTCCTTCATCAACCCTTGATTCTGTACACACACAAACTCCATTTCATATTCATGAATACTATGCATAAATTGATATCAATATTATTCAGCTTACACCCAATCAAATGAGCAAATAATATTCATCTATCACTGACTGAGTTTTCCCCTCATAATAATGATAAAAGTATGCTAGAAATAATCGAACATTCAGTGGGTGTTTGGATGTGTGTTTTCAAAGTGATTGTGAGATGTTGGATAAGAATCAAACAATTAGATGTAGTAAAATGGTGATGGAGGAGATGGCGTCTGTCTGAATATGTTTCTACTGCTTGAAGTTGTAATATGATGTGGCTGGTATTATAAGTAGATTATGTTAACCGAAAATTATTTAAACTCTTTAAACACCCTACCAAAAGGAAAGACAAGATAAAACACTAAATCAGTGGAGTAAATCTCACCTTCAACACAACAAGAGCTTTTGCAAAGGTTTCTTCAGCATCATCTGCGAACTCCATGTAAATGGGGCATACTCCTTGATACAAAGCCAATTTTTGTTGTACCCTTTTACTGTTTGTCAAAAGTACATTACAGAAATCGGTAATAAAATCAACAAATAACAGCAAATCTTCAGAAAGAAAGGGACAGTTTCAAATGTTAAAAAAGAGCTGTGGGACGTACTCGTCTGTGAAGGCAAATATAGTGCCATTGGGTCGATAATGGCTGAGTAGGACGGCCATGGAACTAGTTCTTGTGAATACCACAATTGAAGTTCCAAGAGTGTTGGACATTGATGTGGCATGGTATGCAAACATTTCACTCACATGGTTCTGTTTGTGTTTTAAAGGAGTTTACAGTAAAATTAAGAAATGATAATAAAATTAAAAAATAAACGTTTAAATGATAATCCACCTTAAAGGCTTGGTTAAGACTAGATACTGTGCCACCACTCATTATGCTTGATTCAGTTCTTAACGACACTGTGTGCATTACGTTAACAGCTTTTAGTGGAAACCTACATAGCACGAGAGAATATAAGACAAAAAAAAGTTTAATAAATATTTTCAGAATTATCAGTCTTGATAAATGAAGATGCTGAAAAATGTGTTGAAAAGAAGTCTTACTTTCCATGAGCAGTTTCTCCAGAAAGCATGACTGCATCAGCACCCTCTCTAACAGCGATAGCGATGTCAGATACCTCTGCACGCGTAGGTGTAGGATGAACAATCATGCTTTCAAGCATGTTTGTTGCAACAATAACAGCTTTTCCCATGCTACGGCATGTCCTGATTATCTCTTCCTAATGAAAGTAATTCATTTAAGTTAATCACTGTTTGTAATTAATTGTTTGAAGTGTCAAAAGATTAGAAAGGATCAAACAGTTCGAAACACCAACCAAATTGTATTCAAATGCTTACAACCAAATCGATTTACTTAAAAATAGATTTATTATCTTAATAGTATGGTTTTTGTAATCATATATTATAATACATTAGTTATTTATGTATTTAAGAAATGGACATAAAGGTGTTTGCGGGTCAAACACTCAAACCGACCAGTTACCCAACCTGCCGATTTTGCCAACTCTACCATCTACTGATAGAAAGCCTTTACCTGCAACAATGGAACCTCCTCAATAGGCAGCTCTGCACCAAGGTCCCCTCTTGCAACCATTGCCTGAATAAAAGAAAAACACAACATTAACAAACGGATGACTATTGATGACAAGGACCAATGTCATAGTTTTCTAGCAACACAAGCTTCAACAATTGTGATTAAATATAAACTGCAAAAAAAATATTTGATTCGTTCAACACCAATTAACAAAGTTTCAAATGTCTAGCAAAGGAAGAAGTGAAAGAAAAAAGATAACAAGAATGCAAATTTACTCCGTCAGAAGCTGTGATAATTGAATGCAAATTTGGTATGGAGTCTGCACTTTCAATTTTTGGGATAACTTGAATATCTGCACCACAACCTGCCAACACAGCAACAAGACAGAGTTAGAAGTTATGATTTATATAACTTGAAGTACAAAGATCTTTATGAACACCTGTTATAAGCAGTGTAATGCATTGGCAATACAAATATGCTTACTTTTTAAATAATTCTTCAACTCATGGATAACTTCTGCGTCCTTAACAAAAGAAACTGCATAGAAATCAACTTGATTGTCCACACCAAATTTGATATCATCCCAGTCCTTTTCTGTTTCAGAACAATATAAATGATTAAATTCCAGAAAAAAAAATGACAAATGTATATTGCCATCATTGGGTTTTACAGTTATCGTCTAACCAGTGATAGATGGTAAAGTTGCACTTTTTCCTCTAACATTTAGATGGCGTCTAGACTTTAACTCTCCACCATCTACAACTTCACATTTCACTGAATCTTCTGTCTTGGATTTCACCAAGAGTGACATCATACCACCTAAAGGTAAGCAAGAGCTTACAATGATTAGAAATCAAGAAACTAGGACGAAGTAAAAGTTGAATTTTGGACATGCCTCATTTTTTGCACATCTAGTCAACATTGAATTTTGGGTACAAAGTAAAAGTTGAATTTAACATACCATCTACCAGAAGCATGTCCCCTGCTTCTACATCATTCACAAAATCATCATAGTTAACACTAACACAGTCTGCAGTGCCAACACCTCTTTTTATTGTGAAAGTGAATTCTTGGCCACTTGCTAAGTTTACTGGTTGAGGCAAATCCCCACTCCTGACCTCAGGCCCCTGCCAGTAAGTAGGTCCATAGGATATCAGTTCATTTGAATAATTGAATGACTAGAGGATGATATCACATAAAGTTAGAGGTAGCAAAATGGGTGGTTTGTGTAACAGGTCATAAAGGGTTTGGGTTAAAACGAGTAATTTTTAGTACAAGAAAAAAAAAGGTATGGGTGGATTTGGGTTGGCTTGCAAACAACTTTTTGTCCATTTCTTAATTGTTTGTAAAAGTAATTGAAGTGTTAGTTATGATTACAAAAAAAAAAGATAACTAAAACAACAATCTAAAACTTTTGAATAAAACGATATAGTATGGTATAAAAATAGATTTTGGGTGACTTTCGGTATGTTTAACCAGTTCAGACTAGTTCCCCTTTTTATTTGACCAGTTTGAGAGTATACACAACCCAAATCGACCCGTTTGCTTACAGGTAACATTTTAAGCAACGAGAAAACCTGCCTTTGTGTCAAGCATGATCGCAATGACGTTGTCCTTAGATTGAGCATTATATTCTTTAACAAGATCAATGACTTTCTGATGAGAAGCATGATCTCCATGGGACATGTTTAATCTTGCAACATTCATCCCAGCCTCAGCTAGCTTCCATATCATTTCCTTTGTGTCGGTAGACGGACCGATTGTACATACAATTTTTGTCTTGCGCTTAACTATGGGCTTCGACCACACGCCTACTGAACTATCACCTTTCCTTAAAATTTGCTGTGAATCATAAATTTGCTCTCCTATCTGATTACACAGGTAATTGTTAAAAGTGATTTTTGATAACAACAATATTCAATTGAGCGTAAAATCAGATGAAACCTAAACCGAATAAATGAAGTAGGTACAACCTTGGGTATATCTTCAGGTATAACGGGAACAACTTCGGTGACAGCCCTCCTTGCAGTGACGCTAAGAACACGGTGGTGGCAGGGGTTAATCCGGCCACAAGGCTTGATCTTCTCAATCTGCTTGTTCAGAGATCCATTGCCAATAAATGAATTGTGAAGCAATTTGGTGGCAACAACTTGAGCCATTGTTGGTGAAAGCGATTTGGTTAAGAAATGTAATCAATTGAGGGTTATAAAGGGGAGGCGATGTTTTCTGAGGGGTGTTGTGATTGGAGAAATCGATGGTCGAATTTGGAAGAGAGAACAATGGAGGGTTTCTAGTCTCGAGTGTAACGAAGAAACGTTGGTTGGCTGTCAGATCGGATGAGATCAGGTCCGTCTCTATTTTAGGTAAATGAAGCACGTACGATCCAACAAGTAAGTTGATCCAACTGTCACTTATTATGGGCCGAATTTTCATCATACAAAATCACCTACACTATTTCGTTACTATATCTACTTTAAAATTTGGTTTCATAATAGTTCAAAGTTCATTTTATCTTTACTAAAACCAAATTATAATGGTAGGAAATAGATTACAAATCGTGAAATAAGATACCGGGAAAAAAGAATTTTATGATTATAGAATTATGACACGTGACAGAAACAATTACTTATTTGTTTGGTATAGATATGTGTGTTTAAGTGAGAGATAGAAATTCCTATTTTCATATTTGTGAGCCATCCTTTTACCATAGCATCACAACGCATACATAGCATGTAATCTGAGGCGGCCTTCTCGGGTTTCTTTATGGTTTCGACAACGAGACCAACTTTATTTTTGAAAAAGAGAAAGTTCACCATCTCTTGTGACTAGTCGGCATAGTTGTTGTCGGTGAGGGTGTCATTGACGTGAATCTGTTTCGTGTATTCTGATGGATGGATGTATAATGGTGAGTTTGTGTTGGGTGCGGCATCATTTTTCGAGCATGAATCACCGGCTTCTTTTTCATCGGCCATGGACGAAGATGGGGTAGATTAGAGTTGGGGTTCTTAGGTTAGACCCGCTCTGATACCATTTCAATTTCAATGGTTCAAAGTTGATCTATATTTTCTCCCATGTTGATACGATACAAGCAAAGGGAATATATAAATACAAAAGAACTAGAATAGGAAAAGACTATCTTAAATGTATAAAATCGTTTAAATTCCAATACATTTTACATTCAACATTGGGAAAAATCGTAGTCCATCATAGTTAGTCTTTTAATCCACCATTACCTAGGTGACATTGTAGAATAACTACAAGTTGCACGAGATGATGGTTCACTTGTCATATTAGTGACGGTGAAAGAGCTAAACTGATTAAATTCTCGTTTCATTGCTTTGTAAACATGGTCTAACCCTTCCTGAATAAGCTCCAACACCGATTGGGGCATTGGTGGGTCGTTCACCTCTACCGAACCTTCCAGCATCATCACTACCTCACTCATTGAAGGTCGCATGTTCACGTCGTCTTGTATGCACCAAAACCCTACTTTTAGAGCTCTTAGAAGCTCGTGTTCTTCCACCGCCCCTTCTAGCCGCCTATCTGCCACCTTCATCGCGTCCCCATTGCTCATTTCCTGTAAATAACATCACTTAGAACATAAATAAAATTGTAACTCACAACACATTTTTATTTTCTTGGAACACTTGTACCTTAAAAGCCCATCCAGGGAAGAAGAAATTGTCTACATCAAAACTCATATCGAGGTTTCTTCGTCCACCAACTATTTCTAATAAGAGCATTCCATAACTATAAACATCAGCTTTTACAGTTACAGGACGATTGCTAATCCACTCTGGAGCCAAGTAACCTCGTGTTCCTCGAACCATGGTCACAACCTGCGAGTGCTCCCTTCCCATCAGCTTAGCCAACCCAAAATCTGAAACTTTCGGACAAAAGTTTTCGTCCAATAGAATATTCTCGGGCTTTATATCACAATGTATTATCCTATTTCGACATTGCTCATGAAAGTATGCAATCCCCTGCGCGGTGCCAACAGCTATATGAAACCGAGTTGGCCATTCCAAGAGCCTCTCTCGAGTTTTATGCGGGACAAATAACCATTTGTCTAAAGATCCATTTTTCATAAATTCATAAACCAAAAGCCTGCATTTTGTTACAACATTTTACAATTCACCTTAAGCATATATATACAACTCATTTGTTTGCCTTGTAATTTTGTTATAGTGTTCACAATGATACTGTACCTTTGTGGACCTTCGGAGCAATAGCCGCGCAAGCGAACTAAGTTCATGTGATGCATTGAACCGATTGTGTTTACTTCGGTTACAAATTCCCTTTCTCCGTGTGGTAAAATCCGGTCGAGTTTTTTTACCGCAATTAATGTACCATCTCCTAAACTTCCTTTGTAAACACTGCCAAATCCACCTATAAAGTACAAAAATTAGAGAATTGTAACACTTTGAGAATTATGGGACAATCTAACTAAAAATACCTACCTGTTCCGAGTAGCTCTGAAAAATGATTTGTCTTGTTCTGTAAATCGCGAAAGTTAAAACTGAGAGGGGCTCCTGAGACAATTAAGGAGTTATGGAGGGCTCTTTTTAAACCTCTCCTTTTATGAACATGAATGTACAATAGACAACATAGGAGTCCAACAAGAACAAGCATGCCAAGTACAACAGGAGGAACCAATGTTGGCGAATTACCGAGCCGGCCTTGACTTGGCGTGCAAGGCAAGACAAGGTACAAACCGGATCAACAAATACTTGGCGTGGAGGCTAAGTGTGAATGGATAAGTTGAAGACTTCCTATGCAAGTTAGGCTAGGTTGTTAGGATTATTTAAATATTAATTATCCTATTGTTTAGCTATCCTAATTTGACTATAAACGTGTCTAGGTTTTAGTCTAATAAATACCGTGATAGGGTATTCATTGTAATCAAGTTTTTGAGTAGATTTCTTGATAATAATAAACGTTTTGGGAGTTAGCCAATTACGTGTGTTTTACCGATTAAGGACTTGAATTGGTATCAGAGCCAAAGATCTATATTCTGTCCAGTTCGTAGTCAGCAAGAGAAGGAAATCGTGAGTAGGAATTCCCTCAAACAAGGCAGAAGGTGATCGACTGAAGCTGTGAACCAGAAGCATCAGTCCGATCAGCCCCAGCAGATCTGACTGAACCAAGATCAAAGGGTTCAGTCATCGCAACTTCTGTTTTTGCTGATTGTCCAGCAGATCGAGAACCAATTCAGCCCACAAATTCGAAAAAAAAAAAACAGTGGGTTGGAAGCAGTCTTAGGGCTGCTGATTGTCCCACTGTTCCGACGAGTTAAATCGGATTTATAGCAGGTTGGAAGCAGTTATTTGACTGCTGATTGTCCTGCTGTTCCGATAATAGGCCGGACGTTTTTTTTTTCTGTTAGTTCTATTGAGTCTATAGCCGTGCAACAGGGCTGGATTCAGAAGATACAACACCTGTATCATCACCTAAGTCCCCGAAATCGCCAATTACTTACGAGAGACGGAAAACGAATATGGGAGAAACACCACCTCCCGCCAAGACTCCGAACACATCGGTGTTTCAATGCCCTATGCTAACCATGACCAACTACACAACATGGTCCATGCGTATGAAGGTAATATTCACCGAACATGGTGTGTGGGACACCATCGAACCCGGATCAAACGACGCCAAGAAAAACAACACCGCGATGGCAGTTTTGTTTCAAGCTATACCTGAAAACCTTCTTTTGCAAGTCGGCAACTTGAAGACGGTTAAGGAGATGTGGGATGCGATAAAGACCCGACATCTTGGAGCCGATCGGGTAAGAGAGGCAAGACTTCAAACCTTAATGACCGATTTTGAAGGCTTGAAGATGAAAGAACAGGAAACTATCGATGACTTCGCCTCCAAGTTATCCGGAATCTCCTCTAAATCCATGGCACTTGGGGAAGCCATCGAAGAAAAGAAGCTTGTGAAGAAGTTTCTTTCGGGTCTTCCGAGACGGCGATACATCCAGATTGTGGCGTCAATAGAACAATCTTTGGATCTCAATACAATCGGTTTTGAAGATATCGTGGGGCGCCTTAAAGCCTATGAAGAAAGAATCAATGAAGAAGATGATGGCCACTCCGAAAATCAAAGTAAGTTGATGTTCAATAAGTTTGATTATTCTACTAATCGGAACCGTGATTCTAGTAGGGGTCGTGGAAGAGGGTCCTATTCATCACGAGGCCGCGGTCGAGGTCGTGATAATAGCCAAAACCGGGGCCAACGTGACTCGAACAAGGACCGCGAAGATCAAAAACAAAAGGGAAAAGCGCGAGATCTCTCAAAGATCAAGTGCTATAGATGTGATAAATTTGGGCACTTTGTCTCTAGATGCCCGGAGTTGCAAAAGCAAGAATCACATATGTCTAAGACCAAAGAAGAAGAAACTAACGGGGTGGATGCATCTTTTTTCATGATGAAGTGCATCCAAGAGACCGTCTACCTCAACGAACAAAAAGTGATGCCAAAGAAACTCGAAGCCGATGATCGAGAGAAAGATGATTGGTACCTAGATAATGGGGCAAGCAATCATATGACGGGGAATCGAGCCCACTTTGCCGAGCTCAATGAGCGTATAATAGGTAGAGTCAAATTTGGTGATGGATCGTGTGTGGCGATCAAAGGCAAAGGATCCATCCTATTTGAAGGCAAGAAAGGAGAACACAAACTCCTAACCGACATTTATTATATACCGGACCTCCAAAGCAACATCATTAGCCTTGGTCAAGCAACCGAATCCGGAAGCGAGGTACGAATGAAAGACGAGTACCTAACCATGTTTGACAAAGGTGGAAACTTGCTAATGAAGGTCACTCGAAACAAAAGCCGACTTTACAAGATAAAGATGAAAGTCGGGAGTCCGGTTTGTCTACAAACCAAGATGAAAGAAGAATCATGGGTGTGGCATGCAAGACTTGGCCACCTCAATTTCAAATCGATGCTTATGATGAACGGAATGGTCGAGGGCCTACCTAAGATCCACCGTGAGAACCAATTGTGTGAGTCTTGCATGGTGGGAAAACAAACGAGGAAACCATTTCCAAAGGAAGCATCTTATCGAGCACAACACGTACTCGAGCTAGTCCACGGTGACTTGTGTGGACCTATTAGCCCACCAACCTTGACAGGTAACAAATACATCCTTGTTCTAATTGATGATTACTCACGGTATATGTGGTCTTACTTGTTAAAGGAAAAGAGTGGGGCATTCCAAGTAATAAAGAACTTCAAAGTTGGAATCGAGAAGGAAACCGGGAAACCTCTCATGACCCTACGGACCGATAGGGGTGGGGAGTTCACCTCACAAAGCTTTAACCGGTTTTGTGAAGAAGAAGGCGTTACAAGACACTTGACCGCTCCATACACACCCCAACAAAACGGTGTGGTGGAACGGCGGAACCGAACACTCATGGAGATGACAAGGAGTATTCTAAAGGCGATGTTAGTTCCAAACTATCTATGGGGCGAGGCGGTCCGTCATGCCACGTATTTGATCAATCGGGTACCTACTCGAGCATTAGAAGACCAAACACCGTATGAGAAGTTCAAAGGAAAGAAACCGAACCTTGGGCATCTCAAAGTGTTTGGATGTGTGGCTTATGCAAAAATTGAAACAACTCACCTGAAAAAGTTGGATGATAGATCAAGGCTCCTCGTTCACCTCGGAACCGAGCCGGGCTCCAAGGCATACCGGTTATACGACCCTAGAAACCGGAAGATTATCGTCAGTCGGGACGTAATCTTTAATGAAACGAAAAGATGGAATTGGGAAAAGACGACGAAAACCGAACATGGGGAAGGTGGAGAACCGGGGATGTTTGTAGTATGGGGAAGTATCATTGATGCAGGGACCGGGCCAATTACAAACAGCCCAGTCGAGTCCGAAACAGCCCTAAACAGTGACCAAAACAGTTCTGAACAAGGTGCAGATGGGTCGGTTCCAACCAGCACCTCCTCTGCCTTAAACAGCAGAGATTCCAGCCCCATATCAAGCAGTACCAGCCGTGTTTCAGCCTCACAGAACAGCCCTGAAGCTGGGACAGCAGCAAGCAGAAGCTCAGCAGCCCAGTCGGGCTCAAACAGCACTGAAACAGTGGCCCAAGAAGCTGATTTTGAGACCCCAGTGAGACGCTCAACTCGCCCATCAGTTTTGCCATCTAAATTTAATGATTTTGAGCTAAATACATGTGAAGAAATGTTGTTTTTAGCAGAAAGTGATGAACCAAGGAACTTTGGTGAAGCAAAGTTAAAACCCGAGTGGATTAAAGCCATGAAAAACGAGATCGAATCGATAGAGAAAAACAACACGTGGAGGTTGATCGAGCCACCTAATGGTATAAAACCCATTGGATTAAAATGGGTGTACAAAGTTAAAAAGAATGCCGATGGTACCATAAATAAATATAAAGCACGACTCGTGGCGAAAGGCTACGTGCAACAACCCGGGATAGACTTTGATGAGGTCTTTGCACCGGTAGCACGTATCGAAACTATCCGGTTACTTATTGCTCTCTCCGCCGTGGAAGGGTGGGAGATACATCATCTAGACGTGAAGACGGCCTTCCTAAACGGCGAATTGAAGGAAGACGTTTATGTTTATCAACCGGAAGGATTCGAGAAGCCCAAAGAAATGAATAAAGTTTACAAATTGTACAAGGCGTTGTATGGGCTAAGGCAAGCACCACGGGCTTGGAATATCAAGCTCGACTCTATCCTAAAGAAGATGAATTTTCACCGGTGCATACAAGAGCAAGCCGTATATCGAAAGACAAGTGGAACATCTCTATTAATCGTAGCCGTATATGTTGATGATTTATTTGTAACGGGTACAAATGCAACTGTTGTTACCGAGTTCAAGAAAGATATGGCGACGAGATTTGATATGTCGGACCTAGGTAAACTCACATATTACCTTGGGATCGAAGTTTCACAAGCAAGCGATGGGATAAAGATAAAACAAGAAGCTTATGCTTTGAAAATCCTAAAGGAAGCGGGAATGCAAGATTGCAATCCAACACATGTTCCTTTGGATCAAAACGTGAAGATGTCAAAAGCCGAAGATGAGATAGAAGTGGAAGCGACCGGATACCGAAAGTTAGTAGGATGCCTTCGTTACCTACTCCAGACCCGACCCGATCTTGCCTATTCAGTCGGGATAGTCAGCCGGTACATGCAAAGTCCAAGACAATCTCACGCGGGAGCTATTAAACAAATTCTTCGGTACGTGCAAGGTACTAAAAGGCATGGCATATACTATACCCGAGGTGGAAAAGATGAATTGATCGGATATAGTGATAGTAGCCATAACATTGATACCGATGATGGAAGAAGTACTACGGGTCACGTGTTTTATTTCGGATCATCTCCGATTACTTGGTGCTCTCAAAAGCAAAGTACCGTAGCACTCTCTTCGTGTGAAGCAGAATATATGGCAGCTAGCTCAGCCGCGTGTCAAGCGGTTTGGCTTAGAGAATTGTTAAGTGAGATAACCGGGAAAGAGCCTCAAAAGGTATTGTTGCGTGTGGACAATACATCCGCCATTGCATTAGTGAAAAATCCAGTTTTCCATAGTCGAAGCAAGCACATCAAATCCCGATATCATTATATTAGGGAGTGTGTTGAAGGGAATGAATTGGTGGTGGAACATATTTGTGGCAAAGAACAGAAAGCGGATATACTCACGAAATCACTAGCAAAGATCAAGTTCAAAGAGATGCGAGATCTACTCGGTGTTGAAGAACTCCCCAATACGACTCAGAAATTCGAGGGGTGATTGTTGGCGAATTACCGAGCCGGCCTTGACTTGGCGTGCAAGGCAAGACAAGGTACAAACCGGATCAACAAATACTTGGCGTGGAGGCTAAGTGTGAATGGATAAGTTGAAGACTTCCTATGCAAGTTAGGCTAGGTTGTTAGGATTATTTAAATATTAATTATCCTATTGTTTAGCTATCCTAATTTGACTATAAACGTGTCTAGGTTTTAGTCTAATAAATACCGTGATAGGGTATTCATTGTAATCAAGTTTTTGAGTAGATTTCTTGATAATAATAAACGTTTTGGGAGTTAGCCAATTACGTGTGTTTTACCGATTAAGGACTTGAACCAAGACCTTCGTGCGAGTGCTGCTACTCATCCCTGAATCGTCCTTTGGTTCACGGCTCGAGGATGCATTCGATTGAACCTTAACAAACATGGTGAAGCTCGAATCCTCGTACCCACCGAACTCCAAGCTCCTTAAGACCCAACAATATGGTGTCTCTTGCTTTAGCCCGTAAACTGAAGCAACACATTCGCAATCTGATAAACAAGCATCCCCACACTTTGAAACCGTCGGGATATCGCTGTAGTTTGCTATCACTGCTGAATCTAAGTAATAGTAATTTGTTTGTTGAACGGTTTCTATTTTGAGTTGGGAATTAGTCGAGTTCTCGTGAGAAACTTTGCAATTTCCGGTGTAGGACGAATTCGCCCTACACCGGAAATCTCCTTCACTAGTGTTAGAACCAGGCAAACACTCACAAGAAGCTTTTGTTTTGGTTCCGTCCAGATTACATATCCCGTTCCCGCAAACTCCTGCGATGTCACAGGGGTTTGAAACAGGCGCCCATTCGGGTACCCATTGTCGAGAACCATTAACGTCATTGTCCCAACGATATAACCGAAGATTACCGTTAGTTTCGAGAATTAATCCACGGAGAACTAACGGTCTGTTTGTTTGGTTACTCGCAGATGACAATTCACCTTTGTCATTGTCATTCTTGTAAATATATACTGCTCCGAAAGAATCTCCTCCATAAACCACCCCGAAACTTCCGGCTTGGTCAAGCACCGCCACAACATCTCCGGTGACGTTAGAGAATTCAGGTGTTTCCCAATACGAATAGTTAGACTGAGCTTCCATTGATAGATTATAAGGGTCTGCAGGTAGGTTGTACGTCAAGCTTAATGAAGTGGGTTCTTGTAGTATTTTCAAAGTGTAATAACCGCCCCCGCGAGTGGGTACCCGTGACGAAGTCAACTCGACGTTGATGGTCAAAGGTTGACCGGGCAAGAGTGTGTCTGATGGGTGTGAGAAGCTTTGCCATGCTATATTTTGATCGCTGGTATACATGACGAGGTTTCCGTTTTCTAGTAACTCGGCGGACTGGATGCCAGCGCCTGTGGTGTTTGAGGTCCATGCGGTGGTCCGACCGTCCGTCAGGACAAGATTTCCGATCCTATCGAGCTCCAATATTGCGTCTTTAGTGACCGGAGCAATTCTATTGAGAGAAAATGCATCATTTTAGTTACCTGCAAAAGTTGCAGTAAAGACTAATAATGTATGCTATGCTATGCTTCCTTACATACATGCCTACAAAAAATATTTATAACAAAAAATTTCGAATTAAAAGTTTGGGTAATATCCAAAAACATCCCCTATAATTGTCTTGTCACACGTTAGCCACATTTACAAACAGTGGCGGATTCGTGATTTTTTGTTAGCGGGTGCAAAAATTGACCATTCAAAACGGGTCAAATATACCAAAAAAAAAAATACCGGAGAGAACAAGTCAAATAATGATAGTTTATTTGACTAAACATGATAAAATTAACCACGGTTATGCATTCAAAACATGTATGCTAAGTAACTAAAAGAGTGAACACCAAGCAAAGGTATATTGGCGTAAAAACGAACTGCTATTTGACGAATTATGCTAAAATTCATCGGAACCCAAATCACTAAAAGCACATGAAACATGTATATTAAGCAACTCAACAAAAATCACGAAAGAATTCGATTTACTAACATTTTACGCTCGCGCGACGATTGGCCTTGAATGGCTGATGGGTTGCATGTTACTCACTGATATAAATAGATTGATTCTAAATAATATTTAATAATACTTTACTAATCATCGACCAAAAAAATATTAATAAAAAAGTTGAATAAAGTTTAGTAACTTAGTGTATAACAAATTAGCTATATGTGGAATCAAGGAGAAAAAGAAACAATAAGGAACTTTAAAAAATCTAACAGGCGAGAAAATATAAGATTAAAAAGAAATAGTATAAAAAAATAAAAACCTAAAACTTTGTGCTCTGCAAAAAGGAAAGCAAACTCATTCACTGCAAAAAAACAAATAATGTCAGACTTAAACGCGTATTTTTAATTTGCCTTCTATTTCTCTTTTCACTTTCACTATTGTCTTCTGCGGCTTATCCCGTCTGCCTCCTCCCTCACTCTGTTTATAGCAAGCTGTAACTATGGCAACATCTCCAAAATCACATTCATTCATACTAATAATATATAACATGGGTGCCTAATAATATAAAACCCAGGTGCCTAATTTTTTGGAGTTTGATTTTAAAAAAAATTGCATTAGTAGGTAAATGTTGAACGGGTGCCTTCCCCTTCTCTGGCTACTACTTAGATCCGCCCCTGTTTACAAACCTTCTTCGAATATCCATTTTATCCTACAAACCTTCTTATATTTACTTCACATTTAGTTTTTAACAGTATATAAATAAATATAATATAATTAAGAATAAAAATATTATTTAGTATATTTAAACATCATATAACTAAAGAAAATTTTGAAACTTCGAAAGAACATAAACTAAATATTAGAACCCACTTTGGCTTGTTGGCCGGTTGATGGTTTTTAGATAACTTTTACCTGAACATTACCAATAAGTTTATTCATGTCATGATGTAACAACCCTAAACAACGTATTTAAAATCGTGTAATTTAAAGACCACCAATTTAACTTATTTATTAAAATCGGGTAGCTTAAGTTTTATTGTTTGTTTGTACCAAGCACTTTCAGAAATATAAATCAAAACAAAGATACACATGTAACGAGGAATATTGCCCAAAATCACATAAAATCGTATACTTGTTAAATTTTTTTATTAAATTGTCAAAATCCAAGTTAGAGGATATGTATGTGTTTTTTTATACTAAAACATATTTTCTGATTAGTTGGTCGAAATAACCATTTAAGTGACTTTCCGGATTTATCAACCATTAATAAGATATTAAAAAGATTGTTAAAACAATGTAATATTACACGTGTACGCGCAGATAAATTTTTATTTTGATTCATTTAACGATTAATGGTACCCCGAAACAATATTAGTTTGGACTTTGGACATTGTTTTGTTGAGTATAGCAAGCATACAACTACTATCAATAGTGATTTGTATAAAGATACATCATTTTCAGTTATAAAATAAAACAACTTTAGTATAAAAAAAATTGTCAAACAAGAGTAGTGAACTTACAAATATGCTGACCAAGCAAGAGTACGATCTCCAGGAAGATCAGCAAACCAAATCCCGAGTTGGTATCGTTCATCTTGTGAACTTGAACGTGGGTCTAAAGCCGGAACAAACCCGAATGCAAATGTACCGTTAGCTGAAACCCATGCCTGATAGCTGTTAGCGTACAATCTCGTGCCCAAACCAACCCGACCCGATACACACACAACAATCTCTAGCCAAATAGCAAATAAGAGGCACCAAGTAGTCGAACAATAATAAGCCATTTACAAAGGCTCATACTATTACAAAAATTGTTGGATAAGCACATATGATATATGTAGGCGAATAAATTGAATACGATTGTGAATACGTGTATAGGGGTGGGTGAACTAAACGCTGAAAAGGGCTAGGTGGTCGGCTTGTGGAGAGAGATTTTGAAGCCACGTGTTTAGTTTCCCCTGGCTTTAACATGGGACCCGTGTATGGGCCAGGGCCGTTATATTGGGCTTGGTTAAACTCACACGTTTCTATTTTGAAGGCGTCAGGCTGGGATGTTTTTTCTCGAGTTTCACACTTGGATCCGTTACTTTTTTCTAATATTTGATATTGTTTGATCTACCACTTGTAATTGTAGTTGTATGTCACATATATATATATAAATATACATATCCAATCATTCATTTTCTGGATAAATGAAGAAGACTTACGGGCCATTATACCACGTTGTTTTGGTGTGTGGAGCCCCTTTCAATAATTGATATTAGGTTTTACAAAATCTTGATTTATTTTTTATGGATAACTTGAAAAAAATTTGGTTTCATTGTATACAAACTGAATACCTTAGTGAAATACAAATAAAATACTTTAATTTCAAGACTGGTAAATATAGTTCATCTTAGTAACAAGAGAGGGCATTAGAACTAGATTTTTGTGCCAACCAGGGGGCAGACTAGTTGTTCTTCAGCTGGGGACGAGGCACCCAAATTTTCAGATTTTTTAAGTATGCACCTTTACAAATACTTGAGAGACCCATGTGACATCAACAAATAGTGAGAAAAAATAAAAGAAATGTTCACCGGGATTTTTTTTTCGGCTGGTGTGTTGATCAATTCTTGTGACATGATAATGGAAAACAATAAAGTAAACATACCTGATACGCTAACCGCATAGATAGGGAAGACGTCATAATCCACAGGGAGATCGGGTTCCCGTTTAGGGTGTACGGTTAAGATGGCTAAGGTGAGTTTACGAACAGTTATGGTAGAGAGAGAGGGACGATTATGGTGTTGGTAATTGATTAATTAATTCATTAGTCAATTCCCTCTAATTATCTCTCCTTATATATGTACACCCAAGGGGAAACCTATTAATGGCTCATTAAGAGTAATTAGGCCCATCAACTAATTACTAGCCATAGGTTAATAATAAAACATTTGATCATTTAATAATAAGATAAATTATTATAAGAGCCACATAATAAATTATGTCTTACATTCTCCCACTTGGCTGAGTAATCATTTATTATGAGCATTAGTAAGTCTACGCAGATTTAATACTCATTTTAGTTTTAAACCAAAACTGTAGCAGAGAAATACAGTCATTGAATCAGTATTCAACTCAAGACCCCCATTAATCATACTACAATCTCAATTTAAAACTTAAGTAAACTTATGATCAAATTGACAAATAAGCCATTTAACGTTGATTTGTATAGTTACCTGTCTATACGTATTTAGGCATACATAAACGTATTTAGAGACAAACAAATTCAAATAAGCGAGGAAATTTAATAATTAATCATTCATAGTACGATATGCAATTACGTATGGTCATTAGTAAAACCCGTCTTAATTATAAGCGCTTACATAAGACTTATGGGTGGTAGACCTTCAGTTATATAGATCCATTTGCATATCATGAATGTATTCGATACAAAGATTTAGTTTCATCAACTTGTTCATAATTCATAAGTGAACAATAATTTTGTATCGAACATTAATGTAGCTCCGCTTGAACTGTTACTGTTCGAGAAGTAAGAGTAGCTGACTTATCACAATAAGTCTTCGATATGATATTTATGTGGAGTTACTAAATTATGAGTCCACTGATAAATTTCCAACAACATATAGTGACAATTATGTTGTGATTAGCAACATATTATGTCAATTAACTTAGGTTGTTGTTAACAGTTTCTTATGACTCCTCCATGATATAGGTATGTCTGCTGACATAAGGATATACCACGAAGTTGACATTTTGATTTCTCTTAATACAACAAAATCAGAATAAGGGTAGTCAACTGTATTAAGTTCTCACTTCTTCTTTAACTTATAGTCTCTCGTTCTTAAAGATATTGTAATATTTCTTTAGATGGTTCACAATAATCTAGACTAGTCTAGTGTTCAACAATGTGAGCAATATCTAAACGAGTGTAGACTTTAACCTTCATAAGGCTTCTAATTAATGAAGCATAAGGAAATAATTTTCATTTATCCTATTAGCCTCTAAAAGAGAACAATTTAAATGTTACACGTGTAAGGATCCACTTAGTGTAAAGCTTATGAGATGAAACTAATGTCCCATTGGATCTATCTCGGTGTATTTTGATACTTATCACATAAGAAGTATCTTCGAGATTCATCATGTCAAAATATGAGTAATCAATGTTTTGACTCATGTAACATATACTTGTCAAAAGAATGTCATCTATATAAGGACAAGTTTACATTAGTTGCTCCCACTCATCTTGAGGTAGGTGTATAAAATCACTTAGTTCTTGATGAAGAGATTTGCATTATGATTTCAATCAACCCATACATGGATTTCATTGACTTACAAAATAAGTGTTCTTAACCTTCAGTTTAGAACTTTCAAGTTATTTTATGAACATGTATGTCAATGTTAGGGAAAGTTGTTTTAATGTCCATCTAATATAGCTTTAAGTTATTGTAGCTACTAGAACAGTAATGATCCTTAAAGAAACTTAATTTATTCCTTCTTGAGTGTAACCTTTAGCAATCAATTGTGAGTTTTTAGTTATGAACACCATCCAGGTAATTCAACAAATCCCAAATGTTATTCTAATTCATGGAGTTAGGCTTGCTAATAATAGCTTTATTCCATTTAGAATATTGATTGATGCTAATGGCTTAATTAGAAGAAGTAGGATCGGTAAACTTTCCAACATCCATTTTAAATTCAGTCAGGTAGGATACATAATCATCAAATTTAGTAGGCCTTTTAGACCTAGATGACCTCCTGAGTTGATTAATGGGTTTATTAAGAGTTTCAAGTTTATAGATTAGCTCTTGGTTAGGTGCTTTCATTTTCAGGTATATTAGGAGCAACATTAGTTTCTAAGTGTGTAGGAGTTGATGCATTATGGTGTACAAGAGGTGTAATCGGAGTTAAATTTGGAGTTAAATTTAACGAGTCTCTCCCCCCATCTCTTGTACTCCTGGCAAGTCATGATAAGGACTTTTACTGCTCCTACTTAGCTTAGAAATTATAAGTAATTCAGCATGCTTAGGGCCAACAGTGTATCAAACTTTTGAAGACCAATACATTCTAATAGAGAAACAACTTAATAATGTTTATGTTATTTTCTCTTGTTGAGGATTACTTTAGTTTTGGTAAGAAATCTAGGTCTGCCCACATAGTAGCATCTATGAGACTTTGTTAGGAGTAGTATTATATTCTAAGGAGACAAGATGTGATGGAGCAGTGTCGTGTGCAAGAGGTGTAATTTGAGGTAAGATCAAGATGTTACTCCCCCACATATTGCAACTTTTACAAGCTATAATTAGGACACTTGGTGCTCTCACTGATCTTTGAGGTCTCTAGGAACTACACATTACAAGTTTCAATGATGTGCGTGACGTGGGAACCTTTCATATATTTTAGACTTGATTTCCTTATCGTCTAAAATTTCATAAGAAATTTTATTGATAAATTTAGAAGGAATTTTTTAAGTGTATATGAATTGATATCTTTGAAGCTTTGGGTCGTAGGAAACAAATTAGATACAAGTAAATATTTCTAAATGATAAATGAATTATGTTCGAATATTTCATTTGGGATAACATCTGGTGGACCCTCAGTTATTCCCTTAGCCATTTGATATTTAGGGCGTTTAACACATGATTTAAAGTCACTCAGAATGAGACTTGGTAACAATTCATCCTGCATTGACCTGGTCATGATTTCTCATAAATTTTTTATCTTAATGGATGAAGTGCATAGGTCTCATTTATCTTTTGTTAAATTTTCATTTTCATGATAACAAAAGTTTGAAAGTTTATTGTATCAGTTAGTTCTATGTCATAAAGGTTTCTATCTAGATAATGACAACCAATAATATGAGAGTTAAAGTTAACGATGACTTTGTTTTGGCTACGCAAATCTCATAACTATCAAAGTGTAGCTTTGTTATTAATACTAAATTCTGAGTATTCTCCAGAATATGTAAGGTATCATAAAGCCTAATACAAAGATCAGAACTAGCCTTAACATTTAAATCCACCACTAACTTCTCATCTTATTAGTTAAATTCTGGTAAGGAAGCGTACAGAACTAGACTGAACGTATCATGCGTTTATTTGAATATTAATATTAGCGCAATCAAAAAAATATAATTAATTAGTGACTACTTTATCTTAGCCAGCTAGTCCCTTGGTTTATGGATGGTCTCATTGCTTATGCCTAGTATAATGACATAGGTTTGTAATGAGAATTCTCCTCGGAGTACTTAGAGCTGGAAGTAGTACTTGTATTTTGTTTCCGGACATTGGAACTATCCTCTTTTTAGGTTTAGTGGTAGTGAGGTGAATAACATTCGGTTTTCCAGTTTTAGACGTTCCTTTTCCTGTACGTATGTTGCTATCAATACACTCATTTTCCTTTGGTACTTCTGAGTGTTATAGTTGATTTTTAAGGCAACTAATCGTACTAGTGGAAAACTTATTATGTACGAACTGAAAAACTTCACTGATTTCCATGTATAGGCCCTTAGTTTATGGGTCATGTCAGTGTATATTATGATATGTTCACAGATGACACTTAACATTTTATTTACAATTAGAATGTTTGCATGCGTATTAGAAATTATTTTGATTCTTCCATTTCCATAGAGAATATTTTAGTCTTAGGAAATTCAGGATATGAAATAGCTCTCCTGATAGCAATCATGAAAGGAGTTCTTGATTACCATAAGAGACATTGTGTTTGACTTATCATATTTCTTATGCTCTATTTTATCCTGAAGTATTTTTATCAGAAAGAGCAGCAGGAATGTCATGTCTTAAGGGATAATCAAGACTCAATAAGAGCAAATTATGGAAACTCTTAATCAAGCAAAACTCATCTTAGAAACTATAGTGAAAATAAGATACAAATAGTTAAAGAAGAACTTATAGTGGTCTATGGGGTAATAATCTAAGGCAGACAGAAATAATAAAATTAAATAAGGTTCTACTTAAGAACAATTATATTATGAAGATGTGATAAAATCTATTATAACACCAAATTAATAGATTAATTAGGTTCTACTTAAACAATGTAACACATCACCTTTGGGCAGAAGTGAAACATTTGTTTAGTATTAGGAACAATTTAATAGTGAGTATGTACGGTAAGAATGTAACACATCACCTTTGGGCAGAAGTGAAACATTTGTTTAGAATGCACATAATTAGCTTCGCGAAAACTAAATGTGACACATCACCTTTGGGCAGAAGTAGAAACACTTAGTTGTATTAGGCGAAGTAGTGCTTAATTAGTCTTAAATAACTTTACAAGCGTGACACATCACATTTGAGCAGAAGTGAAACTTTAGGTGTTATTTAAGTTAAGCATGTTTTCTAAGTTAATATCATGACAAGCACTAAGTTATAATGCTTATTTAAGCTTGAATAATTATACACGTGCATCATATCACCTTTGGGCAGAAGTGAAGCATTAAGTGTTATTCAAGTAAGTTTTAAAAAATTTGAAAACATTTAATTTTAAGGTTTACCAAAACTAAAACTAAAGCATTTATTTATAGCAAAACTTTAGGCACGTAAATAAGGTTAGGTTCACGG
The DNA here is from genome assembly GCA_023525975.1 of Smallanthus sonchifolius. Taxonomy (NCBI): domain Eukaryota; kingdom Viridiplantae; phylum Streptophyta; class Magnoliopsida; order Asterales; family Asteraceae; genus Smallanthus; species Smallanthus sonchifolius. Next base: position 407,661 of record CM042029.1, read on the forward strand.
CTCAGGTAAGTTCACGGCTCCAAGTAGGTTCCCGGGAAAACGAGTAAGTTCTCGAGAAAAGGTAAGTTCTCGGAAAAATAAGTACACGGGAAAAGTAAGGTTCACGGCTTCAGTAAGGTTCACGGCTCCAGTAATGTTCACGGTTTCAGTAAGGTTCACGGCTCCAGTAATGTTCACGGTTTCAGTAAGTAAAGTAAGGTTCACGTTTCCAATAATGTTCACGGTTTTAGTAAGGTTCACGGTTCCAGTAAACATAAACCGTGAACTTTAACCCGTGAACATTAAGACTAGTGAACTTTGAACCGTAAATTAGAACCCGTGAACTATAATACCCGTAAACTGTGAAGTGTCTGGCCGTGAACTACAATACTCGTGAATCATAACCATGAGCTAAGTGAAACCCGTGAATTATTAAATCGTGAAATATGAACCCGATAAGGCAGTGCGAAAATTAAGGGATTGTGACTGTATTTTTTTTTATTTCGAAAATCTTTTTAAGTTGTTAAATATATCAAAGTTTCTTTATTTAATAATAAAATAATAATTCAAAATCTTGGAGATAAAGTTACAAGATTTTAGCAAACACAATCATAATCATAATTTATCCCAAATTAAGGGGATTTTCATCGAAAATAATGATGAACACGAAGAACAGTTTCAAGAACATTAAATGAAACTGTTCTTCCATATTATCATATTTAAGTCTGGAATCGAAATCTTGAAACATTATTTTAACAGATTTCGAAAATCTTTATAGATCTCGATTTTTGGAGATCAAAAACATAATATATTAACAAAATAGAAAATATTTAAACATGATTAGGACGATTTTCATATGATTTTAATCAAAAATTTGTTCTCCGATTTTAATTCCAGTTTAGGTAATTAAACAAGAACCGATTAATCAACATATGCTCTGATACCACATGTTGATCAATTCTTGTGGCATGATAATGGAAAACAATAAAGTAAACATACCTGATAAGCTAACCGCATAGATAGGGAAGACGTCATAATTCACAGGGAGATCGGGTTCCCGTTTAGGGTGTACGGTTAGGATGGCTAAGGTGAGTTCGTAAGAACTCACAGTTATGGTAGAGAGAGAGGGACGATTATGGTGTTGGTAATTGATTAATTCATTCATTAGTCAATTCCCTCTAATTATCTCTCCTTATATATGTACACCCAAGGGGAAACTCATTAATGACCCATTAAGAGTAATTAAGCCCATCAACTAATTACTAGTCATAGGTTAATAATAAAACATTTGATCATTTAATAATAAGATAAATAATTATAAGAGCCACATAATAAATTATATCTTTCATGGTGTAGTTGTAGAATCAATCAAGAAATTAGGGACGAAGGACATTTTTTGATTTACGGCCTTTGTTTTTAATGGTGATGTGATTGAGGGTTTTTAAAAAAAAAATTTTTACTTATTTTTCATGTCATTCACCGGCACATACTCACATTTCCTTTCTTGTCATTTCATTATTTTATTTTCTCTTTGAATTAGGAGTATAAAATATTTACTAATAATAAGAAAACGTAAAGTTTGCTTTTTACATATTATTTATTTGTAAATTTGTTAGTTTATTTAGCTTATTTTATTTAATTTATTTTTAACTCATTAAAAAATTGTTATTAGTAACAAATATAAAAAATATATATTATGACCCCGATCAAAAGTTTCTGGTTCTGACATTAGAGAAGAGTGATTTTGGTGGAGAAGATGAATAGTGAAAAGATAAATTAGAGTTAAGATGAAGTTGATAATAGTTTGAAAACTGAGAATAAAGGAAGGGAAATTTGTCGGGTAGCATACTTAACTAAAAATATTAAGTACTAATCATAACAAATTAAATTAGTTTAGGTTGTGATTAATTTTATCATTTTAGTCTAATAAACTATAATCATTTGACCCGTTTTCACCGAGCTATTTTTCTGATATTTGATCCGTTTTGATCGTCAACTTTTGTCCCACACTGACCAAAAATCCTGAATCTGTCACTCATGCCAACTATGTTTATTTTGAAGTCACCATTAGTGTACGTTTCTTCACCTTATGGGGGTCATAATCGACATAATATATCTTTATCGAGGTCATGCTACGACTTAGAGCAACTCTTAACCACGTGTACATCGGTTGATTGGTTGGTACAAATTAAGTTCATAAAGTCAAATAAGTCTAGATCGTGATAATAAAGGGGATTGAAACCATTAACAACTTGAACTAAATATTCATGTCACATCCGTACGGATCATATATAGCTAACAACTTGAACTAAAGGGGATTTGGAGTCTTTGATAAGAAAGTTCCTTCGGGGGTTCTTCGGAGGAAAAAAAGTTGCATTGGGTTGCGTGGGATAGAGTTGTGTCTCCAAAAAAGATGGGAGGCTTGGGGCTTCATTGCCTTAGAGATGTGAATATTGCTTTGTTAGCTAAGTGTGGATGGAGATATAAAAACGAGAAGGAGAATTTGTGGGTTAAAGTTGTAAATGCGTTGCATGTTGGAGGATCAGATTGGGACTTTCTCCCGGCGAAAAAGGCTTATGGTGGAGTTTGGTGTAACATCGCTTCGGTTCTAAAAAAGCCTTTGGTAGATAACCTGCCATTTCGCAACTTGTTTAAGGGAGTGGTGGGTAGGGGAGACAACATTATGTTTTGGCTCGATCCTTGGTTATACGACGTTCCGTTGAAAGAGAAGTTCCCCTCTCTTTTCCATCTAGAGGTGGTGAAAACATGTTGTGTGCGCGATCGTCTAGACGGTGAAGGCCTTTGGTTATGGAGACACGACCCGGATTCTGAAGTGGAAGAGGCTGAATGACAATCCTTATGGGTGGCTCTGGGATCGGTCAGTTTGTCTGACACTCCGGACAGGTGGAGTTGGTTGGGCTACGGTTCGGAGGGCTTCTCGGTGGATGCAGTGAAAAAGCATTTAGATTCAAAGAAAGATTATAGCAGCCGGTTCGTCATGGATTGGTGCAAGTGGGTTCCGCAAAAATGTAACATTTTTGCTTGGCGTGCGGATATGAATAGGATTCCGACGGTCGAGGCGCTTGCTAATAGGGGCGTGGTGGTGATCGATGATATGTGCAGCTTCTGTAATGCTGGTTTCGACTCCGTGAATCACCTTTTTACTGCTTGTCTGCTAGCTTTGGGTTTATGGGAGAAAATCAGCTATTGGTGCCGGATTCCGAACTTTTTCATTTTTTCTTTTAGAGACTTACTTGAGATTCATAATCTGGGAGTTAGAAGGGCGTCGGAAAGAAAGGTTTTACATGGCATAGTGCTTTCGGCTTGTTGGGTTTTGTGGAAGGCTAGAAACAGTCTTAGATTCAATGGTAAGAGGTGCAGTGTCGACGAGATCTTTAGCGAAGTTAGGGTGGTTAGTTTCTTTTGGTTTAAACACAGGGCCAAGAAAGGTAAGTTAGATTGGGGGGATTGGTGTAAATTTGTGAATATGTAATCTCCTGTTTGTGTTGTCCGTCCCGGCTTTCGGGTTCGGTGTTGTTTTAATGAAGTTCACGTTTCAAAAAAAAACCCATCTAAATATGCCTTTTTGAGATTATGAGATCGAATAATGTAATTAAATTTTGTAACAATTGTTCTAAAACAACTATAAATACATATCTAGTCATGTGTTACACACCTAAGAGTGAATTTAAGCCTTGTGGATTTTTCAACCATGTTAAAAATGTACTTTTAGAAGCATAAAAAGTATCTAAAACTATATATAATCAATTTTTCTAATTATTTATTCAAATTACCATTTTGGGTCGACTTTAGACAAATTTACCTAATTTCCTTTTTAAAACCACAACTTTTGTATTTAGACTTTGAAGAAACTCCAACACAACTGCTCAAGACAACTGAGGTTCAAGAGGGAATACGACCTGCCATCACAACATGCCGCTGGATCTTGTCTAAGTCTATCTTTATTTTACAAGTTGGAATCGCTCTCGCGCTTAATTTGCGAAGAAATATTATACCAGAATGTTATTAGTGATAGTTTAGAGTATTAGAGCATGATATTGTCCTCTATATAAGGACACCTCATGTAACCATATTCTATACCACAAATCAATACAATCATAATTTACACATATTTAACGATGTTTAATTCTAACATTATTTATACTCCATTCACAACACTTTTTTTTACTAAGAACAAGAATAAACACATATGATAAGTTATCAAACACACCACTTTTTTTATTAAGTTTAGCCGTTTGGGTATAGAGATTTCATTCTTGATCCCCTAATCTCAAAGTAATGGATGCAAAACACCTATTACGTCAATTCATATCAAAACATGTAGTTGGTTTTACAAAAATTAATTACGATATAAAATAATGTTAGATGATACATATTTTTTACTTATGAAAATGATAAAATATTGTGATGAAATATCGATTATGATTACAATACGAGTATATATACGATTTAAAATAAAATATTTTAACATGTTTCTCTAAATTAACAAAAAAAATTTGGAAGTGATGAAAAACATAACATTTAGAGCAAATTATAAATTACGTCCTTTAAGTATTATCCAAATTTCAAAATACGTTCTTTAACTAAGAAAAATACAGAGTACGTCTTTTATGTTTAAAAAAACTTGCATGTTACGTCCTTTGGCCTAACGACCGTTATGTCTGATAACGTGCCTTGCATGTTAGGGCGTTTTGGTCTTTTAACCCACAAAAATAAAATTAAAACCCCAAATTTGTAAAAGCCCCACCCCTTTTCATATCTAGACCCATCACCATGGAACCACCACCACATCTCCGACGATGGTGGTGCTTGGCCGAGGTAGACGACGAACCAGAGGTGGTGCTTGGCCTAGGCAGACGACGAACCGGAGGGTTCTCGTGGTGGCGGCGGACCAGAGGGGGTGGTTTACAGTGGTGGTGGATTGTGATGAGGGTGTACAGTGGCAGTGGATCAAAGAGGGTGAAGAGGATTGTGATAAGGGTTTGAAAGAGATGAAGTTGAAGACAGATGCAAACTCTTTCATCCCTAAATTACAAAAATAGTATTTTTATGCATAAAAGCCTCAAAAATACCCACATGTGTATACACATGAGTAGACTTAACGGTCGTTATGTTAAAGGACTTAACGTGAAAGTTTTTTTTAAATATAAATAACGTATTTTATAATATTTTTAGTTAAATAAAGTATGCTAAAATTTTAGTAATAGTTAGGAAATGTAATTTGTACACAATCCTTTATTATTTTAAAGGATATAATTTGTTAAGTAAAGTAGAATAGATAGCAGATGAGATAACGTTTGCAATATTGGCCATTTAGAGACCTAATTTCTAGAACATTCGAAGCTACCCAAATACCAACAAGCTCCATAATGCCTCCTTACCATTGCTTCTTCACGGTCCGCCCTTTCACCATCGCCGGAATTTTCTCCTCCGACGCTGCCACCATAAAATTTAGAAGTAACTTTCACATATCTTTGGTCTTAATCGATTCATCAGGCGGGAACTAGGGTTTTGTGCCGCCACTGATGCATAACAACAACATTCCGGCAGATCTAAATCACCATGTCTACTAGCACATCACCTTTCTGCCAAGCGCTTTCGCTTTCTTTTCGCCCTTCTCTTCCGTCTACCGCAAGATTTAAGTATATACTCTATAAACCCTTCAATCGGGCCGCTTGCCTGTCAAGTTTTTCTTCTTCAAGGCCTTTGAGAAATGTAAGTCATATCTTACACATCTAACCTATTAATTGAACATAATGTTTTACATATATACTATTAGTTTTCATATTTTTGTATATTTTCAAGGGGTTTTTGAACAACAGTAACTTGAGTTTTCATTTATTCAGTTGAAGAATGTATAGTTAGTTGGTACATGTTGTATTGGGCTCATTTACCAGCATTCTAGGTTTTAAAATGCGCACAATTGGATGTGATGGTGATGCGCTTGATGCATGATGCGCTCTGATGCCACGCATACCAGTATTTGAACAAATTATACCATCGATTAGTTTTTCAAATTTTATTAAACAAATCTGACCATCAATTGAACAAATCTGACCATCGATTTAGCAACAAGTTTGAGTATTTGAACAGATTAGACCATTGATTGAACAAATCTGATCAAAGATGATGAAAGTGTCTTATATTTTAGTGTTTAAAATTTAGCAATTTAAAATATTATCTGTAAATAATTTTTAAGTACTTTTTTTTAATAACGAATGCCTCGCGTACGTGATGCGCGCACATCGCGCATCAGATTTTGGTATCAAAACGAATCGGAGCACAAAATAACTTGATCCAAAGCTTGATATGAGGGCAAATTTTTGTTCATGTTATTCTTTTGATGGCATATATATCATTAATCAAATGTATCTTTACTTAATTAAGGAAATGGTGTTCACTTTCTGGTAGTTGAGTATTTGTTTATCCTTGCAACAAGACAACTGATGAGTAGCAAAATGGAGCTTGATTTTTCTGTAAACCGATTAGGTTTAATGTTACTGTGTAGAACTGGCGATTCTCATGCTTTAAGGATGAAAACTTGGATTATGGTATTCCTGAGACTGCAGGAGATACAGTGGAACAAGAACCAAACCAATCAAATGTGAAGTATGACTGGCCTTCAAAACTCAGAAAGGTAAGTATTACAGTTAGTCGGTATTAATTGTTGTTGTGAACTTGTAATGGATGTTACCGAAGCCAAATATGTTTACCGTGATATCAAAAAGATGTTTCAATAAAGTTCCATGATTTGAAACATCCATAATGAATGAGTTAGGAGATGCCATTAGTCATAATTTACTACAAAATTGTTCTTTGGTGGAAAAGAGGAAACAAGAACATACAAGGTCTTATATATTACTATTATTTTATAAGGCTTTTAATTTTTTAAACTTTTTGAGGAGAGAGAATTTGCTTGATCCATGGCATCAATGCAGTGGGGATAAAACTTGCTTAAACTCATATGCATCATGTTGTTGAATGATTTCATTTTGTTTCCAGGCTGTAGATACAATATTTAGTGCAGAACCAAGGACAGTGCCGTGGACAGCTAAGACCATTCTTCAGGTGCAACCATTTGCTTTTCTCATTCATCACTTTAGTTTTTACTTTTTCGTAAGTTCTTCCCGAAGTTACAACCAACTGTGATTAGCTACCCACTCTTATTAATCAGTTGAATGAAACGATCCAGTAAAGCAACCTGCAAAGTAGTTTTTCGATTCTTATATTATGGATTTGGAAGCAATGATACTTCTCTAGGGCCCATATGTGGCTGCAATCTGTAGCCACTTCACACATATTCATAAAAAATGGATATTGCTTAGTTTATTTGCGTATGGCTCATATGACTAGACTAATATGATTTGGGTAATGGGTGCCACTATAGAAATGGATCAGCTGACTTAGTTATATGAAACATCAAGCATGAAAACAAAAATAGATCATAAGATGCTAATCCTTTAGTCATATAACATACACATAATCATTGAGTACTGATACTCCAAATGATTGAAATCTTTTTCTCCTGTCTGGTCTTTTGCTTTTCTTTTTATCTAGGCGCCTTACATCTCCTAATGTCTATTTTGACTTGTGAGTAAGAGCATTTTTTATATGTACGGTAACTATAAGTGCTTTAATGAATTGATTTATAGGGAATGGATCATTTGAGAACTCCTAAGTACTTTGAGAACTCGCGAGAACTCGTCAAAAAACCAATCAAAACCATTTTTTTTGTTTTTACTCTCTTTATTATTAGAATACAACATAAAAAAATGAATTTACATATGTACATTTACATGTATTCATATATTAAAAAAAATCTACACATGTTTAAGTTTACCACTTACACATGTGTAAGTGTTTACCATTTACACATTGATATAATTTTTTTTAAGAATAATTTAGTGAGAATAGATGAATAAATTTGAGAGATAAATCATTTTTGATGTTGTATATTAATAATAATGGTAGTGAAAACAAAAAAAATGGTTTTACTTGGTTTTTTGACGAGTTCTCGCGAGCTCTCAAGTATTTATGATTTCTCAAAAGATCCTAACCCTTGTTTTATAAGTCGTAAGTATTTAATGTTTGTAACAATTATCTAGTTATTTAATCATGATATAATATGTAGTTGGGAAGTTATCTTGCATTATAAAAAAGTTGATAACAAGCCTTTATAATCCACTACAGTGTTGTAAAAATCGCTAGGCGCTAGTCGGGCGGTGGGTAGCGACTAGCGATTAATCGGGATTGGAATTTTTATATGTTTTTAGAATTATTTACTAAAAATTTAGCTATATATAAATAAACTTTATCCATGTTTTTATTTATAAAAAAATATATATGTATAACACTATAACCTAAAAACCTATATGTACAACATCTTGATGCACACACATGTGAAAGTCTTAGTTAATATTGTTAAAACTATCATTTTGAGGATGAAACTTGTAGTTTTATAAAAGAATAAGTGATAAATGAAAAAAAAAATGTAAAAGTCTTGGTTAATTTTGTTAAACCTAAAATTACAAAGGAATCCACCTATTTTCGATTAATCCCGATTTTTACAACACTGATCCACTAGCATTTTTGAAAAACTGGGGTTGGTGTTTCTAGTCAATCAGGTCTAGTATTTCACTGGGCATACTCGATATCGAACTGAATTAAGTGAAATTTGAACGGAATCACCTGAATAACAAATCATTTGGTAGGTTTAGTTAAACTGAATAAGTTGGTTTTTTTTTGTAATTTACTAAGTTTGAGTGCCTTGAACCGAATAAGCAGCTTGTTCACCAACAAATTTAAACACTAAAAAGCCATGCAAGCTGGTACAATTATCAAGGGCACGGAAATTTTGAATTCACAAACAAAAAGACTTCCACGCTTTAATCAATGACATCCAAACATTTAAATTAAGAAATTGATGAGTCATTAATAATGACTTAGCCAAGTGCCAAGTACCTAAATTATATCCTAATTTCTAGGGAGCTCCCAATAAGGAGTGGCCACTTGAATCCTTGAAAAAACGTTATTATCAATTATTGCATTAAACAGAACGTATTAGGAGCTTATCAATATTAACATTAAACAGAAACACAATTTGTTTTTCTAAAATAAGCTTGTATAATAAAAATAGTTAAGGTTGAAAACAAGCCAAACATCTAGCGGACCAGTCTTGAATCATTCAATGAGAAGTTCATTTACATTCATTTAGTTATCTAATGAACAAACGCAAACAATATATTCTGTTTGTTTAAATGAACGGACACTGATAGAGGTTTGGTTTTAAAAGGTGCGAGGCACACCAAGGCGATAGGGTCCTGAGCTGAGGCGCAAAGTGTAAAAGCGCACTGATTTTTGTATGTGAGGCGATTTGTTTATATATATTTTTATTTGTCATTGGTTTCTAGTATCACTTGCCCAAAATTTAGACACTATATATATGGTTTAATATACAAATAACATATTTATACAACCTAAAAAGCTATATGTACAACATCCCAAAATCTTCTCACGTACAAGAAGCGCACCTCAAAACTGCGACTCATGCCGCTTTTTTGTGCGCCCTGCACGCCTTTGGTGCGCCGTGCGCCTTTTATACACCCTGCGCCTCACCGACCTCAGGTGCGCGCTTTGTAAAACCTAGAATAGAGGTCTTGTTTTTGTTTGTGTCCGTGAAGATTAGATAGTCCCTTGATCGAAGTTGGTTTATGTTGCGTTCGCGTATTGTTGTTTATGTTCAGTAATGCTCAAATATAAATCATATATTAATAAAATAATGAAGTTTGAATGTAGAAACTTTGTAGACTATATTCTTGAACTATTTTATGCTCTTCTAGATGAAATAAAGTGTGAATTTAGAAACTTTGTAGACTATTTGCAGGTTTGGTTCCCATAGGTCATAGAGACAAGACATCAGTGTGGGTTGGAAGCTGCTGTCAGTAAAGTACTTTCACCCATCCTAGCTGCAAAAACTGCAGTTTTTTTCTTTTCTACATAGTTCTGGATTAGTTGCATGAGCATCTTCATACATTGCAATCTTCGTATATTCACTTGTGATTCATTTTATGATAGAATTTGATTTAGTTTGAATGCATGGTTGCATGTTACGGTTTTTGGTCATTTAGCTAATAGGCTATCAGTTAAATTTATGTGTGAAGTCAGAGTTGTGTTATTCAACTTATTCTTGTTTACATGATTGTTCTAAGTAGTTGAGTTTGTTTTCCTCGTGTAAATGGGAAGCCTAAAATTGCAAGTATAAACTGACTATGTATTGTTCACTTCATCAAGAGTTAAAATGTCGATCTATCTCCATGCAAGAGCATTGAGCTATATATAAATATATAAGTAATCAACAGATATCAATGCTGAAACTTAAAAATTCAGTAAGAACGGTCCCCATTCCACCCTCCTTTTTTTCTCGTAGAGTAACTAACTTTAATAATGCAGGTGATGCTTCTTTGGATTGCCTCATTCTGGTTGGTAGGGTCTTGGATAATACCATTTTCAGCTCACGTAGCGGGTTTCAGAAAGGAAACCTTAACATACAGAGGACAAGCATTTTACAGTCTATTGACAGATGTGGCCGAAGGCATTGCAGGGATTGCAATCCTTCATCGTTGCCTCACACCATTTCGTCCCCTTTCACCTGATTGGTTCAAGTTTAGCTTTAAAGGTAAATGGCTATTTGATGTCGGCCTAGGATGCCTCATGTTCCCATTGGTCAACCGTCTATCACAAGTCAACCTTAATTTACTGCCCATGCTCCCGCTTGCTCCAGTGATGGTTTCAAATGTTGAACAATCAATTGTTGCACGAGATCCTGTGGCAATGGCACTTTATGCAATTGTTGTCTCTGTTTGTGCCCCGATTTGGGAGGAGATTTTGTTCCGAGGGTTTCTTCTCCCTTCATTGACCAGGTACATGCCTTTATGGTGCTCAATATTGATGAGTTCTTTAGCTTTTGCATTGGCTCATTTCAATATGCAGAGAATGTTACCACTTGTGTTTCTTGGGATAGTAATGGGTACGGTTTATGCACGGTCGAGAAACTTACTGCCATCAATGCTTTTACACAGCCTTTGGAATGCCTTTGTATTCATAGATCTTATGAAGTAGTTTTTCTCTTTACATATATGAAGTAGTCACATACCAATTTGCCATTTATTTGCCTACTTATGTACACAGATCACACTCTGTTTTAATAGTTGATATATATATATATATATATATATATATATATATATATATATTTTAATTTTAATTTCAGCACATAGGATAAGATCATTCTCTTGCAGCATTATAACTTTAGTGATCCTAAAAAGATCAAACTATGTAAATGTTATTCTTTAAAATTTGTTAATCGCTCGCATGTGGTCTAGAGTTGCAACGAGCCAGTCTGAGCTTGACTTAATCTCCTTATCCAAAGTTCAATTATGCAAGCTTTCTATTCTGGTCAATAATGGTCACCAAAGTAAGCTTGATGGCCATAAACCTGAAGTACAGTTAGTCCTAGTTATAATTATCTGTGTGCAACATGAATCTGGTTATAAATTGCTTTTTTCCTTAAAAGACCATTTGGTTTGCAGTCTCTTTCTGCTTTATCCTGACCATGATTTATGTCCATGTCCCTCCCCGACAGCCAAGGGGGACCAGTGTCTGGCGTTTTTGTTTTTTTTAGGTTGGTTGAGAATAAAATATTGTTAGTTACATCAATTTAGCTAGATTTTATTATTTTCAAGATTCCCTTGCTTCGAATTGATAATCAAATGACATGCAATATGGACAAAGAGGTTATGGTGTAGTGGTTGAGGTAAGGCCTGAAGTCCCAAGGGACCCGGGTTTGATATCTGCCACCACCATTAATTTCCGCGTCATCACAAATGAGGTATAGCTCTTAGGTTGATACACCTGAGTTTTACCCATGCCGATCCAGGGTTTGAGCCTCGGCTCTCCCTCAAGCCCGGAAGGGGCCGTAATGGGTGAAGTTTTTCCTTGAAAGCTCTCCAACTCTGACGCCAAGTGGGCCCGGTTAAGACAACCTATTGGCCGAAGTTGGACGAAGCTCTCCCATTTGACGGGGGGTGTGACCTCCCAACATTCAATGTTCGCATGCTAAAAAAATGACATGTAATATGTCTTGAGCGTTGATTTGATTATCTTTCTCTCTCTGATATTTGATTATCTTTCTCTCTCTGATTCAGCTTGTTTTGGTCGATTAACATAGGATCTCCATTATATGTTGCAAGAAGAGATGATCATGGCGATTAATTTTTTTTTTTTAATTCAATTAGTTAAAACGTGAGTCTATACGGTAGAACAAACTAAAAGTTCTATAAAATGCATTCAAATATTTACAATTTAATGAAATTTTTATAAAACGATTTGCTACTTTTCAATTTCCACTCATGATAGTTTTTATAAAGATAGTATCTGAACTAATGCCTGCTCATGGTTTAGTTTTTTATTGCTCTAATGCAACTTAAGGTTTTTTCTTGAATAAATACGTGTATGTAAGGGACCAATGCCTGTTCTTTCCTAACTAATACTAAAAAAACATAACATTCGACATTACATCATGTGTAGGGTTCGCATTTGTCGTTTATTATATTTCTTTATCTTATAGTAAGAACCACATAATAATTGTGTTTTTATTGTTATATATAGTTTAGGATATCTGATAAATATAACCACCAGACTTTGCAGTTCGCCCTTAGATCTTTCTTTATCCATGGAAGATTCCCAACCACTCTCTGTTGAGAGCTTTTCTTACACTTGGTTAGTAGACCGAAACCCGTCTCTTGATAGCCTGAACCGTTCCTTTAGGCTCTCCTTTGATGCAACCGATGATGGTGCTTCTTTCATCGAGATGGATCCTAACCTTACGCCCTCTAAAAGATTTATCGTTCATCAAGATTTTGATTTCAATGTACCAAACTCCCAAATCCCTATGACTCTTGTCCATGCCGATAAGCTCATCTCAAACGGTATCCTGGTTCCTTTGGAATCACACGGTCCATCTTCGGACTCCATTCCTGTTTCACCTCTCTCTTCCACCACTCGAGGGGAGGGGCGTTTTCGTAAAAGCCGCTCCATGTCATTACGTAAGTGTAATAAGTTGCCAAAAATAATCATTCAAAAGTATATGGATCTGGTTAGGCCACTTTGGAGTAGAATGAGATGGGGAAGGTCCGATAGTAGTAGAGTAAAAGGGGTCGAGAATTGGGAATGTTCAAGCGCTAGGACGAGTGGAGCGTGTTGGACGGATAATCTTCGAAGATCTTGTGATTCTGAGAGCTCAATTCATGAGGCAGTTGTGCATTGCAAGAAAACCATTGGTATGAATTAGAATCTCTTGATTCTCTACCAATCGTACGTAGTTAAGTTGTTGATTTGATACATACAAAGAAAGGAACATATATGTATGCCTTCATGTAGCCAAAGACATGTTCTTATACTATACCAATGATTGCATCACATGTATCGTTGGTTAAGTTTTTTACTCGATGTCAGTTTGGCCAAAATCAACGGCGCATTATTGCTTTAAAAACTGAGACCTACAAGTTCCTTTTGTTGCTTGCTTTCATTATATTCCAATTACCCCGACAAACAACACATCTCTCGTGTTGTGTCTTTTGATTCCATATCCTTTATGACAATGTTTTCTCAATAAAACAACCTTAGTGGGCACCGTTAGTCCTGTTTGACTTGTGAGTCTTTTATTAGACCTAAACTGTAAACTATTAAAAAAGGACATACCCGGTGCTTGACTGAGTTCCCGCATTTGTCAGGGTCCACAGAGGGGCCGGATCGCTTCGCAATATAATGTATGCAACTTTAACCTACACTTTATGTAGGAGGTTGTACACGGCTTGAATCATGGCCTCATGGTCACACAACAACATAATTATAAGTGTACACTTTGTTTGACGCTTTGTAACGATTTTGATCCTTAATGTTGACGCCGGGACGTAAAATCAGCCCCTCCTCGTCCTACTTCCCTTTTATCTATGTCGACAAAATTGAGAGTTGTAAGAAGTGTGAGGCAGAGTTCCAGCTGTTGTAAAGATTTGTTGTCCCACCAAAACAAAGAAAGAAGCAAAGGGTGGACATGAGCACAAGCACATCACGTGGAATGTAAAATGCTTATACCCCATTTGGAGGGAGACCATACAAAGAAGCACATAAATGAAATCGACATTGACAAACTGCCATTGCAACGTGTTTCATGTCATGACCCCAATTAAACTCTTCTTCCAGTCGCAGGTTCAGGTAACCAGCAGAATCATTCTTTGATAATTGATGGATATATATTTGTAGACGATAATTGGTTCAACTTGTTGACAGCTAGATATTGTTCACCATTCAAAAGGACAGAGATTACTGACTAACTATTTTATTGTTCATGGTTTTTTTTTTAATAAAAAAAACCTTCTCAGCTAGTTGAAAATGTGAGATTATGTAAGTTAGATGTTAGCTATTTGACAAGTGAGTTAAGTCAAGGAAACATTAATTCATGATATTAGGATGAAAATTTATTTGAGTGAGCTACTTTAGCCGCCCTGCCCACAACTACCACAATCAACATCTTTCGTTCTTCTTCTCAGTTTTCTGCCGCCATACACAACCACACCAACATGACAACATCACCACCACAGCCTACACCTATGGCGGAACATTAGCCGCCCACCACACCCAACAACCACTATCGCCATCGTTAACCACCACCTACTCAAGCGCCACCGCCACCCAACCCTAAACCCCATATCCAGCCGTCAGCACTCACGAAACCCTAACTCCGCCGCTTCCAAGCTATTGATGCCACCACATGTACGCCACTGCAGCTCCTCCCCGAGGAAGATGAGTTAGATCAGGCTAGAGTTGCACATAGGAGTTTGTAGAGAAGTAGGATTAAGGTTAATGACTGTTAGGAGAGGGTACATAGGTGTAGTGGTTGTGTCCTATGGGCTTAGGTTTTCCCAAACCTTTACTGGACATACTCTTTTACTCTCTTTGTTATCGATAACTTCCTATATGCTATATTTCTAGTAGTGATTGTTTTTCTACTGTTGCTAATGTGTGTATAGAGATAAAGTTTGCATATATCCCATTCCCATCCTCTCCAGACCCCATCAATATAAATGTTATGTGTGAGATTTATTGGGTATGCATAGAGGTGCACAAAAAAACCGGTTTTTTTTTTAACCTGGTCCAAACCGGCAAACCGGTTTGGGTTAAACCGGTTTGGACCAAACCGATTCGGGTTACCCAAAAACCGTCGGTTTGAAACCGGTTTGATGCTTTATGGATGAGATCGGGTTACGGACCGGTTCAAACAAACCAGTTTGATAAACCGGTTTTCGAGCTGGGCAAAAAAATAGCCGTTGAGTAACGGCTATATGGCCGTTGGGGTCGATTTTAGCCGTTTTTTTGGCTCCATTTGCACCCTTAAAACACTATAAATAGGTGGGGGGTGTTTAGGGTTGATCCCACCTCTCTTTACACTCTCTAATCTCTAAAACCGCTCTTTAAACCCGTTAAAAACGCTCTCTATACTCTCTCTAAACTCAAAAAAAAAAGCATGACAAGTTTTGGTGTTGGTGGTTCCTCAAACGAAGTTACCGTTGTGGAAATTCGAGCAACAACGAGAAATCCGGCAATTTGGTGCAATTACGATCTATGTTTGTTGTCAAACGGGAAGGAACGTGCTCGGTGCAAGATGTGTGGTGCGTTTTTGGGGAAAGATTAAACACTAGTTTGAAAACGCATATGGAAAAATCTTGCCCGTCCTTGAAGGGAATTCCAAGTGAAGGTCAAGCCTCGATGACAAGCGAAGGAGGAATTTGGAACTTTGATCCAAATATTGTTCGAGATCGAATGGCGAGGTTAGTGATTCAAGAAGGATTGCCGTTCAACCACTTTGACAATCCGCGCTTGACAAGGATGATTCAAGAGACACTCCAACCACGTTATAATCAAGTAAGTCGCACAACCCTTAGACGAGATTGTATAAAAATGTGGAAAAAAGCAAAAAAAGAATTAATTTTGGGTTTTGAAAATTTGGAAACCGGTGTAAACTTAACCACCGATGTTTGGTCGGCTCCACATGGTATACCCGATTCGTACCTTTGCGTTACCGCGCATTGGGTTGATCACAAAACGTGGCAAATGATGAAGCGTACAATCGCGTTTGACTTGTTTGAATATCCACACACCGGTGAAAATTTATTTTATATATTGGATGGTGTTATAACCGAATTTAAATTACAAAATAAACTTTTTTCAATGTCTTTTGATAATGCATCTAATAATACAAATGCGGTTCAAAAACTAAAAATTAAATATAAACCGGTTTGCAACGGCGCTTTTTTCCATAGTCGATGTGTCGCACACATCATTAACTTGGCGGTGCAAACCGGGCTTGCAATTGAAGAGGTTTCAAACTTAACATATACTTTTCGACTAATGCTTAAAGATATTTTTAGTAACAAAAAAAGATACCATGATTATATTAGATTTTGTCGTGAAACGAATAATCTTTGCTTAGGTCCGAATTGGGACGTCGAGACAAGATGGAACTCGACTTATACTATGTTTTATAGCGCTTTACGACAAAGAGAAACTTTAGAACTATTTCATGAAATGCTTGCGTCAAAACCTCGTCGTAAAATTCTAAAGTTTCCATCTACGAGTTGGGACATTTTAAAAGACGTAACCGAATTGCTTGAAGTTTTCAAAACCGCCACCACTTTTTTATTCAGTATTTATTATCCCACAAGTCCATTAACTCTAAAACAAATATATTTAATGGCTAACAAGTTGTATGAACTTGAAAATAAAAGCCATTTTTTTACAAAAATGATAGAACCGATGAAAGAAAAATTATTGAAATATTTTAAAGAAATGTCTACCGTTATAACTTGCGCCGCCGCGTTAAACCCTACCATAAATGTTTACGGGGTTGAAACTTTGATTGATAGAATTACTTACGCTTTGAATTTGAATAGTGAAGACATCCATTTTGCACAAGGCACAAAAACATATTTTAACAAATGTTTACAAGATTTATTTGATGTTTATTTACATAAATATGGTACAACTCCGACTCCATATGATACAATGGGTACATCATCAAGTGGTAGCTCGAGAGATGTTAATTTGAATTTATATAACGAAATGTTAAATGAATTTAGTAAACGGGCTCGAGGTACCACCCCGAGTAGCGAACTCGGAAGGTATATTGGCACAAACTTTTTAGCGTTTATGCCTCCTACCGTTTTTGAGGATTTTGATATTTTGGCATGGTGGAAAAAAAACGAAGCTTCGTTTCCGATTCTTTCCGCCATGGCCCGTGATGTACTAACCGTCCAAGCTTCCACGGTAGCTTCGGAATCTGCGTTTTCTTTTAGTGGCAGGGTATTATCGATACGAAGGACTAGACTCACACCCCTAGCGATGGAAATGTGCATTTGCTTGAAGGACCATTTGGATGCGATGGATAGGATACAAGACCAAACTTCTCTCGAAGACGAAATTCAAGCCGAAGAAACCATACACAACAACGAGGTTGATCTTGGAATATCCGAACCAGTCACCGATGAAGAACTAACCGAAGATACAAGGCTACGAAGCTCTAGTTCCGAAGACAACGCACAAGAATAATCAATCAATATTCCAAAAAATAAGACGTTGAACTTAATGTTTTATATTTGTTATATTTTTATAATGTTTTACAATTTTATAAATATATCTTGTCATGTTTTTTTATTTCCGAACTTTCCAAATATTAATAAACGTTGAACTTTAAGTATTAAAAATTTAAAATTTATTTGAATTTTTTTTTTAATAAAAACCGGTTTAAAGGGCAAACCGGTTTAAAACCAACCCTAACCGGTTTGACATTTCCCTTTACTAAAACCGGTTTAACCGGAACCGGTTTGGGTCCAAACCGGTTTTGACTTTTCGTTGACCAAACCGGTTCGGGTCGGGTTGAACCGGTTTGGGTTAAAAAACCGATTTGTGCACCTCTAGGTATGCATACCTTACCTTTATCCATGTTTTAGATTAATGTTTTAGAATTAGAATTTGAATTTAAAGGATTTTTTGAAACACATAAAATAGTTTTGATAGTCGGATATTACTATTGAAAAAAAAACCTTAAATAATAAGATGATCTCAATATACATTATTCATAAAATAAATAACTAAATTGTGAAAAAAAGGTATTTATTTAAGATGAATGATCCAAACCCATTAACTAATTTGAAGGAACGTTAAAATTTTAGAATTTGTAAACTCGATTCCCTCGATTTTGGATTTGGGCCTTAGTTAGGTCCATATATAAATACCCTTTCTGATTTTTTAATATATTGGACTGTAGTGTAACTATGTTAAAGGCCCCCTATAATTTTGGGCCTTAGTTTGGTCCGTACACAAATACCCTTTCTTATTTTTTAACTAGTTTAGATTTCTTATATACATACGGGTGAAAAATATCAATATATAAATTTTTAAAATTTTTATGTATATATTTTACAACTGTAAAAATATATTACATATACTTAAGATAGAAAACAAATTCAAAACATGTAAAAATTAATATATAATTGGGTTTCGTAAATACGTTAATTATTATTTAATATAATTTGACTTTTCTTTAATATTTGACTGAAAATAGAAGGTACATAAATTTCAAAGTTTCTTATAATAAAAGATAATTTAAAATAAATGTTTTTATTAGTATAATTAGTATTTTTCTTTAAATATATATTATTAGTAAAAGATAGAAATGCATGAAATAAGAGAGAGAGGCGGGAAAAAAAATGATGTGGGTGAATATGGAGACGACATATGACGCGAAAAAACATTTATTTATTATATAGTATGTATAGATATAATGGACTGTTGTGTAACTACGTTAAATGCCCACTTTTAAATTTGGGCCTGTTAGGTCCGTACATAAACACCCTTTCTTATTTTTTTTATACGTAAAAAAATGTTTTATGTCCCATTCCTTAAGAAAGTTTTCTTTTTCTTTCTTTTATCATTTTTGAGTGTTTTTTTCTTTTTTATTATTGGTAGTATTATACCATTATATTATCTCATAATTTCTATAAATTAACATTATGCACTTTTAAAAATTTTTACTTTTATATAATTCTAATCTCTGTTTTGTAAAATGTTTGATATTAAAAAAATTGAGATAGGTTTTTAAAATATTTACACTCATAATATATACATTCGATTTACACATTTACACTTGATTACTCTCAAAATATTTAGATTCGAATGAATTGGTGAAACATAGAATGAACTGGTATTATTTTAACTTTTAAAACTTAATTTTTATTAATGTAATTAATCTGTGTAATGTGCAGCTGCTAGCTACTTGCTTGTTAGTTATCTTCTTTTAGCTTTTTTTTTAAATAAAATATCATGTCACTTAAAAATTGCAATTTAATTTTAATAACCCAAATTATAATCCATTAGTCGGTAACAGTCCATACTAATAATTTGGTTGGTGACAGTCACGGTAGTATAATCATAATATACATTTACACATGATTACTCTCAAAATTATGATTTTGAATAAAACAGAGAAACGTACAAGCGAAATCAAATAGGAACCGTGCGCAAACCTATGATGATTATGGTATATGGGAAAATTTTGACGATAAAAGTGAAAGTTAGAACTGTTATCTGCCAAACTGTTATTATGGATTATTAAAATATAATTTTCCTTAAAAAACTTAATCTTTCTAATATGTTTTATATTTCTTTTATATTTTAAAAAATTAAAATAATTTTTATATTCACTAATTTTTGTTAAGCCATTTACATTTATCTTATTTAGTTTCAATTAAAGCTTGTTTTCTTATCATTAAATTACTTTTTATAGCATAGATTTATTATGTTTTTTTATTAGGTTTAATTCCAATTTGATTTATATATACTTTCATAAAGATTTCTCTTAAAACTAACTCTTAAGATTGTAAACATATAGATTTATAATTTCAGTAATTGTATTTTTAAACCATTTCAATTTTAACTAATATATATTAAATTTCTAGAATTTCGGTTTTATATTATAATACCTTAATTTATTTAAAAAAAACTCTTATAAATTCTGTTTTACCTATCTTACCATTAATATTTTACCGTTAATATTTATTAATTTTAGTAACGTCTAACATAGAATATCTAACATAATAATTTGTAATTATTATAATGTTTACTTTTTTATATTTTCAAATTTTTGGTATTACATAATTTTCACTTGAAACCATCATATTCTAATTCTAATCCTTTGGAAGAAAATTGAGTTGCTATAGTAAAGTAAACCATATCCTTATCCGAAACAAGGATTGTGTTATCCTCATTCCAAACAGTCGTAGTCCTCTTTTGGAAAAAGAAAGTCAAACCTTTTATAATTCTTAGGAGGAGTCCGCCTCTCTTTAGTGGCTTTGGGTTTTGGGTTTCATAAATACCACGACTAGGCGTGCCCACCCACCCCACCCCCTCACCCCGCTCCCTCACTTTTATTTCCACCCCTCAACTTTTAAATTCTTTTCAAACAAAGCATGTTTTTATTTTTATCTTTTCAAAAGTATTATTCCATGCATACATACTAAAAATGAACAAACGTATCCTCAACCTTTTTCTCAACTCAATGAATGTAATCAATTAAGCTTTGAATGTTAGTATCATGACATAATTAAATTTTAACTATTCACAATTTACAAATTCAATCAATGTTAGTTTACCATGCATGTCCATGTCATATTATAATTATACATAGAATCCATTAAAGCTAGCTCATACAATAATATTTTTAAACAACTTTTAATCTGCTCTCATTAACCACCTATACATGTACCTTGCAGGATTTGAACATTCGACCTCTTGGATAAAGGGGAGCCGCCTTACCATCACTGATGGTCCATCAGGATGTCCTATAGGGTACGATTTCACAATAAATACTATGTGACCTCTTAGCAGTTACAAACATATTGTTTATAACATTAGCACATGCTATTATTACAATTACGTTTGCTTTCACGCTAAAAAAGAAGAAGAAGACTAAAGGAACATCCATGATGTGTGAATGCTAGCTATGTGGCTATAGTTATCAGCGATGTTTTGAAAATTGGATAAAACCATTCAGTCCGACCAACTAAATATGATATGTTAGGTTCATCAGTTTACTTACAAACTAATGGACCGGACACAAACAGATTGTTTTGATTTTAAGTGATTCATGTAAAGCTTATGAAAAACAAAATAACACTGATAAAAACCCGAGATACTTGCCTCTTTCCTTTCATTGAGAATGTCACAAGATTAAAGAAGTAGCTAAACATTTTAGTTTTTTTATCAAATCATTATTTACTAAACACTCGTTTTTCTATGATTTATCTTGAAACTTGAAAGAGAAGTTTGCCTATACTCTATAATCATGGAACAATACGAAAATAAATAAATGTAGAAGCGGTGGCAAAAAAGAGGAAAAAGAGAAACAAAGAAAAGCAAAAGTCACCTCACAAGCCCCCTTAACTTTGGCATACACTTTATTTCTGACCCTATCCTTTGAGCACCGTCTCTTTTCTTTCCCTTTGTCTCACAAGTCGTTTCTTTTTGGGTCTTTTAGTTTTACCAAACACCCGTTCCTTTTTCTTTTTCTTCTCTTTTTGTAAATTTCTTTTACACCCCTTAACTTTAAATTTGTCTATTCTTGCCTCATCTAAATATTTAATAAACCAAAAGTTACTATTACATAGTGGGTTACTTTTCTTTCCTTTTACTTTTTGTTTTTGTTTCAAATAGAATATAAATTAATAGAAAATGGAAAACTACGACATTTTACTAATACAAAAAATATAAATTAATAAACTTGTTATTTCCATTAGTTTTTTTAAGCGTCATGGCGAAATCATTTTATTAAAAACAAAAACCATAAAATTCAAGATCCAAAATTTCCATTAGTTTTTTGTGTATTTGAAGAGACTCCGTAGCATACCTGAAAGTCATGGAAGGGATATAGTCCCTCCGTTTTTGGCATAATGAAAAATACAAAATTACACCAAAACTTAGAAAATCTTTACCATTTTTATATACTAGGAATACAAACATTTTGTTACTATAAAAGCAAAGGACTTGTATATATAAATCTCCGCTCGGGATATCACCTAGGTAAGGTAACATCATACATATGTTGCTTCAATTTATCTTAAATACAATTCGCCAAACACCCGTAGCAGGCAAGTACCCGACAAATTGAAATCGTTTTAAAAACATAGATTAGTCACCTTGAAGTAATAATTAAACGAAATCTAAATTCTCTCACCCGTAATACAACATATGCTTATTAATAACTTTAATTAAGTTGTTATACTTAAAAATCAAGTAACCAATTTAATATGAATCAAATCTGTTAACTTATAAATAATCACTTACGTTTTTCTTAAACAATGTTTTTATAATCAGACTGGTCATCGAACCAATTGTTCAGACCGGTTTAAAAACCCTAGTAACGTCATAGTTAATTTAAAAACTAGAAGTATGTAAAGGTAACTGGTTTACAATAAAATACGAAATTGTTTTCTCTTGTGTTTTGGATTTACAATAATAATAAAATATAAAGTTTTAATCAAATAAAATATAAAATCTTAAATAAATAAAATATAAAGCTTAAAATAATAAATGAACTACTAAATGAGATTTCAAAGAGAGTATATATATATATATATATCAAAATGCGGTCTGATTATCTGGTCTGTTTCACCGGTTTAACATGTCTGATAGGTGGAACCAATACGGTTCTAAAAAAATATGTTTTACTACTTTTCTCATAGTTATGGGTTGTTCGATAGCCTCTTAATAATTGTATTAAGATACTAACTCTGATCGACTCAGATGTAAGGGTGTTTATTTTAGATTTTGCTAGCATCTTAATGATTCAGCTAAAAAAACAATGCTGAACCATTCAGAGCACTTAATAAACAAAATAACCCTAGTTTCTCTTAAACGATATCTACTTATAAGATAATTTTTATTTTACTTTTAATTAGCTATTTTTTTCCTATGAAGAGCATTCACAGCCTGTTCTTTGTAATTATGTGAGTGAGTTTTGTATATTTTATAGAGTGATTTAAAGTGGTTGTGAGTAGATGAGAGATAAAAGATGTAAGGTTTTTGTAAATATAAGGATAAAAGTAGTGATTTTTAGTATAATTATAAGAATAAGGATAAGGAGAGAGAAAAATAGATATAAAATATAGAAAAAATAGTGTTTTTTAGTGTAATTATAAGGATAAAGATATAGAATATAAAGAACGAGCTGTGAATACTATAAACTATATTTGTTACGCGTTTCTAAAGGGGACTACTAACCACACACGGGAAATGCTAACCACACTTGGTCATATACGCATCGTATAGGGCAATACGATGCGTATAGCCCTTCACAAATTCTCGTGCCCGACATTCTCTTACAACCTGTCATTCAAATCTCGTATACGCATCGTATAGGTCAATACGATGCAGTTTAGGATACGAGATTCCTTCTGCCACTAAACCCATCACATCGTACCTTATACGCATCGTATTGGGCTATACGATGCGTATAGGGCCCAAATTTTGTGTATTTAACAATGCAGAATTCTCATTCGAACCGAACGAACGTATGCTTTCCAAAAAAAACTATAAAATGTTTTGGTGGTGGGATGGTAACTACGGTTTTCACGTATATTCTAACGAGTCGGTGAAAAACAACCCGCAAAGTTCTGACGTTCAAGAGGTGAACCAGGAGGAGGTCTCGTCCGACGTTTATTCTCATCAACGGGTAAGGCTTCGGGATTTGAACGAGCCACTGAGCAATCCCGAGTTCGTATACGGTGAACCGTCTTACCTTACACAGCCCACGAATGACTACGTATACGGTGAAGTCTCATACCCGACACAACAAACCGACGACTACGTATACGGTGAAGTCTCATACCCGACACAACAAACCGACAAATTTGTGTCCGAGGACGAGGAACAAAACCATCAAAACGTGTCGTATAAAACTAACCATAATTTTCAGTCTCGTGAACAGTTGGTGGATTGGGCGGTCAGGATAGGACGTGAGAATGGTTACGTCCTTGTCACCCGACGATCGAGGAGAAAAGGCGACGATCCGACGGAACCGTTTATCAAGGTGTGGCTTGTGTGTGACCGTCACGGCGAACGTGCGTCTACTGCCACGGTTAGACGTGCCGGTAGCAAGAAAATAGGTTGTCCCTTTAAATTAGAAGGAGAGTACCAAGAAAATAGTGGTGATTGGAAATTAACGGTGAAGGATGACAGTCATTGTGACACCCGACATTTCAGGTCAATATCCGTACATGTTATAAACAAGTTTACATCATAATTGTTTTCGTGATTTACTTAATTTCACAATCAAGGACATTAAGGTCTAACAAAAACCGTACATTGTCTCATTTCATATTTTGGTAATTTTAGGAGTTACCGGTTCACGTACCAGGATAACCCGACTAAATACGAACACTAGTGGTTAAATTAAATAACCAGAAAAATATATATACATATATATTACATAAACTCTACGTTGGACAATAATTCATTTTTAGACTAAAAATGAATAAAATACGTAAAAGTAAACTAACGAACTCTTTCAAAAATATTACCTGGTAGCGTCAACTTTAGGTATCTATACCTACAAATAATCACCTCAACGAATTATACAATCCCAGATTTCAATATTTTTCATCAACGAGCTATAAACTTGTTAAATTTATAATACCGTGAAAAATCTAAACCGAATTAAATTACCCTTTAAAACTCTAATTGATATTAATACCCTTAATAAATTAATTAATTAATACTTAAATCTAATTATTATACAAATTTAACCCAACCCACCCCCTTGACTTTCTCGGCCGAAATTCAGAGAAGCCCATTCCCACTTCTTACTTCACTCACATCCTAAATATCTATACTAAAACCCATACATTTGCCTGCAAGAATTCAGATAAAAACCATACCCCCCTCAGTTGTCTATCAATTCATTCATCTCAAATCACAATTCACCTTTCTTTTTTTTTCTCACTTTGTCATTCTTTCATCGGCAGCAACACCGATTATCGTCACTTCCATACCTTAAGTTAAGGGAAGTTTTCAAGGTTTCAGGGAGCTTATCCATTATTTTCGCACAAAATCATCATCACTGTCTAGAGGTAAAAACTCAATACTATTCATATTATTTTCTTTAAACCGTAGCAAAACATACAATTTGTTCGAACGCAAGTAAACTAACCAGAAAAGTGTGTCGAATTCAAGATTTAAAACATGAATATATGCGTATATGTATGAATAAAGTTTTGAAACTGATTCTGTCAATTTAAAATTTCGGTAATCGAAACTACAGTTTCGATACCTGTTTACTTAATCGAAACTAGGTAGTTTTGATACCTATTGTTCAATCGAAACTAGGTAGTTTCGATACCTATTGTTCAATCGAATCTAGGTAGTTTCGATACCTTTCTTACCCAATCGAAACTAGGTAGTTTCGATACCCAATTTACTCAGTCGAAACTAGGTAGTTTCGACAACTGTCCTGTTCAATCGAAACTAGATAGTTTCTATACCTGTTTCAGGCCCATTGGGCAGTAACTTGGAATTGTTCTTATAACAAAACAAGTGTTGAAAAACTAAGAAGATATTTAAACAAAAGCAACCGGACTTATTAAGTCGGTGAACAATTTGCATATGATACGTTCCATCATAACACGAATTACCCTTTTGTAATTAGGGTACGAATAGTCAAGTTTGACTAGAACAAATATCGTTGCTAAACATACACAAACTCAAGGTGAGTTTCACGGCCCCTTTTTACTGTTTTCAATATTTGGGGGAAGAACATACTTACAACTATTTTTATGTGATAACAAGAGAATAAGACTCGACTTTTATGTTTACATGAGTTAAACGATTTTCGGCCGCTAAAGTCCCCTGGAACAATTTAGTAACCATTAACTGTAGCCTAGGGTCCTATGAATAGTACTATGGACAGTGACGTCTCCCGGTCATGGTTAGTCGCGCTAACCACAATCTAGAGGATTTATGGCCGCGAGGATTTATGGCCGCATAGAACCGGATAACGAAATTAGGGGCGAAGAACAATTGTCATGGTTTGGTTACGGCTCATGTAGGAACATATTATTTGTATTCCTAGCTAGTTTACAAATGGGTCAACAATTCTTATTCTGATTATCACATGCACCTGAAACTATTTACGAACAATTGAATTTTACAAAGAACTATTTGATTAAACCTGTGAACTCACCAACCTAGTGTTGACATTTTCAAGTATGTTTTTCAGGAAATTGAACGTGATCGCAAGGTTAGCAATGTAGATTACATGCATGCACGATGGATACAACTTTTGGGGGATTTCTCTTGTATAACTCATTGTAATAGAGTCATATTTGCGAAATCTTCACTTTTTGTAAACTCAATTTACATTTTGGAATGTAAAACTTTAAACTTGTTTATGTATCCATTTATCATGTATGTGTTTGCGGTAATCATATGCTTTGGAAACCATGAACGTCACGCCTCGCGTTTCCGCCTTGGCGGGGTGTGACAGATTTGGTATCAGAGCCATTGATTATAGCGAACTAGGTGTCTAAAATGGAACCTAGTCTATAATTTAAATGACTCACTAAAACGTTTTCATTGCATAAGCATTGCATAACCAGTCACCATGTCATGTGGATATTGTAGTCACAAGCATGTCGTCACATTCACACTCTGACCCCGTCTCTGCCTCTGAATCCAACGAGAAACTTTCCGACACACGCCCCAAAAATCGAGTACAAGTTCGCAGCTCCACACCACCCAATGTTGCCCTGGGAGAACCGCCTATCGTCTACCGAAAGAAAAGCGGAGGACCAGTTATGGTAAAAAGTGCTAGGAAAAAGGTTCGATTTCCGCGCAAGAGAACCCTGGCAGCCCGTGACCCGGAAAACTTGGAGAGACTGATGAGGAACCACCTAGGCAACGACCCTGTTACCACCCTACGGTGGGGACTATCCGTTGGATGCCCCGTACCCTGGCACGATGGAGGGAGATGGAGAGCATTCCCTCTACCTTCGAGCTCGGAGAGTCCTCCAACTCCCCAACACCCCTACCCCACACTGGGGAAGCCATGGAGCTCACAGTGCCCACATTAGTAGCACGCGTTCATACGCACGAGGAGCGTCTTGATGATCTCCTAGATGATATTCGGGCACATGGGGATGCAGCCACGCGACTACGTCAAGGGCTCGGATCTCGAGTACAGGCTCTGGAGGACAGCACCCGAGTCTTACAGGGTGCCACTGACTATCTGGAGTTGAGAGCTGACATGGACTGGCAGTTCACTGTTACGGTCCGAGACATGGTGGAGGCGCTGGAAGAAAAGACTTTGGCTGCAGAGTTTGTGGCTAGAGCTAGCTTTGTCATGGCGGGACTTGCCGTGATGATTGGATTGTACTCCCACTTCTTCTTTTAAACCTATTACGGGCGGGTTGTGTCCGTAGCACATTATGTAGTTTAAAACTTTGGTACTGATGTGGTCATGTGAACCCATCCCTTTTGTATCCTTGTCTTTTGGAACAATGTACTATGCATGTTTTAACTATGTATGTAATGGTTTATGTTGTAATGATGGTTGTTTACGATTGATGTTGTTGTATCCTTATGTCATGATCTATCATTATTATTATATAATGTTGTTTCTTTTTAATTGATATGTTAGAAAGAACGTCATGGCACCTAAGCGTGGGACACCCCGTAACACTACTGGTGACAACAACGAGACGATTTCCCCAAACGTGGAGCAACTCATAGCACAGCGAGTAGCTGCCGCCATAGAGCAGTATGGGGCAAATCGAAATAGTGGAGGAGGAAACGGCAGTGGTACCGGCGGAGGAGGTGCAGGAGGTAGCGGTACAGCCGGAGGTTCCGGAGGTAATAGAATAAATAAGCCATAACACATAGTCATGATCCGAATTAATGACATTATGACTTGTAATTCTACAGATGCTCCAAATAGGAAGTGCTCCTACAAGGCCTTTCTATCTTGCAACCCCCGCAACTTCAATGGCACCGAAGGTGCAGTTGGGCTAATGAGATGGATAGAAAAGATGGAGTCAGTGATTGATATTAGTGAATGCACCGCTGACTGCATGGTGAAGTATTCTACATGCACGCTCACTGATAAGGCTTTAACTTGGTGGAATTCACAAGTGAAAACCCTGGGAAGGCAGATTGCATACCAACTGACTTGGGAGGAGCTGAAAGCCATGATGATTGAGGAGTAATGTCCTCGAAATGAGTTGCATAAGATCGAATCTGAAATGTGGAATTTACAAATGATAGGAGATGATGTTGCTGGTTACACTGACCGATTCAATGAGTTAGCAATCTTGATTCCACACATGGTTACCCCACACATGGTTACCCCATGATGATTGAGAAGGTTTAAAGAGTTATCTTAGAAATGCTAACAGCTCCCTAGATAGACTTGTTGGGTTTGTTGATGAAATTGTAACAGATCAATATTATCAATTACAGTTTGCGTTTGGAACAAGTCTCATAAGAAAAATGGATAGCCACATAGCTATTGAATTGTTTGATAACCTGCACGGTAAGGTTTCACATAAAGCTCTCAATTTGTTAGAAAACGAGTGATACAAGTTATCACATATACGGAAACAAAATGCAACGTGTGGTTGCCAACTTTTCAGTAGTTGTTGGTTGCCGTGTGCTTGTCGTCTGGCAAGTATCGAAGCTACATGTAAACTGTTTTGACTTTGGAATTTGTGAATGTATAATTTTCAAAATTTTCTGACTATTTCGTTTTAATACAGGTGGCAGAATCCCGCTAGATGCGTTGGACGTCTTCTGGAGGAAACTTGATTTAAAACCGTCTTTTGTCGATGATGAAAATGTAGACGTGGATAAAGTACTTAGTCAAGTGAGAAACAAAATTATTTCAGAACCTGATCAGGTCAAAAGAAGTATGCTGTCGAGAATCGCATGGGTGGTCTTTCCGAGCAAAAGTAACAAGAAAGCGCCTGTGGTACAAGAAGATACTCGCGGTCGTCCAACTTTGAAAAAGAAACAACAAAGGAAACAGGATGTCGCGAGAAACAGCTCATTCACAGGATCCCAACAAAGCAAATGTGACCCTGCGAGACACAGCTCGTACATTGCGTCACAAGACTCGATACAAGCGAGTTCGGTCATTCAACACCGTCGTCCAACGAAGGGTAAAGGAAAGCAACCACAAGATGATAACGCCTATCTTGGTTTTCCATTGATTATGGGGAAAGATGCGGTTAACAATATAAATTATTTTAAGGATTCGATACCGTCTGTCTTTCATCCGTATATTTCACATATACAGGATGTAAATCCCGACGGTAACTGTGGTTTTCGATCGGTAGCTTTGGGCTTAGGGTTAAATGAAAACCGGTGGCTTTTTATCAGACAACAACTTCTACAGGAGATGGACAATAAAGAGAAATGGTGGAGAACTGTTTTTGACAGAGTCGCCTTTCAAGAGTATGATATGCTACGTCACACAATAGATTGGCAGGATGTGAAAGCCGCACCAGTTAGTCGTTGGATGTCGATGACATACACAAGACTCCTAATTGCTCAAAGATTTGGGGTGATTGTTCATCTTTTAAGCATCGCCGGTAATAAAACATTTTTTCCATTGTGGTTTGGTCCAAACGTTCACGCTCAACATCAAACTGTATCATTAGTTCACGTCAACAGGGCTCATTTCATCCACGTCAAGTTAGACGGAAATTTTCCGATTCCCACGCCGAATGCACTTTGGAATTTGCACCGAAATGATGATGCAGCAAAATGGGAAAATATATACAGTGATCGTATTGAACGATTTAAGAAAATAATGGCTACTAATGGATTTACATTTCCACAATACTTCACGACTCACGGATGATGCTTTATTAGTTTTTTATTAATTTTAAGTATAGGGTCAATTTAATTATTTTAAATTTTAATTATTTGTAATTTTAATTATTTTAAATTAATTTTAAGTTAATTATAATTAATATTTTATTATTTTTTGATTAATTTTAATTAATTATAACTAATTTTAATTTAATATTCTATACGCCACGTATAGGGCCATACGTGGCGTACAGAATACCAAAAGTTGATTGCTATACGCCACGTATTGATCTATACGCGGCGTATAGCCACTTGATATACCAGGAAACAGACCCAAACGACCCAAAACAAACAAACACAAACCCATACGCGACCGGTAAAAAAGCTCGTTGATTACGATTGTCGTCTCAAAAAAACTTCGAAAAGGTACGTCTCTACACCCACGATCATTAATGTTAGGTTTATATTGAATATTAGCGGGTAAAACTGGGTAGATTAGAGATTTTTGGATTGAAACTTAAGAACTATACGCCACGTATAGGGCCATACGTGGCGTATAGTTTGTCTGAGGAAGACGATGAAGCCATACGCCACGTATAGATCTATACGTTGCGTATGGCTCATGTTCTCGGCAACTTGGCCCGCGTATGGCCTGATTGCCAGCGTATGGCTAAGTTTGCCCGGTAACTGGCCTGCGTATGGCTTGGTTGCCCTGCGTATGGCTTGGTTTACCCGGTAACAGCCTATACGCCACGTATAAGGCTATACGTGGCGTATAGGTTTAAAATAAAATTTTTTTAATTATTATTATTATTTATTTTTAAAAATAAAAAACAATATATTATTATTATTTAAAATTAAAAACAATATATTATTATTATTTAAAATTAAAAACAATACATTATTATTATTTAAAATTAAAAACAATTAATTAGAAATTGTCAGATATGGCGGATCATGATGATGATATTCATATGGAGGTGCTAGACGATCTTGCGCACTACCCTTTTTTGGGTTTTTCGGCTGACTCGGAGGCGTATGCCCGGTGCCAGAAGCTCCGGGAGGTGCGGTTGGGTCCAGGGACTGCAGTTGATTGGGCGCTACTCGAGGAGGTACAGGAGGCCGAGCGGGCTAGGGCCATCATCGGCCAGGACACACTATGGTCACGTCTTTTTGATCTATTGTTCACGGAGACCTTCCGAGAGGTGGTCGTCGAGTTTCTTTCGACGTTCATCTTCTCAGAGGCTGGGCTAGAGCCTCTTCCCGGGGAGGCGCCGGATATGGATCCGGATCATATTTCCTTTTCAATCTTTGGGATCGTTTACCTTCAGACCCTCCGTCAGTGGGCCGTCACGACGGGCTTCTACCACGAGCCTGAGACGGTCACGCCACTTTTTGAAGAGGCGGTGACGGAGGTGGACAAGGAGGAACTCCTTGTTTTTTGGGGCTTGATTTCAGATAGTCCTTGGTTGGTTACCAAGGGGAGGGTCTCGGGTATTAGAGACCCTTTGTATAGATATCTGCACCGGCTTATTTCGACGTCGATCGCACCGCGTCTGAAAAGCCGTGAGTGGTGCACCGATAGAGACCTCTTCTTTCTCTATTGTCTGCTTACTGGTAGGCGGTGCAACCTATCGACGTGCCTTGCGCTTTATTTTGCATCTGCCTATATGCGGCAGAAGCGCGGGCTTTTGTATGGCGGTGCTTTCATCACGCAGATCATGCGCTCGGTTACACCATTTGACGTGCATGAGCCTGCGATGTCACCGGCCATTCCCCCTGTCCGATTAGACCGTTGCACGGCGAGCGGCATGCGCATCACGCACCGATTCCCGCAGGGCCTTCGGTTCGTAGGGGCCGTCCAGGACCAGGTTTGGGTCCCGGTGCCGTTGCTGCAGATGCCTGGATAGGGGGACCCGCCTATGCCTCAGCCGCTACATGGTGTGGCGATGGAGGACGGGCCGCCGCACGTCGAGGCCATCCACGACCATCCGCCACAGCATCCCCGACACGTACGTCGGTCTGTTAGGCTGGAGAGGCTACCCAGGCATTGCTTGATGGCCTTGTTGCCGACTCACGGCGACAGGGTCGTCAACTCGATCGCATGGAGGACCTGATGATGTGGGCGGTTGGACAGATCGTTGATCTGTCACGAGCCGCCGGCATCGAGCCACGCCCACTACCACCGCGACGTCATTATCCGGACGACCCCGTTCAGGATGAGGGCGTGGCGGGTCAGGATGAGGGCGTAGGCGGTCAGGGTGACGGCGGACCCGCTTAGCTTTAGTTGTTTTATTTGTATTTTGTTTCTTTCGTTGTTATGTATGTAAAACATTTTGATGTATATATATTTAATTTTTTGATGTAATGTATTATGTTTAGTTAATTTGTTTGGTTGTAATGTTTAATATTTTGTTTGGTTTGTAATGTTTAATACTTTGCTTGTTTATACTGTAAAAATATAACAAATGTTTAAAAATATATATATATAAAATTTATAAATAGATAACAAACTTATATTAACAAAATTATATAAATTAAAATAAAAATAAACAAAATATAAATAAAATAAAAAAATTATAATTAAATAAAAAATACCTATACGTGGCGTATAGGTCAATACGCCACGTATAGGATTCATAAACGTACAACTCTTCCAACTTTTAAAGTAAAAATATAACCCGTGCCTCATACGCTGCGTATAGGTCAATACACCACGTATTGGACCAGCCGCCAGACAGAGAATGACACGTGACATTCCGTTGGCAGTGACTTAATTCTATATGCCGTCGTATTGCCCTATACGAGGGCGTATTGGACGACGACGGGTCAAATTAACAATATTCCGTGTGTGGTTAGAATCGCCGTTTCTAAAACTCACATTTAATTACTTTAAATATTAAGAAAAAACAATAGATTATTATGTTTTAATTTAAACTTGAAACATAACAAGGGTAAAAAGAAATTAATAATTAGCATTGGAAAATGCAACCATCAAGGAATCAAACAAATACACGACTCGTCTTTACTCTCTCACTGTTGACTCTGTGCGCCACTGCAAAAAGCTTATTCCCCTCTGCAACTTTTGCAGGCCATTAAACGAAGGGAAAGCCTTCTCCCTTTACTTGTTTATTTATACCCTTCTTTTCTTCTACACTTCACTCACCATCCTCAAACCATCAATTCTCGCTCTGGCTTTCCCTACCATGGATGTCTTCAGCCTTCTCAAAATCTGGCGAAATGCCGGTGTCGGAGACCCCATAAACGCCGGTGACTTCGATATCACCGACGACGAAGGCTCGTTCTTTGATTTAGTCTTCACAAATACAAACAATGTAGAATCTCCAACCGTCAACGTCATTTGTGACCACTACCAACAATCTTCAAAGTTGGATGGCGCTGATTCAAAGTCAACACATAACATTTTTTTCAACAATAAGAGGAAAATTCTGCCTCTAGATTCGTCGAATACAAAGGCCCCGAGGTCTCCGTTTCGAGTTCTGATGCTAGGGTTTCAGAATACTAAAGCGAAATCGGACAAGAAGGACATCAAATGTGAAATCGAAGAGGTTACGATTAGCTCTCTGTTGAACAGAGATAACAGTTTGAGAAACAAATTAGGGCACAATCAGATGCCGTCGAAGCGTTTCTCCAAGGACGTCGTTCATCGATATTTGAATCTTATTAAACCATTTTACGTCAAAATTTCCAGAAGATCCAACGACAAGGCCCGATTATCCGAACACGCTTCGTTCTATACTTCTCCGGAGAAACCGTCGGTTTTTAAGGAGGTCCGTAAGCATTTGGGCAAAAGCCGCTCATCGTCGTCGTCTTCCGTCGTTAAATCTATACCTTCGCCAATGGCAAGGAGAGATGATTCGGTTTTGCAACAGCAAGATGGAATCCAAAGCGCCATTCTGCACTGCAAAAAATCTTACAATCCAGAAGGTAAATCAAAATCTGTTCATTTCTATATTTAATTCAGTGAAAAAAGGTATTATTTAATTAATTCAGCGATGTGAGAATCCATCACGGGAGTAAATAATCTTAAAATATGGATTTGTTTCAGGGTGTCATGTTCTATCAAGATCTGGAAGTGCTCCATCTCAAGGGCATCGGATCTCTGTTGATGAAGAGAAAAGAAGCAGCATCTGAAGAAGGCAGGGCGGGAATATATTCATGTATTTATTTATTATTATTATTTATTTGAGTACTATGGTACTAGTAATGTCATATAATATAAAATGTGTGAAATTTTAGAAAGATAATTTGTATGGGGTAGTGAAGTAGAAGAAGAAGAAGAAGAAACGATTGTACTTTGGGTTGGTAAGTAGGTTTTTGTAAAGTAAAAGGTGATGATTGCATCATCAGAATTATGACAGGGAGATTAAAACAAATGATACACAATATCTTTTGCTTCTATTATCTGTTCCACTTTACGAATAAATTATTTGCAATTTGAAAAACCACCGGAAAGAGCATTTTCATTTTCCTAGGTGCTAAAACATTATCCTTAGGCACTCTATGGTGGATGCGTGAAATTGGTGACGTGATCCACCTGGCTCTGGCAAGAAACACGGTCTCTTTGGGTGTGAATGGGGACGTGGGTGGCTTGGTGTGAGGGAAATCAATTGCAAAGAGGTGTGTATGTGTATGTATTTGTTGAAAACAGTACTCACTTTAGTGATTTGTTTTACTTATTGCACAATGTTGACGTGAATGTGAAATCAGTACGGATGACCTTAGCGTTAAGATCATCTCCTTAGGTTTTAAGACTTGATTTTAAGGTAACATGTTATATGCGACCAATTAGTTTTTTTTACAGCCGAAGCAACTAGCAAGCTGCTAGAAGCTAAAAAAAAGAGTATAAAAATAATGTTTGTGAAAAATGTATCGACACCACGACTAGTAATTGCGTATCGCTCTTTCGCATTTGTATCTTTAGAAACTTCATTTGTACTACAAATGAATGGTATTATACACTACAATATAATTTCATATTTCAGGCTTCATATTTATTAGGTTTAGTGCTCTTTTTGTATTCTTTTGAACGGCAATTTGGATTACTGACAGATCATTGACCTATCTGATTATCTCTACTTCCTCAGGAGAAACCCACCATAGATGAGAAAACCTCCAGGGCCAACTTCCTCCTTTTGTTATATCTACTTTTTATTTATTAGTTTCGTGTATCTTCAAAAATTTTAATAATATATTCTTAAAGCATAAATTTGGGTCTCTCAACGGAAAACTTGGGATTCATACTGTCATAAACATCTATATATGTATTGAACTTGATGATGATCAAACATATGTATATAATGTTAGTATAAAAAAGTCTTCGTTTTATGACTTCAATAATATAGTGACTAATATTTAACATTATGATACAAATTTATAGTACTAACATAACTTAGTGCTACACATTTTCCTGAAAAGTAAAGAAATTAATGGAAAAAAATGAAAATAAGCATAGCAACCTATTTTAGAGTATGTATTATACCTCCACTGCACCGCACCTTGCCGTAGGAAGGAGCGGTGGTGTTGTACTCACAACAGTGTCACATCAGTACATCACCCCGCACTATCTTGAATCCTTGGTATTGTGCGACGAGATGGATGGATAGTGCGGTGATAATCCACTAGTTGCCGCAACACACTTCAGGTCCATATTACCCTCACCGTATGTCCATGTAGTGTGTTGAGTGTATAGCACACAAGCTTCGGGAATGACAAGATGTGTTAAATTAGATAAAAGCCTTAAATTTTTTCATCAAAGTATACAGATTGGCTATGTAAATCCGTATAGTATGGAAAAGAGTGTTGTATACTCAGATTACATAAAATTTAAAATTTTTTCCTTTAATTACAGGGTCTGAGATGTAAATACTCTTAACTGTAAAATATTTTAAAGTTTTTTTTACCAAATCAGCTATATATTTTTCTTTTTCCTTAAAAAAAATATCTATATAATTCTCCATTAATCCAAAACCAGCCTCTCTCCAACAATTAACATCAAACATTATATATAATTTATTAAAAATGGTATGTGATAAATATATAGTACCACCACCATACACCATTAACATGTGTAGTTTTATTTTCTTTTTATTTTTTTAATATTTTTGCTTTATTTTTATTATTATTGTTGTCGTCGTTATTTTTGTTGTTTCGTTTTTTCTAGATTTATAAGCACATTTAAAGACTAAAAGTCGCTACTACCTTTCATGTAATTATGATTGGATAGTTGTTCACCGTTCATATCTTAAGATGATTAAAAAAACAAATAACTTGTCCGGGTTATGCATATCTTTTGTAAACTATTAAATAACGGAAAAGGTAAGTCACAAAAATAAAATAATTTTACCAACTATAAATAAACAAACTGCTTATATGCTAACTTTTCTAATTTTCAGAAAGCAAACGACAGTAAAACTGTAAAAGTAAAAGAAGAAAAAGAAAAGATAAAACGGTTACAAAAATATTAATAATGTTTAATGTAATGTTTATATATTTAATTATGCTTTTACTGTCTCATTCAGCCCTACCTTTTTTACTTTCACTGCTGCCCTCTGTTCACCCATACACACATATTTATGTATATGTATGGTCACACGAAAGACGTAGACCTACACATATCATCCTTCGATGTCCAATCTACCCACCGTATTTCAAAACTATTTAGATTATAGATTAATATTATGTTTTCTTTATACAGGGTCAAGTAATAAGAGTGAGTAACGAACCATATTCTGTGTTCAAATGATTATTAGAAAAACTAAATTGTGATCTTAATAATATAGTTTATATTAGTTTATAAAATTGCAATAAACGAATAAAAGTACCAATTGATTAATCTAGTATGTTTAAAATAAATTACACTGATGTATTCAAGGTGAACAGAAAAATCGAATAATCAAAGCATAAGCAAAACATAAAAAACCAAATTGAGCAAACAAAACATATCGATTCCATAGCAGATTTTTATAATTATAAACGTTAAAACCAAACCTTTATTTTTTTTTAAAATTTTTTTATAAAATGATTTGTTATATGTCCGGAAAGTTTTTCTCCGAAATAAAATATTCGTTGATTCAGTTAATTGATATTAGGTTGAATCCACCCACATTCAAATAAGACGTTTAACTAATGATTGATTGAACTAACTGCTCCATCTTTTCAAAAAAGAAAAAAAAAATGAATCATTTTAAAGATAAATCCATCGGTTATGAAAATCTAAATCTAACATATTAGTTTTATGTTTGGTTTTAACGTATAATCATGCAAACCTCTAGATGTGTTGATTAAATACATTATAAAATATATAGTTTGATTAATAAACTTTAATAACACACCACATAGAAAAGAAAAATGCAAATGGAGGTAAATCCGGCCAGGAGTACGTATAGGAAAAGAAGGTGGTGACAGGGGAAGGATCGTTACTTTAAGCTTTACCAGAAATAATGAATCTAATAAATAACAACAGCAAGAAGACAAATTGACGAGACATAGAACCGGATTGAACAGAAGCTATCAACTCAGCTGTACTATATATTGATTCCATTCAACCTCTCAATCAGATTCACATCTGATCTGATAGTTACGTCTACATGTTTACTTTTGTTTTCGTCTGGCCTTCGGTCTTGGGTTTCTGTAACTATACAAAACTAGGCCTGACCTTTATTACCGAAACCAGAAGTTTTAAATTAAAGGAATCTATAACCAAATCGGATACTTGTAGCATTTAAATGTACATGGATATAACTCATGTTTAAAATAACATGTTTAGGTTTATGTTTTTCAATTTGTAACGTTTAAGGCTAACTTTCGTTAATTTTTCTATTAAGTTTGTGGTGAAATGACTAAAATATCTTGTGTGAAAAATAACAGGTTTTGGTACTAAAGGTTTAAAGTAAAAAAAGTTATTTTTTGTCATTTCACCACAAGTTAACAGAAAAGTTACTGAAAGTTAATCTTAATAACCAAATTCGTTACAAAATTGAAAGCATAAACTCAAACTTGTTATTTTAAACACTTAGTACATAAACATGTTATTTTTCAAAAACTAAATTGACTATCATGTAATTAGCTATTTCTAGTTTTTATCCGGTTCACATCGTTTTAATAAAGTAAACGAAAGAAACGGTTTCCTTATTGTATGAACTGGAACTGAAACCGATTTTTTTTCCTATAGTTGAAGCCAAAACCGGACCGAGTATGCCAATTCAAATTGGTAACTAGGTAAGGTACGGCTGGTCTCATTTGAACCATCAAGTAGTTTTTTTCCTTAACAAATCTATACATACTAATAAATAAAGGTTTTTGAGAGACCTTTACCCGTCTAAACTACTACCACCACACGCGGATCTAACTTGGATCAAATCTAACTCGAATCAGTTTCCAATCTTCCCCTTCAATAAGTAAACAATCAAACAAGTAAACAAGCTTGATTACTAATTCCTAAATATAAGTATTAAAAAATCTTCAAATATCAATTTTTTTTATGTTATAATCATCCTTCCCATTTTTTTAAAATGATCATCATTTCCATTTTTTGAGTTTAAATTTTAAAACAAATTGATTTGAATTCATTCAAAATTTATATTTTATTTATAGATTATCAAAACTTTTCAAAAATCAGAAAGTCACCTCAAATACTCCTACAATTAAGTCTTTATTTATGTAATTTATTTAAATTTATTAAAATTCAAACATTGATTTTCCTATATAAATATCACCTACATGTAATTCTTTTTACACACAATGCTCTCATAACAGTTGATTCCTTTTTTCATCTATCATCTGAGTTATTAATTTGTAAGTAATTTACATATTCTTGTCTTCTACTCCGATCATCAACATGTAAATAATTTTCATATCCTTTCAATGTCTTCAAATCACAGAGTAAATTTAAATTTAGTTGTTTTTATTTTATTACTTACGGAATCTTCAAAAAAAACTTGCTAATGTTTATTTGACTATTGTATGTAATATATAAATCATTTTACTATGAAGTACACGGGATTGTAAGCTAGTATTATCATAAATACGAGCATTTTTTAATAAAAAGGTTAGTGAATTTAATATACCAAAAATAGATTAAAAGACTTCTTCATAAAAAATAGAATAATCAACTTTATTTTAACCTTTTTTACCTAAATATCATTTAATCTTGCATATATAAGTATTTGAATACACTTTACTTTTGTAGAAGCAAACACCGTACCACTAGACACTACTTCAGGGTATTTGTGGATCTTAACTTAGATTAATTTTGACATGTGTTGTTGGCGTTGTTTAACCTTTCTAGTTGTTTAATGTCATGTTTAGTTGCTTTTTTGTATAAACAATTGTTTTCAGGGT
Organism: Smallanthus sonchifolius; assembly: GCA_023525975.1. Taxonomy (NCBI): domain Eukaryota; kingdom Viridiplantae; phylum Streptophyta; class Magnoliopsida; order Asterales; family Asteraceae; genus Smallanthus; species Smallanthus sonchifolius. The sequence goes on from CM042029.1 coordinate 446,994, forward strand.
GTGCCCTTTATAAAAGATATATTCCTAATTATTGGATAAAAAAATTATTAGTTATTGAATAAAGTGTGTGGAAATATTTATAACTTCCTAATTAAACCGAAATTCATATTTTTTAATTAACAAAATTTTTATTAATTCATTAAATGAAATAGTTTAATTAATATTGTGAAAAAACATTGAAATACAGGTATAACTTACCATATGATAGTTTTATAAAATAACTAATTTAAATAAAAAATAGTTTTATTCAACTTAAATATTATACTAATACATATTTATAAAAGTTACGAGGATGAAAATATTCAAATACTATTCATATGAATAAAGTGTGTGGAAATATTTCATATAGATCGAGTTTGCATATTGGGCCCAGGATTGGTCCGTTCCAACAAAGAACCAGAGACGAGGCATTGAGGAAGTAGGGACAGGACAAGGTTTGAAGTTTGAACCATCGGGCTCTTATTCGTACCATAATAGAGGTGCACAAAACGGTTTTTTAACCCGAACCGGTTAGTACCCGATCCGAACCGGTTTGGTTAGCGGAAAGTCAAAACCGGTTTGGCCCTAAACCGGTTCCGGTTAACCCGGTTTGGAGGCAAGGAAATCGCTAACCTATTAAACCGGTTAGGGTTGGGTTGAAACCGGTTTGTGTGTTAAACCGGTTTAAACCGGTTTTAATTAAAAAAATTGAGTAAATTCAAATAAATTCGATATTTTTAATAAAAAATAAAAAAAAATATAACAAATATAAAACATAAAGTGCAACGTTTATTAATATTTGAAAAGTTTGAAAATTCAAAAACATGACAAGATAAAATTATAAAATTGTAAAACATTACAAATGATAATATATATTTTTATTTTTTGGAATATTGATTGATTAATCTTGTGCGTTGTCTTCGGAACTGGAGCTTCGTAGCCTTACATCTTCGGCTAGTTCTTCATCGGTGACTGGTTCGGATATTCCAAGATCAACCTCGTTGTTGTGTATGATTTCTTCGGCTTGAATTTCGTCTTCGAGAGAAGTTTGGTCTTGTATCCTATCCATCGCATCCAAATGGTCCTTCAAGCAAATGCACATTTCCATCGGTAGGGGGGTGATTCTAGTCCTTCGTATTGATAAGACCCTGCCACTAAAAGAAAACGCAGATTCCGAAGCTACCATGGAAGCATGGACGATTAGTACATCACGGGCCATGGCGGAAATAATCGGAAACGAAGCTTCGTTTTTTTTTCCACCAAGCCAAAATATCAAACTCCTCAAAAACGGTAGGAGGCATAAACGCTAAAAAGTTTATGCCAATATACCTTCCGAGTTCGCAACTTGGGGTAGTACCTCGAGCCCGTTTACTAAATTCATTTAACATTTCGTTATATAAATTCAAATTTTGTATTATTAGATGCATTATCAAAAGATATTGAAAAAAGTTTATTTTATAATTTAAATTCGGTTATAACACCATCTAGTATATAAAATAAATTTTCGCCGGTGTGTGGATATTCAAACAAGTCAAACGCGATTGTACGCTTCATCATTTGCCACGTTTTGGGATCAACCCAATGCGCGGTAACGCAAAGGTACGAATCTGGTATACCATGTGGAGCCGACCAAACATCGGTGGTTAAGTTTACACCGGTTTCCAAATTTTCAAAACCCAAAATTAATTCTTTTTTTTCCCACATTTTTATACAATCTCGTCTAAGGGTGATGCGACTTACTTGATGATAACGTGGTTGGAGTGTCTCTTGAATCATCCTTGTCAAGCGCGGATTGTCAAAATGGTTGAACGGCAATCCTTTTTGAATCACTAACCTCGCCATTCGATCTCAAACAATATTTGGATCAAAGTTCCAAATTCCTCTTTCGCTTGTCGACCTTCACTTGGAATTCTCTTCAAGGACGGACAAAATTTTTCCATATGTGTTTTCAAACTAGTGTTTGAATCTTTCCCAAAAAACGCACCACACATCTTGCACCGAGCACGTTCCTTCCCGTTTGACAACAAACATAAATCGTAATTGCACCAAATTGCCGGATTTCTCGTTGTTGATCGAATTTCCACAACGTTAACTTCGTTTGAGGAACCACCAACACTTGACATGGTTATTTTCTTTGAGAGAGTTTAGAGAGCGTTTTTGAGCGGTTTTAGATATTAGAGAGTGTAAAGAGAGGTGTGATCAACCCTAAACACTCTCCACCTATTTATAGTGTTTTAAAGGTGCAAATGAGGCCAAAAAACGGCCAAATTCGACTCTAACGGCTATAAATCCGTTGAGTAACGGATCCTTTTTTTTTCAGCAAAAAAACCGGTTTGAACCGGTTTAAAAACCGGTTTTCTGAACCGGGTTTGGAGAACCGGTCCGTAACCCGGTGGGCTCCAGAATATGACAAACCGGTTTGTAACCGACGGTTTCACTCGGGTTTAAACCGGTTTAGGGTAAACCGGTTTAGTTTGAACCGGTTTTTTTGAACCCCTCTACCATACAATACAACCACAGGTCCATTCAATTAACCGATTAAATATATGCTTTTTGTTTGCGTGTCTCAGTGATAAAAATAAATTTTATCAGCGTATGATCATTTTTTTTAACTGACTAAAAATACAAGAGATGCAACACTACATCATCCAGGTGTCTAGTGTTATGATGTTAACCTCTTATAAATATGTAGACTTAAATCATGGTAAATAAGTAGTATTTAAGTGTAAAAAAATGTTAGTTAAAAAAAATAGGAAAGGTTAGCATTCACAATCACAACAGTGTTTTTATATCAATTTTCATATTTATTATTAGAAGATCTTTTATAGTACAAGTATTTAAAACAGAGTCTCTATCTTCATCTCTATTATTTAGAGATTTATTCTAATTTATTATACTTTAATCAGGATCTCTATCTTCTTTTTTATTTTTAAATTTTAGAGTTTAATAAATAGAGATTTTTAAATTTTTAAATTTTAGTAAATAAAGATTTTCAAAATAACTAATATAAACACGAGCATGAATGTTTGGCAGCTCACAACATATAACCAATTTCTCATAAACAACGGTATATATATAAACAATAAATCACAACTCGCTGACTCTTCATTTCTCATAAAATAAATGAAAATCTCAATCAAGAAAATTAACAAACAACCTTATCTTTTCAGCCATCAAAAGAGACTTGCATTGCATCCATAAAAAAACAAATCATATTATATCACTTTATTTAAATAAAATAAATCGGCTGTCGATACAAAGAATATGCACAAACTCCAATTATTACACAAAGTTAAAACATTAAAACAATACAAAAATAAAGGAAATATTAACCTACACGCAACTGGTATCAGCGGCAAGAGATATTTCTGAGCTCCCTGTTTGCTATCACAAGATCCATGCTACAATCCATATTAACATGCTTATACTTCCGAAAAAATATTAATATTTTAAACTTTCCGGTCAACCTGGACCGGCTCCTCAGAGGCAAAACCCCACTGTTGAGATCATTTTGCAACTCCGACGACGATGTAACATTCGACGACAAGATCACCGGAACAATAAATTTCCTAGCGTCTCTTCCTTTCACTCTGTCGTTCCAAACGATCCCTTCACCAACCTTCCGTTCCCGATAGTAGAAATCCACGGTAGTGCTCCGGTACCGGAAGCGGCGGAAGTTTCTGTTTCTAATACCGACTTCTGTCATCATTGATATTTCAAACGAAGGACTTGTTGAATTGACGACGTTGAAAGTTCCGAAAGTGGCCGACCGGACACGGAATCTAGGAGTACGAAAGCTGCCGGCGGTTAGAGAGAGTAGGAGGATGATTCCCACTACAAAACCGGTGATGATGAGGATGGACATGAGGTAGCGCCTGCGTCTTTTCCGGTGGGCTTCATTTGCTACGGCTGAAAGATCTTCGTTGACGTGACCGTAAGGGTTAGTCGGAGTCATTTTTTGTGTTGAGGAATGAAATTATAATTGGCGACAGATGTATATATAACGGTGGAGACGACGACAAGCTAGGGTTTATAAATTGATGTTTTCGTGGCGTTTAAGTTTTGTTGACTATTTAACTTTGTTGACTATTTCACATTCTAGATGCTCTGATTTTTCTTTGGCTGCTAGATCAACAACTTTGATCAGGATTCACTATTCAGGACTTTTTTTTGAACGATCAACAAAATCACCTTTTATTTTCACCAAGGCAAGACTAGCCACATTGAAATTACACCAAATACAAAAGAAGGGAAACGCAACAGAACATAAAAAATAATGCCCGACACACATCGGTCACATCATCAAAAAGAAAAGGAACTCAAACCGGATTTATCCGATAACCACCATGTCGAATCTCTTCCATTGGTCCCATGAGATTGATAACATCCTAGCCCGGTTACGAACCCACAAAAACTCTTGCACCTTGATCTCCTCAACAATTTTCCCCAACGAAACCTCACCATTACCTAGCCGAACCGAGTTTATGCTCCAAATCGTGATTAACGTCACGGCGTGGACCACCTTCCTGTATCTATTTGAACCATGAACATGTTTCCAAATCTTCAGGAGGTCCCTTATATCTGCTGCAAAAAAAGGTGTTACCCCACACCATATTGATATGATTTGCCAAACATCTTGAGCAAAAGCACAAGATAACAATACGTGTTCCACAGCCTCTATCTGCTCCCCACAAAATACGCACCAAGAATCTGGAATCGGGATTTGTGTTTTGAATAGTGTTTCCGCCGTTGGTAACCTGTCTTTTTCAGCCCTCCAAGCCACCATTCCCACCTTTTTTGGGACCCAATGATTCCAAACAAATACATAATCAGGGACACTAATAGCCAATTTGGACTTTATGCTTGAAACCGGGAATAGCCCGGTCTCGCCAAGCTTCCATCTCCATTTGTCGGCCGAAGATAGACATGAAACCGAGTTCAATGAATCCAACAGCAGGAGAAGTTCCGCTGCCTCGGAATCAGCATCAGGGAATCGGGACCACTCCCAGTTTATCACTATCCCTCCATCTCTAATTCGAAGACGGTTAGCTACCCGACACTGTTTATTTTTTTCCAAAGCAAACAAAGAGGGATATATCTCCGCTAAGGGGGCATCCTCCAACCAGCAATCACCCCAAAACGATATGTTACTCCCCTCCCCCACCCTCCCCCAGATAAGCTTTCTTAAATCCAAACCTTCTGTCATGAGGTGAGTTGAGATTCCATGAATCTGTTTCCACGGGCCAGGTTGGGATAGTCTCACCGGGATGAAATTCCATGACCTTGAGTTGTTATGAAGGGCCCAAATCACTTTGCGCCATAAACTATTATTTTCTACTTTAAACCGCCACCACCATTTTGCCAACAAAGCCGCGTTTGCATCCTTTAGAGACCCTAGCCCCAAACCTCCAAATTTTACCCGAGAAACCACCTTATCCCAAGCCACCCAGCACACTTTCGCCTTTTCGTCGGAACCACCCCATAAAAATACTCTCCTCGGTCGATCCAATTCTCTAATCACTTGTTCCGGGGCCCTATATAGTTAGAAATAATAAGGTGGCAGCGAGTTCAAAACCGATTTCAATAGCGTGATTCGTCCCCCAAACGATAAGTTTTTTGCCTTCTATTTCGTCAATCTGGCCCGAAATGTATCCACTACCGGTGTCTCACTAAATTCATATTTGCACCAACACTTAGACCTAAATAAGTGAAAGGAAGAGATCCAATTTTACAATGAAAGATACTAGCCAGGTGATCCATCTCCAGATTATCCACCCCAACACCAAACACTTGACATTTAGACAAATTCATCTTGAGGCCCAAAGCTAAGTTAAAACATCTTAGAATTCTGCATAGATTTCTCGCATTTGATTCCGTCCATTGACCCATGAAAACCACGTCATCGGCATATAGAAAATGGGATAGAAGAGGCCCATCCGAAGTGCACCTAATCCCATGATAGATCCCCAAAGACACTACCCTTTTCATGACACACGTTAATGCTTCCATAGCAATGATAAAGAGGAAAGGGGAGAGTGGGTCTCCCTGCCGTAACCCCCTGTAACAAGCGAATTCCGAAGTGGGGGAGCTATTTAGCAAGACAGAAGCTCGGGCCGAGGTGACGCATTCCATGATCTAGGTCTGCCACTTTTCTGGGAAATTCATCTGGGTCATCACAGACTCTAAAACACCCAGACCGCTCTCGAAGAAAATAGAAATTTAAAAAATTCGTCTTTAAAAAAAAGTACCATCCCAAACCATCAGTTGTCATCGTTTTCTTCCCTTTTTCTATATCTTCAAAAAAAAAAGTACCATCCAAATTATTTGCGTCTAGATTGGGTAATAAAACAAACATAAACAAATAACACATTTTAATCGCACTATAATCAAAATATAATAACTAATTTGATCAACAAATAGTGAAATTAAATATACAAATAAAGGAAAATATTTTCAAATCTTAAACAAACTATAATAAATTCCCAAAAGAACAAAAACATCAATATTATGACATAATTTTCATAATATGATGCCGTTTGGGCATTGTTGTAACTAAGGTATTTTTAGTTCTCCGTTAGCTTTTTTATGAGATCTCTGATTGTCGCTGTTAAAAAAAATGACATAATTTTCAATCATACTTTCCCACCGGCGGGAGTCTGATTTTTACCCGGTTTGGCTGGTTTGTAGGGATAAATTTACGTGGAAACGCATACTTGCTATAGCATACAATAGAAAAAAAAGTAATGGATTTTGAATACATCTCGGTTTTAATAAAATTTATACCGGTACGTTTGAAAAAAAAACTGCGTATTCCGTTTTTTAATATCAACTAATGAACGGAAGTAATTACGGAAAAACGAAATTATTAGAAAAATAAACGGGTTAAAAGCGTATAATATATATAGTATGAGGGGTGAAATAGAAAAAAAAAATAAAAAAAAATTTAAATTGACACTTGTCACCCTCTTATTGGTGGGATACTATTCCCCCTATATTATTTAAATAATTATAATATTTTCTAATTGTGTCTGTTAAATCGCATAAGAAACTAACGTAATTGAAAACTTATAAAATAAAGTAATAGAAAAGCGAAATCGTTAAAAAAGTTATCGTTTACAAACTAAATAATAATTATTATTATTATAAGTAAATAAAAATAATTATTATAATAGTAAAAACAAATAATTTTTTTTTTGCATTGAAAAGTTGTACATAGTGAATTAAAAAGTTGTACATTGATGAATAGTGAAATATTGTGAGTAGAGAACTTTTGCAATTTTTTTTTATGCATTAAAAAGTTATACATAGTACATTGATAACTTGTACATTGATGAATAATGGATTTTTATGAGTAGAGCCCTTTAGGTAATTAATAGCGAAGCAATAACTAAATTTGGGGACAATTTGGTCATTTAATGTGCAACTTGGGGCACAGGAAGTCAATTTGAGGGCACTCTTTTTCTCTTTATGACTTGAAATTACCTAATTATCATTGCATTTAAGTAATAACTAGGTTTATCCCGTCGCGCGCTGCGACGAGCAGTTTTATGTGTTTTCAGCCTGTTTATCACGGGGTATACAAATTTTCTACCATACATAAAGATAATATTTCCATTCAAAAGGTTTGCATATGTATTATTTTACATGAGTAATAGAAGTGTTTAGCTTAACATTTATGGCCATATTAGGTGGCCTAACAGACACATTACACCATCAAAGAAGACCTGTTTTTGGAATTTCTTGTCAGCTTGATGTTTTACATCCACATTACAAAAGTGGTTGTTTTTGGACCTTCTTGTCGGGTTGGATTTTACAACCATATTACAAAAGAGATGTGCCTGTTTTTTCATGATCTCATCAATCTGTAAATTGTGCTCCCTTTGTTTCGCTGATGTTGCTAATGTCGTCAATTGCATATAGTAGGGTTTTGGTTAATTATATATGATATATCTATATGCATAAAACATAATATTACTAATAACATATAATCATATACGGACAGGTCGAAAAATAAATTGGCCTATTTAGGTAAACTACTTTAAGTGAATTAAGTCACGTAATATGAATCAAGCCTCCATGAAAAAATATTGAAGAACACAAATATGTTCTGACCTTTGTTTTTTCTAGCTTTAGTGATTAGTGGCTAGCCTACTTTTTATACATGTTATAAATTTCCCCTCTAAAATAAGTGAATTTTGTTACTGAACTGAAGATAGAACAATGTTCGGGTATTAAATCAAGTTTAAATGACATTAATATATTTGATGCTTATGGAAAGCAGTGAGATCTGAATGACTTACCTCTGAACAAATCCAACAATAATATTGTTGATTGGGATGGAGATGAGCTTAATAAAGAATCCTACAAATCCCACGAAACCGATGGTCATATAAACTGATACCTTTCGAGAAATCTGTAAACAATCGAATCAAAATTTAAATCAACAAAAACGGATTAAGATCAGGAACTGAAAAGAGTTGAATAAAATCACTGCAATTGGATCAGACATTTGTTTAGACACTCGATAATACTGAAGTTAGTACTCAATAATGTTGAAGTGCTGAGCGAAAAATATGAACACACAAACATAACATGTCATTAATGTTTAAAGCCACATTCACTCTCCACTGTACAATCTGTAATGTTATTTAACTTTTTTCTTAAACAAAACTGTAGAAATCAATGGATTAAGAAACAATAAGTCAATAACAATTAACACTCTGTAATTAACAAACCATAAGAGTTTTCTCTGTACCTTAATAAACTAAAGAAGCCAGAAAAGAGAGATTAAACCAGAATCGCAGAACAGTAATCGCAAAAATTGTGATCCATAACACTCAATTAAACACAAGCAAACAAAAACAGGTCGAACATGGCACTGCTAAAATGTATCACATGTAAATGAATAGTGCACAGTAATTAGAAACTAATTATGGACTATTATTTACCTAGTGATGGAGACCATAATCAAGAGTTCCTGAAATATGACTGAAGGCCTTATGATTTAGTTTGGGAATCATCTCGGGGTAAACCTGCAGCATATGTGACAGCAGATCAAAGTGCTACTTCCAAATTAGAAATCAAGAAAAATACAATTTAGAATTTAAGTTAGATCAAGTCATTTACCCCATTATAAAAGTTGAAAACTTACATCATAACAAAGCTTATGATACCTGAGCATTTGTATTGTTATCAGAGGAAGAAAATGTAAACATTTGATGATCATTTTATTTGACTCCAAAAGTTAAAAGGTGCTACTTTGATCCTTCTATCAGATTTGCCTATTTGTCTGTACAAACTACTTACAGGTCACCTCTATGAACTCCATTATCATCATAAAAACTAAAAGAAAAAAATTACATAGGGTTCTGATCACAAAGATTATAAGCAGATATAATAGAATGTGAGATTTCTTCTCAAACCATAACCTGAGCATATATTATTTGTAATCAGTACCATCATATTTCATTGGAATCACGGGAGATAGGTAATACATGAAGTGGTTTCTCTGGTCCCATAGCAATTACAGCAGACCCCATACAATCCTGAAGCTGTAATACCAAATATCAAAACATAGCATTATGTCAATAAAATGGCCTCTTTACAATACACACATTGCCGGTAAATATTATGGAGGTAAATGGTTCGACTCACCCAACGCGACTGGTATGGTAAGTCGTTCCTCAAAAACCATAGTCAAACAAAATTAGCTCGACCGAAAGCAAAAAACACAATAACCTAACAGAAGGAATTAACATACCTGTTTTGAATAACGAAGACGTAAACCAATTACACTAATTATGAAATCTAAAATGCAACACCAAAATGGAAAAATGTTTGTACACTTACCTGTCAATTCAGTTCAGGAGTTGCAGAAATCGCGCAGTTTTCTTTCTCCCTCATCTCTGATCACTGCAACACTGTATCATCAAATCACTCTACAAAATAAAAATGGCTTCACAATAGATTTTCAAACCTCTCAATGCTTTCTTGGTTGTGTAATGATACCATCAACACCGTCTTTGTCACCGGAATCCAAATCATCGGAATAAGTTAGCAGAAAAACTAACCTTTTTGTGTGAACCCTCGTCTTTGACGGCGGCTGTTTGCAGTTTTAATGTTTATTGTGTTCCCAGGAACCGCAGTGTTTATATTTTGCTGCCGGAGTGATTTCATTCTCCACTCTCTGCATCCATTGCGGACCTAAATACACACCCAAATTTCACAACGAATATAACCCAAAAACCAAAATCATACATAAACAAATTTCATAGGATGGAAGAAGAGAGGTACCATTACAACGGGATTTTCAATAAATAAAAACGAAAAGATTTGATTCTATATGTAAGAAATTAACATAACTTTGAGAGGATAAGTCTGAAATATCCTCTTACCTCGTATTGCAGTAAAGAGTGGTACCGCCAACAGTCGATCAGCAACGTAACTGTCATAGCCAAGAACCAGGAACGCTCGAAGGATAGCAAAACCCTATCCATAGACCTCCGTCGTCCACTTTCTTTCTCTCCACACCACAACATAACCAATTTAAACAATAGATATTGATTAACAACAACAACAAAGATCAACAACACACAATTGCATACGTTCTTGACCTGCGGAAAACAAAAAACTTAGAATGAAGCCATTGTGAAAGGAAGAGCAGACAAAGAAACACAAAAACCTCAAAGCACAGACCTAGACAGGCGATTCAAACCCTAAAGAACAATCAACAGTCTATAAAAGTAAACACACAATAACAAAAAATTGACAGATCAAAGAATATGGAATCAGTTAATCTTTTCAAGGTGGGATTAATCTGTAAATCAACAAAACATGAACACAATTACAAAACCCTAATTGAAAGAACAAAACCCTAAATATACGAAAACCCCACGAATCATTCGAAAGGATGAAACACAAATCAAGAACCAATATCCTAACAGATTGAAGATGACAATCGTGCATATATAAAAAAAATCAGGAACTTTAATGTCGTAACAGAGAATCAAGAAGAAGAAGATTACTAGCTGTGTGTGTATTGGTTGCTTTAGAAACATGGAAACAGATCTTACCAGCCGTAGAGGTGATGGTATCGCCCCCCACCACCGTCGTCGTCACCATCATCTTCCTTTGGTCCCGATCTTGATGAGAGAGGGCTTTCCTTCTCTCTTTCTTTCTCTAGTATAAAAGCGGGAACCTACCACTTGTGATGAAGGTGGGTATGGTGCCGCGGAGGGCGCCAACTTTCCTTTGCCGATCTCTCCCTCTCTGATCTCCTTGTCTGTGAAGGAAAATTGTGGCTGGAAAGGACTTGGTGGGCATAAAGGAGTTGTACCTAACGCAAAAAAATGTGTAAATCCCTGTTACACTGTTCACCCAAATGGGTTTTAAATAATAGTATAATGTGTTGTTTGAGAATATGCCACGTCTATTAATATTATATTTTCGAAGATTTACTCAAATCTATTTACACGTCTAATATGTTTTCAATCTAATCAATGATCAATCTATTTATTTTCTAAATTTTGTTTTCTTTTCTACTTTTATAATTATTTATATTTTTTTATTTTTGAGAAAGATTTTATAGCAAGTGAATCAAATTTATCAATAAATATGAGTTATGAGTATAAATATGAGCTTAAAACATTATGGAGTTTATAAAACTTCATTTGAAATAGTTGTATATTTTATTTGACCCGACCCGTTTTGATCTGAACCTTATTTTACACCCCGTAGCAAAATTTTCTGTATTCGTCACTACATGGTAAATACTACTTAATAGATATAACACCTTTATTTTTTGAAATTAACAATTTTTAAACACATTTACATGATGTGTTTGAAATTATAATATATTTAACAAAATAATTCACCTTCGTTGAAATTACAAGCATCGAAAGGCTAAATTATTAGATGTTCACATTTTGACTGTCCATTTGTAAAGCTAAAAAGACTTAATAAGAAAAAGATAAAAAAAGAAAGAAAATAGCAAAAGACAGGACAGACAGAAAGCAAAAGATTTTTTTTTGGAAAGGCGAACTTGAACGTGTGACGTCGCACCATCCGTTATATGGGAGAGCATCGTCCAACTCCGGCCAATATGTTGTCTTAACCGGGCTCACTTGGCGTCAGAGTTGGAGAGCTTTCAAGGAAAAACCTCACCCAATACGACCCCTTCCGGGCTTGAGGGAGAGCCGAGGCTCCAACCCTGGATCGGCGTGGGTAAAACCCTGGTGCATCAGCCTAAAAGGCCTCATTTGCAATGCCGCAGAAATTAATGATGGTGGCAGGGATTAAACCCGGATCCCTTGAGACTTCAGGCCTCACCTCAACCACTACACCACAACCTATTTGTCAAACAAAAGACTTAATTATTAGATGTTCACATTTTGACTGTCCATTTATTAGATTTTTTTTTTAAAGGCAAATTTCTTAAATTCTATTGAGAGTGGGACTTGAACTCATAACCTCCACAAACCTCAGTATTAGATGCTTACACTTTTTTTTTATGATCGGGTCAGGCCATGGTTGAGATCATTATGTTTATTTCCTCATCAATCCTTTTCCTGGAGCCATGGAGCACTAAACATGATCCTGCGGATACATCAAAACTGTCCCAAGAGATATCCAGTGGTTCTATTACTTTCCCATATAGACCTGCTATTTTCCGGTATGTTTCTTCCTCCCGAAGGACAATTGGTAGACCTTCCATTCTCAGGTTCACCACCCTTTCGTATGGTATCTCCTGCCCCTCCCAGAGTACCGCGGAGCTTAGATGATCTTTCCATACATCGGTTTTTGTCACAAAATCCTTCACTAACTCCGGTGAGTTCAAGGAAATTAGGCACTTCATGCCACCAATGAAAGATACCGTCACCTCCTTATAACCCCATCCCGCGAACAGGACCGCCATTCTCAGAATGTTGTTCGTAACTCCCTCCGGTAAATTGGAGATGAAGAAAGTCATCTCCCTGCGCTCTGATACTTGATTCCTTGTCTTCCGGTACGTTACCTCCGTCCATCTTCCACCGCCGCCGCCTCTCATGTAGAGAGTTTTTATTTTTTTATTTTTTTTAGTCCCAAGCTTATATAGTAATTAATTTGACATACATAGCATTGAACACATTTAGAAAAAAAAATGAAAATGATGATGATAATTGTAAACTCAGGCATCGGTTAAAAGACCTTTTTGACCAGGGTTACGAAAGCCCTGGCGATCGAGCCCACAATATAATCCTTGTCTTCTTAGATTGGGATCCTCCATACAAGATATAAAATATTTTGTGTTATTTTAATGACTTGTAAACACTTAAATAAATAACATATGAAACTTTAAATACTAAATTAACTAGAACATGAGAGTTAAAAAAAAATTTGGAAATATGGTGCAACTTCCGGCAACCGGCCGGTTCAAACGAATTGGGTTCAAATAGGTATAATAATAATGGTTCTATGACCAGTTCCCGGTTCAACCAGCTGGTCCGGTTCTGAAAACACTGATAATCATGGTTTGTGGAGCATATTCATGGCTTAGGTTGCATGGAGAGTTACAAACATTATAGACGTGGCGAGAACGAACGGGTAGAATGTAAGAGAGGGAGTAGAGAGAGAAGGGTCCGTTAATGTTATCTGATTGGAAGGCATGTGTATGTAGAGCCCGTCCAATGACATGCTCTTTAGGTAACTAAGACTATCTTTAATAGAAAATTCTACGGGCGTGTGTTGCCCTTTCATGTGGGCCTGTCCTGAACAATTTCCACAAGCGTTTCCCTCTCTCTTCTCTCTATGTCTTCCCTCTCACAAAACTTTACAGATTTCTTCCATGGGTTCTCGTAAGAAAGGATTTTTCCCTCCCTTTCTATTCTCTCTCCTTCAAATCACTCAGGATCCCCACTAATTTCTTTCCAATGTAGGATCATTAGAAAAGGTCTACCTTGTTGGCGTAATTATTGACTCAAACACATGTCGGTGTTGGGTTGGGGCGGCAATTGGAGTGTCCTAGTCGAGTAGGATTAGGATGCTATGTTTTAATGCTATTTTGTATTTAATTTATTGTATATGTGTCATAGTCTAATGAGTATATGTTAGCTATATAAACTGAGTTAGGGTTTAACATTATAATCAAGTTTTAGAGAGAGATCTTGATATCAATAATCGTTTAGAAGTTAGCTAATAACGTGTGTTTTATCGATTCGGGACTTGAGTTGGTATCAGAGCTTAGTTTAAGACAGTTCATGTTAGATTACGTTTTCCAAAAGAGTCTCGGTGATACTCGCCGTTTTGCATGGACCAACCCACTAACATTCTCCTTAACCCAAACCTTATTAATTTTTTATGACTATGAACAGTAGTATTAATATTTAAATATTCATAGTTATACTTATATGGTAAATTAAACAAATGGTAACCAAGGTCGTTAAATAAGGATATGTTTTTGTTAGATTTTTATGTTTTTGTTAAGTATTTTAATATTTATAATTAATTTTACGTGTTTTTTCTCTTATAATTTTTAAAATATAACATTTTCATAGATTGCGATTATAACGTTGCGACACACTTATTTTTATCTAAGTTTCGTTATAAATTTTATTTAAAATCGAATCAGGTCAAATACAGTATATATGTTTTACTTTTTTTATATAACCTTTCTTAAATTTAGAATATACCATGCTTATTTTTATTTACGAGTCGGTTTAAATTTTACCCAAAACTGAGTCTGGTCAAATACAATATGTTTATTTTTTAATCTTTAAACTTTTAAAATATAACGGTTTCTTAAATTACGAATATACCGTTGCGATTTGCGTATTTTTGTCTATATTTCGGCATAAGTTTTATTCAAAACCGCGCGGACGCATTTTTCCCACGACATAGCACAGCTTGTAAAAGTATTAATTCTAATCTCTGGGTGGACGACTGTTTTAGATGATTTATCTTTTTGTTAAGCGATTTTTTAAAGTTGATTTCAAAGACGTGACTTTTTTGTGATTTCTAAATATAACGTTGTGACATGTTTTGTTTATCTACGTTTTTATGTTAAGAACCGAATCATTGAGACGCGAGGGTAAATATACTAGTTTAACTTAAATTTAGTTTACTTAATGAATTGACTTTCGATTTATGTAAAATTATATACGTTTGTTTTATTTTGTAATTAAATATTTTTTTTCATTAATTTATTTATTAATTATATAATATCTATCTATTATTAATTCTTTAATTAAATTAAAAAAAATCGAACGGCAATTTTTTTTTTATCTTGGGTAAGCTTTATTATACCCACGAAACTTTTAGTGGTGGGACTCCACTTTAAGCTCTAGACCCAAACCACCACTCACCTTTAAATTAACTAACTTTTAAATTTTTTATACGATTACATCAAGAATACAAAATCACAGTAACATATTTTGTCTTTATAGATTAATATAAAGTTACGAAAAGGATGCATAATGATTAAAAAATTACAGCGACGAACACCAATCACGCATGACACAACGGTCACCACTCACTGGCCGGTCCACGACTGAGTTAATTTCAAGAAATCAATTCGGGAGGAACCGCCGTCCTCCATCGCAGCCTTTGCCTTCACACTCATATCCAAAATCCGTTCACTCACCGCTCTCCCTTCTTCACCGTCCATTAACTGCCTCACCGTCTCCTCAACCGCATCTGCAGCCACAAACCCATCTGCCGACATTTCCAACCACAGCGCCACCTTTATTTCCTCAACCAAATACACTCTATTCAACTTCTGCTCTGCGTACAACGGCCATGCCACCATCGGCACACCAGAAACCACCGCTTCAAGCGACGAGTTCCACCCACACTGACTCACAAATCCACCCACTGACTCATGACTAAGTATGGCTGGCTGAGGCGCCCAGTTCTTCACCACCAGACCCTTATCCCTTGTCCGGGTTAAAAACCCTTCTGGAAGAATATCATCGAGTTCAAACTCTTTACCACCCGAACTTGACTCGCTTTCGTCATCTGAAGGCGGATTGCGCACCACCCACAAAAATCTGTGCCCACTTCTCTCCAACCCCACAGCTATTTCCTTCAACTGTTGTTTCTTAAACACACCCATACTCCCAAAGCATAAAAACACCACACTTTTACTAGCTTGTGTTTTCAGCCATTTCAAACACTCGTTTTCGTTAGGGTCCACTTGAGTGCCACTGGCGATCAAAGGCCCAATAAAATAAACAGGCGGAGTTGGACCGTCGGTGATGCATTTACCATCCCGGAGAGTTTGAACAGCTCTTTCTTCCAACTCCGAGAAGCTGTTTGCGATGATGCCAGAAGATTTAGCCATGTTATTGGCGGTTTTGACGAAGTTTTTGTAGGAGTTGCTTTCCCTGTAAAACATAGGTGTGGGCATATAGGAAGAATGGATGGGAGGTACCCCGGGAATATTAAAGAAAATATTTAGATCTTTAATGTTTTTAGAAGTGGTTTTGTGGATGGTTGGGAGATGTAAGAAGGAACAGAGGCCAGAAGCGCCGCTGGTGTAGAAATAGCAAGTGGGTAAATTGAGACTTTGTGAGACTTGAAAAGCTGTGTTTGAAAAGAAATCAAGGATCACAGCTTTGATGGATGATTTTTCTGAGATGGCTACGAGGGTGTTGTGGACGACGGGGTTGTAAAGCTCAGGGATCCCGAAAGCGAGGTCTATGAATTCAGAAGAGAAGTCTGGTGGAAGAGCGATGGAGGGGAGGTGGTGGAACGTGATGGACGGGGTGGTGGTGGAGACGGTGTTGATGTATTTGTCGGTGGAGCCGGTTTCAAAAGGCGCGGGAATTATGAGGATGATAACAGAGAGTGAAGGGTGGATGAGTTTTCCCAGCTCCACCATGGAAACCAGATGGCCGATTCCCGGAGAAGGATACAGAATCACCTTGGAGGAGTCCATTTGTGTGTTGGTTTGGGTGTGCTAGATGAGACGGATTATAGATATGGAATTAGAAGTTGTATAGCCAATGATTAAAGTGGACGTGGGCGGGCAGTGGATGACTATCAATTTATTTATTCTATATTCAAGACCACAACCCTAACTTACCACACTTTGGAATTTTTTGCATATAAAGTTTACTTCAAGTTGAATTTTGTTTTTGGATAGAAATTAAGAAAGATTTGGTTTATCCAGAGATTCTTACCCTAATGAACGGACTCAAAGAATCTTAACAAAGATTCGCACACGTGACAAGTGGACTCGGTTTAAAAGGAGTATGTTTCTTGCGGTAACGGACTCTAGCTACCACGGGTTTAAAGCTTACACATCCACCAGAAAGTTATGATGTGACATTACAAAGAGTCCGCTAGGTTGACTAGTAGATTCAATCATTCCACTTGCCACGTTAGCAGAGTTGACAAGTCCTTTTTCAATTTTTCTTGAGTGCACTCACTAGGGTAATCAACTCCCCATAAACCAAATATCTTTTAGATTTTCCCCCAAAAACCAAATTTCAACCTCTAAATCTCCAAAAAAGGAAATTCCTTACACCTTGTATCATTCAAGAAATTAAAGAGTAATTGAATTTTGTCATAAATCAATCCACCTGAATCTTTCATTAAAATGGTAACACATTTCTTCTCCTACTATTTTCACGGTTGACTACTTGACTCACACTTGTGTCCAAGACTTGGTTAGTTTAAAGAAATCAAGACGGGAGGAGCCGCCGTCCTCCAATGCTGCCTTTGCCCTTCGACTCATCTCTAAAACCCCTTCTCTCACCCCTCCGCCTTCCTCACCTTCCATCAACTCCCTTACCTTCTCCTCCACCGCCTCCGCTGTCACATACCCATCCGCCGACATTTTCACCGCCATTGCCACCTTCATTTCTTCAACCAAAAACACCCTATTCATCTTCTGCTCCGCATACAATGGCCACGCCACCATGGGAACCCCAGCAACCACCGCTTCAAGTGTCGAGTTCCACCCGCAATGACTCACAAATCCACCCACTGAATCATGACCAAGTATAGCCGGCTGCGGTGCCCAGTTTTTCACCACAAGACCCTTATCCGCAGTCCTGGCCAAAAACCCTTCAGGAAGAATATCATCCAGCCCGAGTTCTTTTGCACCTGAGTCCGACTCGTTTTCATTATCTCTTTTCTTTCCGTTTTGCTGTCTAGTATTCGACAATGATCCTTCCGCAGGTTCACCTATGGACTTATTTTCAATATTATCTGGTGGTGGATCGCGCACCACCCACAAAAATCTTTGCTTACTTCTCATCAACCCAATAGCTATTTCCTTCAACTGTTCTTTCTTAAACACACCCATACTCCCAAAACATAAAAACACTACACTTCTACACAGTTGTAAGTTCAACCATTTTAAGCACTCATTTTCACTAGAATCCACTTGATTGCCATTGGCGATCAAAGGCCCGATTAGATAAACCGGAGGCGTTGGACCATCGGTGGTGCATTTACCATTTCGAAGCGCGTCAACTGCTCTTTCTTCAAACCCCACAAAACTGTTTGCAATTAGACCCGAAGATCTTGCCATGTTACTAGAAGTGTCTATGAAGTTTTTGTACATGTTGGTCTCTCTATCAAACATAACCGGGGGCATATCGGAAGCATGAATGGGAGGTACTCCAGGAATATCAAAGTAAATGTTTAGCTCTCCAATGTTCTTTGAAGTGGTGTTATGGATGGTAGTGAGATATAAAAACTCACAAAGGCCCGAAGCGCCACTTGTATAGAAGTAGTAAGTGGGAAAGTTGAGACCTTTAGAGACCCTAAAAGCAGCATTTGAAAAGAAATCAAGGATCACAGCTTTGATGGATGATTTTTGTGAGATGGTTACAAGGGTGTTATGAACAATTGGGTTGTAAAGCTCCGGGATCCCAAAAGCAAGGTCTATGAAATCTGTAGAGAAGTCTGGTGGAAAAGGGATGGTGGGGAGACGGTGGAACTTGATGGAAGGGGTGGTGGCGGAGATGGTGTTGATGTAGTTTTCAGTGGAGCCAGTGTCAAAAGGTGCCGGAGTTATGAAGAGGATAACAGAGAGTGAAGGGTTGTGAATCTGGATTAGTTTTGCAAATTCCACCATGGAAACCAGGTGGCCCATCCCTGGAAAAGGATACAGAACCACTGCCTGAGATTCCATTTCTTTTTGTGTGTGTTAGATTGCTACAAGCTTATAGATTTGGGGAGGAGATAAGGATTTCAAAGTTGTATCATAGTTGCATGTGTGTGTGGACAACATACATCGTGAGCTGTATCTTAGTGATGAGTGTCAACTTTAAACTTTAAAGCCATGAATACTAGTGGGACATTTATTAATATTTTTCTTTTCTTCACACACATTGTTCTCGCTCAAAATAGACGACAAAGAGTGGAGAAAAAGTCTCCTAAATATATTTGAAGGATTAACTAAAATCAGCCCTCTTTCCTAATCTTCTCAGAAAGCCCTCTAACCTAATGTGCATAAAAGGAAAATGTACGTCTAAGTAAATTGGGTTTCACTCGGTTGCACAACTATACAATATACAACTTCTTAACAATATATCTATATATCATACAATATTTCTATAACATGTTCTTATACACATTCGGTGAGTCATATTCAATCGTTTGCATTCGGTGAGTCACATAATCATATTCAGTAGTTCAATGCGTCATATTCAATATTTAAAAAAAAAAAAAATTAATATAACTATATATATCTAATACTACATAACAACATACACAATTGAATCTCAACAATAGACAAGCCCTCCGCAAGGATAGAGAGGCTGCTTCCAAAGAGAACCGCAGCTCCAAAAACCCGCTTTAGACCTGAAAAAATATATTAGAGCCACAGTTAAACATTAAACAACATCTCCAAAAACCCGCTCCGAAGGTGTTCTCATCTTGCAATGGTGTTGTGTTTAGAAAAAGAGGTTGTTTTGGGAATATGTAAAGAAAAAGACAGCCATACTGATCAAATGACACTAATCTGAGTCACACACACCGACATACACAATGTGTGAGTGTGTGTTTCTGTTTGGGATATATACATATTTAGCATATCATACATATATAGAGAGATTGAAACACATAATAAGTTTTGCAGGGGTTTGAGAAGCTTTATTTCAGATTCTGTTGTCTCTCAATCAATCTAATATTCTTTGGCTATTTCTTTTAGGACTTTCAACTTAAGTTCACCAGCAAGAGTGCTAACAAAGACTTTGTCAAAAACCTGTGGACATTAATTAAAATGACAATTTAAAATTTTCAAACTAATAAGGAAGCATGCAAAAGAGCATCCAGTTACAAAGTTTAACCATATTATTCATAAGTAACATTATCATCATTTGATTTAAACCATAGTCAGAAGGTAGATTAGTAGCTGTTATTACAAAATCTTTGCCATATTTCTTCTCAAAAATAATTCTTAAGTGCAACCAATTCTGGAATTTCAGAATACCTTGGAGCTGCAAAAATTAAACTTGAAATATCTTTATTCAGATCTACAGGAGACTCCCTAAACCCAAAATTGAGAAACATCATCATCAACAACACCTTTTATTTCATTTTTCTCAAACTCCGCGCCAAGTGTGCCCCTGCAATATTGAGTGTTAGCAGTGGGGTCCTGATGGAAGAATTATTTTATAAATGTTGTTTTTGATTACCTGCAACTGTTTTAGTGAAGTAATTTTCTTGTCGGCTTTTATCATTTCTTCAACATTAGCAACCAAAGCAGGCGGCAAGCAGCTATCACCTCCTCTTTGCCCACGTCATCTGATGGAACGGGAACCACACCCACAGCTCCCTTTTTAAAATCATCTTCTACCTAAAAAACAATCACAATGGGTTGGTCAGGCGAGTTTGACAGGTCAGATGGGTAATTTTGTACAGTTCGGGTTAGGCTGACCCAAAACACTTTTTGTCCACAACATCCAAGTCCTTTTTAACCAAATTTACACTATGTTAACAATGATTTACTTATCTTTCTGAATAAAATGATTTAAAGGCTTTAAGCATTAAAACAACAGTTTATAAGATTTTTAATTGTTTGACAAGTTAACAAAAAAACATAAGAATAGGTATTATAACCAAGCTCAAGAAGCATACGTCTGCAACACTGGTATGATACATTTATCATGAATGATTCATGTGGTGAAACATAGATATATAGAGTAAAGTGACATTGTAAATGTTCAAGGATCAAATGGGCAGCTTCAAATAAACAAAAACATGATGAATTTGAAGGGATTTAGAAACCTTCATGAAAAGAGGGGCATAATCTGAACATTTTAAAACCGGAAAACTTCATCAGTAAGTCAAACCCATAACTAATTTTGATCAATTTTAGTCCCCAATCATATAATCCATTCATAAATTTAACTAATTTTGAAGGGAAACAACAATTTAACCAAATAGATTAATTTACCAAATCAACTTCGCCATCCCATGGTTGCGGTGGCCACGACCCACGATTCCCAATTTCAAACCCTCAATCTCTTAATTCTTATCTATTTGCGGCTGATGGGTCTGGCAGAAACTTCATCCCCACTTTCGTCATCATATTCAATCCGACCAGTAGTACTATGCAATTCAAGAGCTCGTTGGCATTGATCAAGAATTGCTGAAGGGTTTTCTTCTTCTCTCGAACCTGACCCCTTTCTGAATTCATCGTGTAAATATCGCCGCTGGTGATGATGGGTCTAGCACCGCTCAGCTTCCCCATCTGGTTGTCATACCCAAATCAAAAATCCCTTTTGAATATCAACGTTGGGTTTCTTTGTAGGGTAGACATTGTTGGCTTCAAATATCCATTGACCATCAAATAGGTTTTTGCATTAGAGACCAAAGTGTCGATTGATGGCTTCGAGTGAACAAATTTTGCTCGCTAACGGGTTAGGATCATTCTTCGACTAAAAAACCATACATAACCGTCCTTTATTTATTTTAAGTAACCACCTCTTTTAAAGGGTTAGGATTTGATCTCAACAAAATCTAACGGACTCATCTGGGTCATTAGAAGAATATATAATTATCCTCATGCGAATGGACCATGTTGTATAGTTGGTCATGGTTAGCATAGAGCATTGAAACACCGCTCGTTTGGAGTCTTAGTAGCAATCGCGTATCTGTTGGGTTAATTATTTAGTTCACATATGATCATTAATTTCTGCGGCATCGCAAATGAGGCCTTTTAGGCTGATACACCAGGGTTTTACCATATGATCGTTTGGAGTCTTAGTAGCAATCGCGTATCTGTTGGGTTAATTATTTAGTTCACATATGATCGTTTGGAGTCTTAGTAGCAATCACCATTAGTTTATGCGACATCGCAAATGAGGCATTTTAGGCTGATGCACCAGGGTTTTGCCCACGCGATCCAGGGTTGGAGCCTCGGCTCTCCCTCAAGCCCGGAAGGGGCTGTATTGGATGGGGTTTTTCCTTGAAAGCTCTCCAACTCTAACGCCAAGTTGGCCTGGTTAAGACAACATATTGGCCGGAGTTGGACGAGGCTCTCCCATGTGACGGGGGGTGTGACGTCACACATTCAATGTTTGCCTTTCAAAAAAAAATTAGTTCACATATGAAAATTCAAGATGTGTTTTGAAAGCATTTGGAATTAAATGGATTAATATGAAAATCGAAGGTTTTTGAGTTTAAAGTTGGAATTTGAGTATGATACGGAAGGTTACAAAAGATTAAAATTAAAGTCTATGGTTGGTTGGATAATTACTAGATGTTCAAGGATGGGAGGTTAGAGTTTGGTTTTAATTTTAGATAATTATGAATTTAATTATTTAGTAGATAATTAATTGTTTTTATTTAATTTAGTAGGGGATAAATCCAAGGCTTGTTTGGATTATCTAGTAGGTTTTCGAGTCCTAGTATGATTAAGTAAGTTGGGTTTATTTATAGGGTTTATTTGTTTTGTAAGTTTAATTAATTTGTAAGTCTAATTAATTTGTAAGTCAAGAAATAATAAACAAGAAAAAGTCGATCTTTTGAGATCAAATTTCGGGTTCTTGCGCCTGATTTCCAACAGTATATACCATGTTCTTCTTTCTCCTGTATGTGATTGGGGTTTTCGGTTTTGTAGTTTCTTCCCCATGGTAGACTCCTTTTGATTTAGAATCACAACTGCCTAGGTTTTTTCTTTGAGGGCACGATCACGTTTGACCCAAGGCACAGTCACGTTTGATAAATGACTAGGTCCTTTCTTGAATCGGTCGCAAGAATGAACATATCAAAGCCCCTTAAGCACAAATTGTTTGATCAAACTTTTAGAAGGTCGAACGCAGCTTTCTTGAACTCCTGCAAGACTGCAATCCAAGTGGATCAGATTGCGGGTTTCTTTAATTGGCTGTTCGATTGAGTGTGGGCAGATTGATCATGGGTTCTTGATCGCAGGTTCTGCAGGTGTTCTTTGGATTGCTCTGGCACCAATTCAAGTGGTGAATTTGTAAACGGTAAAGAACAAGATCGATTTGGCTAACACCCAAACGTTCATTATCAAGAAATTTAACTTAAAAACTTGATTACAATGATTAAATCCTATACGGTTTATATAGATGAAACCTAGACATGTTTAAATCTAAATAGAATTCGGGTAATCGAAAATTAACGCAAAAAAGCATGTCAAACAACACCATTTCTAAAAAGAAATCGTGTACCATAAAATGCTCAATCCCAAATGGGACCATAGCCGATCATACAAACACCTAGATTCACCCGGCGACCCAAGGGTGGGTTAGTTTGAAGAGTTCAACGAGAGAGGAACCACCGTCATCCACCGCAGCCTTCGCCCTTCCACTCATCTCTAAAACCCGTTCTCTCATCCCTTTCCCTTCCTCACCCGCTATCAACTCCCTCACCTTCTCCTTCACCTCCCTCGCCGTAACAAAACCATCTACCGACATTTTCACCCCCACTGCCACCTTCATTTCTTCAACCAAATACACCCTGTTCATCTTCTGCTCCGCGTACAGGGGCGGAGGATATAAAGGGCCCGAGGGCCCCCCCCCCGGTTTTTCGCTCATAAGTGTTAAAATATACGTATTCGGCCGATTTTTCGCTCAGTAGTGTTAATTTATATGTATTCGACCGAAAATTTTATAGTTCCGGCCCACCCTTGGAAAAAAATTCCCGGCCCCCCCGCGAAAATTTTCAAGCTCCGCCACTGTCCGCGTACAATGGCCATGCCACCATTGGCACCCCACCCAGGAGTTCCACCCACAATGACTCACAAATACGCCCACCGACCCATGACTAAGCACCGCTTGTTGCGGTGCCCAGTCCTTCACCACCAGCCCCTTATCCCTTGTCCCGGTTAAAAACCCTTCCGGAAGAATATCATCAAGTTCACCCGAATTCGACTCGTTTTCGTCATCTGGATGCACCACCCACAAAAATCTGTGCCCACTTCTCTCCAACCCCACAGCTATTTCCTTCAACTGTTGTTTCTTAAACACACCCATACTCCCAAAGCATAAAAACACCACACTTTTACTAGCTTGTGTTTTCAGCCATTTCAAACACTCGTGATCAGTATCATCGCCACTAGCGATCAAAGGCCCGATAAGATAAATAGGAGGAGTTACACCCTCCGGGTCCCGGAGGGTGTCAACAGCTCTTTTTTCAAACCCCGTGAAGGTGTTTAAAATGATGCCACGAGAGTTTGCCATGTTAATAGAAGTGTTTATGAAGTTGTTTTCTTGTATTATAACCGGTGGCAGATCCGAAGCATGGATGGGAGGGACTCCAGGAACATCAAAGTAATTAGTGTTTGAATCTTTGGTGTTGTGGAGGGTGGGTATGTTTAAAAACACACAGAGGAGGGATGCACCGCCGGTGAAGAAGTAGTAAGTGGGCAGATGAAGAAGGTTTTTAGAGACTTGGAAAGCCGCATTGGTAAAGAAATCAAGGATCACAGCTTTGATGGTTGATTTCTCCGAGATGGTTACGAGGGCCTGGTGGACAAGTGGGTTGTAAAGCTCCGGGATCCCGAAAGCACGGTCTACATGATCAGAAGAGAAGTCAGGCGGAATAATGTTGGTGGGGAGGTGGTGGAAGGTGATGGAAGGGGTGACGGTGTTGATGTATTTAGCGGCGGTTTCATTAGGTGTGGGGATTATGAGGATGATAACAGAGAGTTTAGTGTGGATGAGTTTTCCGAACTCCACCATGGAGACCAGGTGGCCGATGGTTGGATCAGGATACAGAACCACCGTAGCAGATTCCATAATGATTTGTTTGTGTTAATTGGTTAGATAGACGGCTAGGATTTAGCATCCCTTTCTCTACCTTTGTACTAGGAAAAATTAAAAGAACAGACAGAGTCTATTCTATCAAAATTTAAGGCCCCGCCTAATCAAATTTATCTCATTTCTATACAAAAATAGAAAATGTATTGAATTTTTCACTTAAAATAGTCATAGGAACGATGTCCCGAAACTGAAGATGGGACTGTTGTGATTGAAATTGAAATTAGAATATATTTTATTTTTAATTATGTTTTATTCTACTGAGGTGAAGGCCCTTGAGAAGAACCGGCCCCTATGGTTCATAAAAAACTGTGAGGGTTCCGGGTCATGTCAATAAAGCTGATGAGGCGAAGGGCGGGAAATAAGGTTTTTTAAGTGGTAATTTTGTTATTTAACCGTTAACAACAATAGGAGAGTTGTAGAATTCCTCGGTATGGTCATTCGGGTCCTTTCTCAAACTACCACCCACTCACCTTACAAATTTCATTAAGAAATAATTTCAATTACTTTATATTCCAATTCCTTAGCAACCATTTTGAGAACAAAATGACCTCTAAAATTTTATAACCCATTAAAGATTTGGCTCTGGATTTTCCAACCTGATTATTCAGGAGTTGTCTGAATTGATCAAATACTTCCAACATGCCAACCTATTTTATATATCTTGGTAAAATAGCCCAAACTCTAATATACAGAAAAATCAGTTTCCACAAATGTAACACCCACAATTGTAACACCAATTATTAAATACATTAAACGCACACTGAAGCTTTTTGTCCCAGAATTTTTTTTTATTATTATTTTTTTAACCCTAGCGTACCGTGAGACTTTCCTCGCGTATCGCGAGGGAGCTCAGAATTCTGCCACCGAGAACCAGGTACTGTCTTGGAAGAAACATCAACAAAGTATGTATAGGAAGTTATTTCACCTTTCCAAACAAGCGCGGCTGGAAAATGTAGGCATCTTCCCCAGGTACATCAATAGTAACACTTAACTGGAAAGCAACAGTCAGATGCAGCAGTATATAAGAACAACTGTTCCGTAATGGAACATCCATCAAAATTATAGAAAATAACCATGATGAAAATATAGCAACTGAAAGAAAGTAAAATTTCAACGTACGATTTGCTCCCCATAATCGACAGACACACTGTTAACCGGTAATCCCTTGGCAAATATTGTCACAACAACCTCCTCTGGCTTCTGATAAAATTCATGTCTGCAGATGTAAAATTGTTGGTGAGCTAGAAATCATTAACACCTAATGCAATCGGAATCAAGAACACGCACATTCAATACGTCCAAAATGGACATCACCCATATCACTAAAAACTGAAATGAGTATTTTTCTTAACACATTATCCTATAAGACAATCAGCTATACTACAAGATGAACACACATTCTTCTTGAATATTGTTCTTGAATAATCAAAGCACAAAATAAGTACTAAAAAAGATTCTGGTGTGGGCAAGTAAGATGATTGCCAATAGGTTCAAACCTGTATTTGGGTTTGGATGGTGTCACAATCACCTCACTAGATATGTCCATTACTTGCTCGGTGTCTTCTGTACTCAAACTAGGAGCCACAACATTAGCAGGGGCTGCATCTGATGCCTTTGTTGGTAGTTCACCAATTTCCTCTGATTTAGAAATCACACAACCATCACAAAAGGCAATAGCATGTACTTATATCTAAAAATCAGATTCCTCTGCTGGTAGCATGTTTATGAATACTCAATTACCTGCAATGCACTTGTCACACTTTTCTATCCAATCTGAGAATCTTGTCTCTTCTGGAGCTAATGTAGAGCCAGCTTCGAAGGCTGTTTTGGCAGCCTGATACTCTTCAAGACTGAAACATGCCGCCCTGTAGATAAGAAAGTAAAAGTTACAAGATATTCACAATTTTTCTTTGGGATTCTCTTCAATCTATTTCATAAAATCATGTTTACAGTGAATACAGGTTTTCTATACTTAAAAGTGGACAGTTAAAGCTCATATACTTGTTGCAATGTTGCATGACGACACAGATACATAAAGACATTATGCAAAAACTGAATAATAACAATAATAATAATAAACTCTGTTTTGTTCAAAGAGACTCACCCTTTACGAAGATAAGCCTTTGGATTTGAGGGGTCCAATTCGATTGCTTTGTTCGCATCAGCAACAGCTTCTGCAAGAAGTAATTTGTGTACTAGGTATTACGTAAACATCAAATATAACAATAATATCATTCAGAAGATAGACCATTCATAAAGGTTAAAACCACTGCATATCTTATACAAGGACCACAAGATGTCCACTGTAATTCCAATTGCATATCCCAATGAGACATAATATTTTTGAGATTTTTCACAATAATCTATTCTTAATAAATAAGTAACCGTGTCACAATTTTGTGAGCCTAAAATTCTTTTTCCCGCATATTTTTTCTCAATCTATGAGTGGTAAGCTATTATTATTTTTTAATACAAAAGCCCTACGTCCTACACGTGTGGTTTTAAAATGCACAAGATACATAGCATATTAATAAGCAGGTCTAACAAGAGCAAATATAAGTTCACTCAAGTTTTAAGTGAATACGAGATTCATTCAACAGCATTATCATCACTGATTTATAAATCAAACTTTATAGAATTACGAAATTTTAAAATTAGGTTAGGAGCACCGGTAACACGTCATATCAATGTATTCCAAATAACAGAATCGAGGAAGGCTAGAGGTATACCGGTGAAGTTTTTGAGTTTAATATTAGCCTGAGCACGTTCAGAGAAAAGGTCGGGATTCTCAGGGTCGATGAGGATGGCTTGAAGTCAACGGCGAGTTCGAAATGGTCGTCGATGAAAGCCTCTTTGGCATTGGTGGCGAGATCGGATGCCATTGATTGGAGATACGGTGAGATCGAGCGATGCTTGAGTTGAAATGGTAAGCAAAGGAATGATCTAATAATTAAAAGTCTTCGTCGTCAACGCTTAAATTATTATTAAGGGGTGTTTATGTAAAACTTAAATTTCCAGGTTATTTAAAAGAAAATACAACGAACGTTATGAAAATTTAGAAACTGGGGTTTATTATCACAAAAATGTATGAAAACAAATGCATTTAATGGTATGACTTAAAAAGTAAAAGTGTTCAAAAAATATACATATAGTTCATTTTAATAGTTTCGTTAATAATTAATTTCAGAAGTTTGTTACTTTGGTCGAAACAAAATTTTAAGTTTATTCTTTATACGATATTTTAATGTATTTACTTAATTTTTAATTATAAAAATTCGAATACGCTTAAAAAGCATCTCCGTAAGAATTTTCTTATACTTTGTTCAATATAACTCTTTATTTGTTGTATTTTGTTGGTTCATTTTAGGTTTTATTTCAATGTTAGTAAGATATTTTAGTTGTCCTTTTATATAAAGAATAAATGATACGTCACTTTTAGAATTTTTGTCAAGCTTGGCAACTTGCCTCTTGAGGGAAGGTAAGCATCAAATGAAAAGGGAAAGTTGGGAGGTAAGCAAGGTACTATTTCTATGTATTTTCAAAGGCAAAATAGTTGGTATCATCAATCAAGTTTAAGATCACTTTTCATAAAATTATATATTTTAATTTTGTATTAATAAATTAAATATATATTGTTTAAAGATAGTCTACTTCAATCATCATAGGTTGCATACACTATACATAAGAAATAAAAATACGAAAATTAAAATAAAGAAAAATAATAACCTTTATGATACCCTACTTTAAGTAGTAAGTACAACCAACCAACTATAGTTAAGGGCATATGATGATGGAACAATTTGTCTAATCTAAGTTGATAATATTCAAATTAATGATTCATTTTCTTAAACCTTATTTTGAATTTAATTCTTTTGTCAATGGGTCAATAGAATTTTATTTTATTTTATAACATCTTGAAATTTGACCCAATTTTTATACGATAATCTCAAGTAATTATAGCAGAATTGTTTTTAAAATATATTTGTCAAAGACTTGAACATTCTAGAAAATTCTATAACTTAACATCTATAACAAGTTATACTAAATACAAGTTTCTATTTAAAAGGTGTACAAAGGTAATCCCAAAGCCCATGATTTAAGAAACTTGTTAAAACATAAAAAAAGTTATAAACAAGCCAAGGCAGTCCCTTCTAATCTTCACCGACCTTCTTGCCACGATCTTGATCGGGTTTGCTACTTGAAAACGCACAACCACACATGCTTAGCCATAAGTGACAACTTGAAGGGTTATATAATTAAACTATTATCAACGAACACCAACAACACTAGTTATGGTTCATTTTTCCGACGAGAGAGAGCGACAGGTTTCGAATCTAAAACCCGCTAGTTCTTCAATATAAAATATCACATACAGACTACAGTATATAATTTCTATTAAAATGAGATTTTGGGCTGTTTATTCAGTCGTCATGGTATTCAAATAATGCCAAGGTGAGAATGTCATTGGGGATGGTGATCACAAGTCATAAAACCAATAATAAAGCAACAAGTGACGATGGCAATTTAATGGTTGGCTATAGCGTTGACCGTGACCGACGTGTATTTTAAGTTTAGGGAAAGTGAAAATCATCTAGGGGTTTATACAAAAATGGGTGATTGTGATCGATCACAAGGCCGTGGAACGGTATACCAAAAGCAACAGTGGGAAAAGAGAGATTTAATTACGTGGTTACTGTGAACAACAAAAACAAAGTGGGAGAAGATGACGAGGGGTGGCGATGGTGGTGTTTGACCATATATCATTCTGGTGGTGATAGTGTGTGTATGGTGATTGACCGTATCTCGTTTAGCCATTTGGAGTTTACAAGGTTAGTAATGTAGTACTTGACTTCCCCTATGTATTTTCTATTATCAATTGGTCGCAGAGGCACCCGACATGTGGGGTATGACGTTATCCACAGACTTAGGCCCAATATTATCAACAACCTCCTATATATAAGGAAGGATGATCCTTCAAAATAAGGAATTCTTCCATCCTTCACCTTTCGTCCAAGGTTCTCTCTCCTATCACCTCTCCGACCCTTCTCCCTATCTATTGCATTTTGAATGTTAAATCTCACCTGCTCGTATATTACTTACATACACGTGTTTATACAATATGACATATACCATACAATACTGAAGTGACTGACATATGTGTCTATAGGGACAGTTCATTTTCTAATAGGTTCTTCATATTACAGGTCAGATCCATGCGTGAGAATGTTAGACACAATATAAGTAACAAGACTCGATCCATCAAAAAAATACAACAATAAAATATATAAAAACCATATACGTTTCAGTTATAAAGTATCATAACTTGGTGAAGCAATTTTGATCTATTTATGTATAAATACTATATAACTTGGGTGAAGCAATTTTGATCTAGTTATGTTATTACGATCACGGTTAATGATTAGTAGCCAAAAGGCTTGAAACATACTTAAGTTTTTAAATAGTTTTAAAGTAGTTCATTATATAAAGATTTTAATCATAATAATTATATTTAACATAGTAAAATTATGTAAATTTTGATCTATTTATGTATAAATACTTTATAACTTGGGTGAAGCAATTTTGATCTAGTTATGTTATTACGATAACGGTTAATGATTAGTAGCCAAAAGGCTCGAAACATAGTTAAGTTTTTAAATAGTTTTAAAGTGGTTCATTATATAAAGATTTTAATCATAATAATTACATTTAACATAGTAAAATTATGTAAATTTTGATCTATTTATGTATAAATACTTTATAACTTGGGTGAAGCAATTTTGATCTAGTTATGTTATTACGATCACGGTTAATGATTAGTAGCCAAAAGGCTCGAAACATACTTAAGTTTTTAAATAGTTTTATAGTGGTTCATTATATAAAGATTTTAATCATAATAATTATATTTAACATAGTAAAATTATGTAATTAAAATTTATAAAAATACTTAAGAGTCAACCAAACCTTATATATATTACCGGTTTTTTATCCAACTTTGTTCCGAAGATATTTAATGTTTATTTTATTACTCTTATCACTTTCTAAATAGAATATTCGATAACAAAAGTACAAGTATCCTCAGCACAACCTTCTTCCCTCACCAGAGTATTTCTTTTTATATCACCGGATAAAACTGAACCGCAATTATCGGAATCTCTCCGTCGTCGACGACGACTACGTGAATCTTTCTTTCACTTATCTTCAATCAATACGGAAATGCTGGTAATTGAACCGGCAACCGCCTTCCGTGTCCCCGCCGTCCGATTTGCTCGTGATTGCCGCCTCCTATCTCACTCTCGCAGCTTGTTCATTCCCTGGTATTGCTTACATACAATTGAGCTTTTACTTTACATTTTGATTCAATAAAATTGGCTTATTGTTTCTAATAAGTAGCTATTTTTTGTTATAGATTGGTAAAGTAGAACATGAGCTATACTTGAGCTGATATAGAAACGAGCTTGCTTAATTAATTTGAGCTTTAGGATTTTGAGGATGGTAGTTACGAATATCGTGTTTTGCATTTTTTTTGGTTAGCAATAAGATTACGAGAAGGAACAATTTTGCGAAGAACAGAATTAGGGCTTCGGCGGAGGAGCTATCTGGTCCAGTGAAACAAGCGAAACCACAGCGATATCATCCGTCTGAGGACATTTCCGATTCTGAAGAATCAGATGAGAATGGGGACGCCATACTTGGACCTGCTGAAACTAGCAGGACTGTTATTGAGGTAATCGTAGCAAGTGTGTGTGTTTCTTTTTTTATTTTAAGCAACTTAATTTGGAATCATATGTTATCATTGTAGGTAGATCTTTGTTGCTAAAACATAATTTTATAATCATAAGCTAGTAAACTAAGTCATAACATTCCTCTAAACAATTTTGTGGTAGATTTTTTGTGGCTCCCTGAATGAGATGTGACACTTTACTTACCCTTCGTGTATCTGGTACGTCCACCATAATAAGTAGATCCATTTAAGCATGTTGTATATATATAGTGAAATGGACATATTTTAACAAACTCTGCTTGATATGAATCATTAAGGAAGCTGTTACTTATGTGGTTTGAGTTAGGAACTAGTTTCTCATACGCATTGAACTTTTGAACCATGTCATGATATTTTAATCTAAAAACAGTTGTGACTGTTCAAATTATCTTAGTTCTATCTTCCTCGTGTCCGTTATGTGGTTTGAGTTGTAATGTTGTATCCATTGCTTTACAACCCGAACTGACCAGTTAGAGAGACGAGAGTCAATTAATAATAGCAGGATAGCAGCTATGTGCATGTTTTTCTTTGAGTAATCTGTCTGATGTCAGATTCACATTTGCCTCCATCGTCATACATGTGAGCTGACTTTTAAAAAAGAACATCTATTGGACAGCTACAAGTTGCTGATTATTCCAGTACTGCAGATTTATCCATATCACACATAGTATTGACTGCAAACATGTTACTTTTGTCAGGTAAACAGCAAAGCAATGCTTATGTTTTCAGGTGTGGTAGGTGATGGAGTCCATGAGAATATTTTCTGGCCTGATTTGCCTTATGTCACCGATGAACATGGAAGTAAGTTACCATCTCAAAGATCTTGTTGCGTGAATTTTGTATGGGAACTTTCTTTTTACTCAATTTCCTGTTGTGATGCCTCTCAGACATATATTTCCAAGTGAAAAATGATGAAGATATTCTGCAAACTCTTACTTCCGAGGATACCCTTGTGGTAAGGAACATGAATTAAGGGTTTATATCTCACACAGCCTGCTGAATTGTATCCAATTTGCTTGATAACATCAAATGTCCTTTGTGGAGAAAGAACCTAAATGTACTTTAGATACTATACGTTGGGGATTGGGTAGTGGTATATGATTACACTAGTCACCTTAATGGTCTCATTCCAATACAAGGTTATGATGTTCTTCTACCGTTCCTTTTTTTCTTAATGTAAATTGTGTACCAACAGTGGCTTTAATGGTGGCTAAAGATTGGCATCGTTCATAGTTACATACAAGTTGGGGGTATAGAACAATCCTTTTATTCAAGTAATTTTTCATTTTGGAAGGGAGGGAGTATATAAATTTCTTAGCCTCGAACGCAACACCCTAACCTAAAGTAGGATACTACCCATTAGCCTTCAAATCAACTTAATCATGAAGTTATTAGTAGTCTACAACCTCAGACCTATAAATATCCTACTATTGTAAGTTACAAGCCATGTGGTATGATGTCACAACCTTAAATGCATACATGAAATCCCTAACTTGTCAAAATCAATATCCCCATGGGATGCACGAGTCATACCGACTACGCTCAATAGGTCACCGCTCTGATACCATATGTAACTCACCAAGCCCAATGTAGAAGACTAGTCAAAAAACCTCCAAATCAACTTAAAATCATAGAGGGAAGTTATTAGCAACCCACAACCTAGGACTAAGTTACTCGCGTAAGATTAGAATTTTGCAACATGTCAGTATGTCACTTTTAATATGTTATCTGGATGACATTTAAAACATGGAAAGTCCTAATGCAAAATGAAATGACATGTAAAAAGCTACTATCAAGTACATTATTTTTTAGAGTATGCATTTAAAAGGTACATACAGCTGTCATTTTCACGTTATGAATTTAACTAACCTATAAGCCCAATGCAGCAAGTCATAATAGGCTTAGATACGACTGAAATGGTCAGTGAGATGGAGCTGATAGGTCAAATGGAGTCTGATTTTGATATGGAGGAAATTGATGATGAAGACAGTGGGACTGATGAAGATGACAACGATGATGAAGATGGTGATGATGATGATGATGATGATGGTGATGAAGATGATGAGAGTGGTGACTATGAAAATGTGACAACTTCAATGCTTTATTTGTTTTGCTCTCACTCACCAAAGATGTTGTTAATTTGTTACAACCTCTTTTTCATGCCTAAATGTTTTAGGAATGGGTTTCACTACTAGAAGAGGGGGAAGATGATGAGGATCCTGGTGACTGGGCAAAGTTGGAGACCATGCGTTCTTCCCATCCGATGAATTTTGCTAAACAGATGGCACAGGTAAGCATTACTTCATTTTCCACGGTGAAGAATTACCTTGGATATATGTCCCGACAACATGGATTTTGCTAGAGGTGGCAATTTCAATTTTCAAATCATATTGATGAATGAGCCATGGATTATGTTTTATCTCTCTGGTCAAACAGGTAACATGAAAAGTCATGTTAAAAGGAAATGGGTTGAAACTTGAAAGTCACCCAAATGTAATTTTCATGCAAAAACCTCGTAAATCATTCTATTCTGTTAATTATATTATTATTGAAAAATATAATTTTTGTAACCACGTTTATTTAACACACACATTGTTTAAAGAATTAAAAAAATGCGCAAAAACCATTCCACCCAACCCAACCCCTACCAGATTTGCTTGTTTTGACCCCTTACCCAACCTACACAATTTTCCTTATTGCTAATGTTAGGTTGAGCAGTTATGTTATCTGGTGTGCATCCTGGGTTACCCTCTTCTACATTCATGGTAGAGTTAATTTTCATGTATTACTTGTATAATTACTGGCATTATTTATTTCTGGGTGAATTTTTTCTCTTCCTCAGATTGTATCAGATGACCCAGTAGACTACATGGACCAGCCTCCTGCTGGTCTTGCTATTCAAGGTGTTCTTAGACCTGCGTTTCTTGAAGAAAGTTCCGTCAGAAACAAAAGTATGCTTGACAGTCAGTCTAAAGATGATGAAGCAAATCAGATATCTGAAGGTAATGAAGAAGATTTAGGTGTCATCAATGGCCATAGGTATGAACTGGGACCATCCCAAGATGGTCCAAATACAGAAGATGAATTGCAGAAAGATCAAATTTCAGGAAATGGGACTTCATATTATAAACTAGAGTTTGTAAAAATTCATTTAATCTCAGCACATGGAAATCAGGTATTCTGAGATGATCTACCCTCAACTTAAGATTTACTACTTTCATCTCCTCTACTGATACTTTGGAAATAACAGAATATTGATACATGCATTATATATAACAAATCAACAGACTTTTGTTGAAGTGGAAGATTTTAAGAGGGCTAAACCTGATGCTATTGCACATTCGGCTCCTAAAATCATATCCCGTCTTAAATCTGGTGGAGAAAAGACAACAGTGGCCCTTAAATCTTTATGTTGGAGATGTAAGGGTCTTCAGGTGGAGGTAAGATCTACTCACTTTATGTTCTTTTGTCTTCCAGAATTGTCTAGAAGATTCTTGATGATGAAAGTAATGGTTTGTATTGACCATGTTAATCTGTCTTTACATGGAAGTTCTTACTTATTTAAGATGTTTCCATTGCAACTAATGACAGGAGGTAGCTGTCATTGGTGTGGACAGCCTGGGATTTGATGTGAGAGTGTGTTCTGGAAGACAAGTTCAAACCTTGCGGTTTGCATTTAAAAAGAGGGTAAGTATCGGTTTCCTTTGAATGCAGGTTATGAAAAAGAATTGAATGTCTTATATGTTTTCAGAATTTATACATTTCTTACGATGTTCATCTGTGTCGAGGGTTCTAAACCTTCACATGGGAATGGTAAAAGAAGTTCTGAAGCGAAGTCTGAATTAACTTTTTAATTAAATAATGTTATCTGAACTATCTTTTTGGTGCAAAAAGCTAAATGTTTTCGGTGTTCTTTTTATAGCTAATGTGTGTTTGCGACTGAAAAACATCTTTGTTGCTATGCAGGCCTCTTCCGAGTACAGTGCAGAGAGACAGTTGAATAACTTATTGTTTCCAAGAATCCCAGGCAAGCAGCAAAAGCAGAAAGAAACATATCAAACTGAACTCTAAGAAACTTGATTATGTACATAGCATGCCATTTTTTCTGCTCAGTTTTACCATTCTTTATTATATATAAGATTGTAAGTTTAACACTTAACAATCATATGATTCATCATCCTTTCAAAGCAACACCCCTCTCTGTGTTCCGTACAAATCCTTCAATATCATTGTCCATGACATGCTGTTTTCTCTTATTTACAACAAATTATCTTGCAAGATAGACAAGTAAGACTTCATAAAATTTACTCTTACGGCCATTTAGTTGGTTAGACCATTTGCATTTTATTTATTTGAACAATTCTAACACGTTTGTAATTTTTTAATTTACTAATTGAAGTCATGCAAGATGGGATTAGATTGGGATCTTACGGTCCTATATTCAAGATCGAGATCCTATAAAAGATCGACACGTTTTCACTAAACAAAAACATAAGATATTAATATCAAGATCATGATCTTAATAGCCATGTGCAAAAAATTCATTGGATTTAGTTTAAATTGTATTTACCTCAAAATTTAAGAGCATAAAGCTTTTTTTCTTAATGATTTGCATTTTCATACTTTTCAATTTCAACTATTATAAATTATATTATTTTAATAAAATATTAATATTTTTAATGATAAAGCATGGGACATCTAAATATACACCACATGACACCTAACCACACGCCATCTGACATCTATACGACGTGTATAAAGTACGGCTTTCAGACAAGGATGCAGGGATCGTCACATCCATTTGGTTGATATTCTATACGTCGTATAGCATCTATACGACTCGCATGTCTTTGAGAGGAAGACTGAGCATAACATGACTATGAGATACCCGATTTCTCGTATAGGTCATCAGACCTATATGTTGATGGGTATCACAACAAATATTCCTGACCAGGGTCTTCAATTCTCCCTGGATAGGCAGCCAGTTTGGGAACCACCACAGCAGCAAGGCTCGCCACATGGTCCGCACCACTAGCCTGAATAGTCGCCACAAGGGCCGCCCTAGCAGCCGCCACATCACCAACATGCTATCAGATATGTAAGGCTTCATCCACTGGTAGAACTTTGTTACATGATATGAGTCGTCTATATTGGTGGATGATTTGGAGTAGTGACGGACAGTAGCGCAACTTAGTGAGGGCCCGGTATCCCTCCCCTGAATTTTTCGCTCAAAAGTGCTAATTTATACGTATTCGGCCGAAAATTTTATAGGTAATAAGTTCCGCCCCCCCTGATAGAAAAAAAAATTGCGGCCCCCTGCGTTTTTTTTCAAGTTTCGCCACTAGTGACAGATTGATCGAGAGACTAATCGTGCGACGACTGCAGGTTCCCATCTTCCTCCTTTACCACTGGCCTGACAGTATCCGGATCAAAAGTATGATCTGGCTCAGTAGGACTAGTATTACTAGCTTGTGTACTTTTTTTTTTTAATCTTTTGATATATAAAAATAGTTATTTTAATGCTTAAACTTTTGGATGATCGTTGTTAGTTTATTTATCTTGTTTTACTTATATGTGGTTGTTTATTATATTTGACTGGAACTACTTTATGGTGAAACTAAGTTCCCTTAATTAAAAGTTGGAAACATTTTATGGTAAAACTGTTTTAATAAACAATTGCATGGCTAATATGGAATATGAATAAAATCTTTTAGTTCGAAACAATACCTATAAAACTTTCAAGTTGTTTCAATAGGTTGTAAATTCAATCTATTATTTGTAGTTAAAAGTTGTAAGCGTTATACGAAATGACACAGGCAAATTACTACATTTATTGATTGATATAAGTTAACATAACTTAAAAAAAAGATGCCACATATGGTTGCTGCCGCAACACATACGAGTCGTATGACAACTCCAGACAATTGTGACATGCATGTCATCTAAACGACTCGTGGATGGTGTACGTTTAGTGTGGGTGGTGTACGTATAAATGGTCCCTAAATCATATGTATAGTGTTTAATAAAATAAAAGTTCATTTTGTCATTAAATCTTTTAACCTTTTTTAAGATGAAGAAATTTCATTAAGCACAAAACAATTATCAAAATTAAATCTACACCAATTAGACTATTCTATTGATTTAATATTTGAACGATTGATTTTTAACCAGTAGAAAACCAATCGTTTTAACTTTTAATGTCATCCAATAATCTTGTTATCATACGAGCTTATTTCTTTTAATTGAACAGATGAATAACCACTGATCAGAGTCGTTTTATAAGTCGGTTGATATGGGGCGGGGGTTGGGTTTAATGACAAAGCAATTTGGTGGGTTTTTATTTTATTTTATGTGAAATACGACTTTCTTAATCCTCTACTCTAATTTGAAAACAGCTGAGGTTATAACTATTATAGACGGATTAATGTAAATTACCGGGAGCACTTAATATTGGGGTATATTGTTGTTAAAAAAAATAAGAAAAAAAGGTCGGTTAAGCTGCCGCGGAGGCGAATGTTTTACTGTACGCGACGTCGTATCGTAGATAGTCAGAAGTGGCCTGTTTCAAACAAAACCACATGATTTCTTCCCCTTCTCACTATTCTAACCGCCCAAACACATCATACGGTGTGGTGTCGCTGAATCCGAATCCACCCGAAGGCTTCTACTCTGATTCATCGGCCATGGCGATTCCTAATATCGTCTCTTTTCCCTCCCCCACCGACGTCGTTGCTCCGCCCTCCGTCAGCTCTTTATCTGCCGAGGATGCTAACAAGAAGATCAGAAAACCCTACACCATCACTAAGTCCCGGGAGAGCTGGTCCGAACCGGAGCACGATAAGTTCCTCGAAGCACTCCAACTGTGAGTTTCTGTACCCTGATTACTTGATTTTTCAGCCTCGTCATTATGCTATAAATCTAGGGTTTCATTTCCCTTCCCAAATTGGAATTTACACTTTAGATTTTTTGTTAAGTCGTAAACCTAGGAAAATTGGGGTACACCGGGCACTTAAGGGGTTTTTGGATCTTTTAGAAATGACTTATTGAAAGTCAATAAGTCATTTCCAGCCAGGATTTCTTGGCTTTTGAGAATAACTTATTGACTTTTTCAAAAAAAAATTTGCTAATTTTTGTTGACTTATCGATTTTTTGAAAAAGCCGATAAGTCAATAAGCAATTTCCTATCACTCTCCCAAACATCCTCTAAGTTTCTAGGTGAATCTGATTGTTCAATTAAGCTTGTTTTTAAAGGATTACAGGTTTTTATTATGTTTACTTTGATGAACGCTGTACTTACTGGAGTTCATGTGATTGTTCTAATTCCATGTTTTTACGGTTTTTTGCTTGTTAATTCCATAGTTAGTGGTTCTTTTCCAGTTCTTCTATCGGACATTTTAGGGTGTAAATCTCATTGTTTGTTGTCTCTTATTAATTAGAAGAGAGTTTTGTGTTCAAATTTATAATACATGCTATATGATTCTGACATTATATGATTGATGAAACTGGAAAACTGGGGTTATTAATATAGATAGGTGTCCATGAGCCAATTAACCTGTGACTTTTCGAACACTGTATGGTCAGTTGTTTCTTGTCTCAATATATTAATGCACGTAGCTCATGGACACCTGGTGTCCATGAGCTACGTGCATTAATATATTGAGACAAGAAACAACTGACCATACAGTGTTCGAAAAGTCACAGGTTAATTGGCTGCCATGGAGTTGGTTATCCTACAACTCTATGTTGTCAAAAGCCCACTAGGCGCGCGCTCAGGCGAGGCGCAGCGCCGGAAAAACGCCTCGTGGCAGTCCAGGCGCATTTCCGGTGAGATTCCGGCAGATCCGTCTGGAAAACATTCCGGGCAGATTCCGGCAACATTCCGGCGACATTCCGGCAGGATACCGGCGAAATTCTTGCAAGATCCGTCTGGAAAACTCTGTGGTTGTGGTTGCATGACCCGAGTGTAGAAAGGTTGAAGACGAGAGAAAAAAGAAGATGAAAAAATGAAAACAAACTTGGAAACTTAAGAGCATATGTGCTCCTGCAGGTCTGAAAAATGCAGGTCTGAAAAATGCAGGTCTGAAAAAGGCAGATTGTGGACTGTGGACTGTGGTTTGCTAGAAAAAGTGACCACACTACAAATAACAAAGTTATTTTCTTTCAATATATTTTATTTTTACAGCTAGTAAACAACTATATATATATATTAAAATTTCTTTTCACTGATTATTTTAAAAAGTTTTGAACCTTTTTTATATTAGTTTAATGATTTTAATGGTAATTATATTAGTTTTATGAATATATTTAGAAAGTAGTATTGGTTTTATACACCTACTAAATATATTTGTTCTTTTTGTATTATTGCGCCTTTCTTGTCTCGGGCGTGCGCTTTTTTGCGCCTTGCGCCTAGGCTCCGGGCGAGGCCTAAGCGCCTTGAGTGCGCCTTGCGCCTTTGACAACATAGCTACAACTGTGTCAGATAGTAACTAATGTGGAATGAAGACTTTAAGAAAAAATAAGTGTGATCAAGCAGAATTAATCAGGCTAGGTTTGGAATTTGTGATTTTTATGTTACAAATTGAATGAACAAACCAAACTGCTTAGTTATCTTAAGTAAGTTAAAAAAAACCAGTTCATGTCTTTTTTTCAAATTATTCTAGCGTGAATCAGATTTAGCTTCTAATTTTGTAGCTCAGTTGAATTTGAGCTCAAATTAAAGCACCCAGACATGGTCTTGCAACTAAAATATGCTGGATGATGTTGCATCTTAATCCATTAGAAGATAGGAAGTGGGGTTTATTTGCACATTCTTTTTCTAAATCAACTAATTTCTGGAATTTTGGATGAAATCTCAAATCACTGGGTGACTTTTCTTAATTGACTTATGCTTATGATTCCGTCAATCGATTTTTTTTCAAATTGGAGCTAATTTTTTCTCCTCGAGTAGTTGTGTTGGTGGAACGATGAAATTTTGTAATTTAGAAAGTAATTGTATCAAAATGCTATCACATCAATATTTGAAATTCCATATGGTTATGCAACTTAATATATTTACATTTCACATATTAAAATGAATTTTATAATCTGCTTAATCTCCCTGGAAGCTGCCTATCTATTCTTTTGGATGGAGGTATGGTTTGCCTACATCTCACCCTCCCCGGATCCTACTTATAGCTTTGCTATTGGTGGGATTTTACTGGGTATGATTGTTGTTGTTGTAATCTGCTTAATCTCTCCTTAGGCATTTAACCCCTCTCTGCCTATTCTCTTAGCTTTCATGAGAGTTTTTTTTAGAACATATATTATATCCTAATCATGGCAATGATTGAGTTTTATTTAGGATCCCTGATTTGTATTTTTCCCTACGTATGATTAGCAACTCTAGTTAATAGATCTTCAAAAGCGATTGGTTACCTGATTGTTTTTCGACCCTCTGATTTACAGATTTGACCGTGACTGGAAGAAAATTGAAGCTTTTATAGGTTCAAAAACTGTTATCCAGGTACATTTTCTTTATTTCAGCAGTTTCTTCTTCTTCTTCTTATGCATTACTTTCAAACTTGTTTTTTAGAAAGTTCATCATCTAGAATTTACTCTACATGACCATGTCAACTGTCAAGTTTGTTTTTTTATCTCATAATATATTTATAGAAAAAAAATTAGTATACATGACAAATGGAAAACAACTGTTGCAGATTCGTAGTCATGCACAGAAGTACTTCCTGAAGGTCCAAAAAAGTGGTACTAATGAACATCTCCCTCCCCCTCGTCCTAAAAGGAAAGCTGCTCACCCGTATCCACAAAAGGCTGCAAAAAACGGTTAGTTTGATACAAGTTTATGGCCTTCACCAGTTAATCTTAGGAGGTGTTTGGTTTGCACTTGGGAATCACTATGGGTGTGGGTTTGATAACATGATGGAACGTAATGGGTATGGATTTTTAAATCCAACCTTTTAAGTTTGATAACATAAATTAACCCATTCTTCAATCTCATACCTTTATACTGAACTTACTCAAAACACTATAGAACACTTACCCCTTAGATTCTTATACTGACTCATGTAATAATTGACAGTTCCAGCAGTTTTTCAAGTTACAGCATCTTTTCAAACCTCAACTGATCTTAGTGAACCTGGATTCGTACAAGGGACAAATCCTTCACTGGTGAAAAAATCTGTATCAGATGCAGCTGTATGTTCTAGAATTCATAACCCAAAGAATTTAAGTAGTTTATCCCAGATGGTCAAAGGTAAGGACTCCATATTGGCAGATATGCTTGATTTAATGTGGTATCTTTTTCCTTTTTATTTGCTTGTATTTGACGCTTGCTGTTTACTACCTTGACATTTGTACGTTACAGATGATAGGGTATCCACAAGCCAACAAACCGATAATAACTGTTGCAGCAGTAATGAGGGTGCCCTCAAAACAAAACCTGCAAGTGAAATACACGAACAAAGGACACACGAGCTTCAACTTAGAGGTAATTCTAACAATAGTGTTTCATTTAGATGGTGATGTTAGCTGCTGTTGACTGGGTTCTGCATTCACTACTTTACCATTCAGATATAATGTATTTTATTTAGATGCAACATATTTTAGATGTTAGAGGTAATTCTAACAATAGTGTTTCATTTAGATGGTGATGTTAGCTGTTAGCTGTTGTTGACTGGGTTCTGCATTTACTACTTTACCATTCAGATATAATGTATTTTATTTAGATGCAACATATTTTCAAAGTGAATTGTCTTCTGTGCACCCCAAAATTTATGTTGTTTTTCTCATGTTGCAGTTCTGCCAGACTTTGCTCAAGTTTATGGCTTTATTGGCAGCGTCTTTGATCCTAATACCAGTGACCACTTGCAGAAACTCAAGAAGATGGATCCCATTGATGTCGAAACTGTATGCTATGCAACCTTATCGCTTTGATCAGTTTTCTTCTTGATATTTCCTATAAGATTTTTGGTAGATGTTAAAGGCTTGTTCATGCATGTTAGAAAACCAAATAGATTATTCTTAGTACTGGCTTAGGGTTCTGTGCTTCATCTTTACCAAGACAATAGTTAATAGCTTTTCTGCCTTGGTGTACCTAAGAGCATAAATCTTTTGTTTACATTATTTGAAGACTTTGTTGATACAATAGAGATTTTTGATCATTTATCATTCAAATAACGAAATAAGTATTAGCAGTATTTTATTTATTAGATTAGATAAGTAATTAGTATTCTTATTTTTATCTTTTATTATTTAATTAGGGAAAGTCTTGGGGTGCAAGTTAGTATTTTGTTATTATCTTTTCTTTATATCTATAATTCATGTTTCAGGTCTTCTTGTACTTGGTTGGTTTTGCACTTTTGCTAGTTCTCGTAGACGTATTATGAAACAATAGAATTTCATCTCTTCTCCCTCTCTTATGTATTATAACTTATATGGCTTTTTTTTTTGCTCTGCTACTATTTTGTTCAGGTACTGCTGCTAATGAGAAACCTCTCCATCAACTTGACTAGTCCTGATTTTGAGGATCATGTAAGATTGTCTAACTTGATTTGACAACCTTATAGCATTAGGAATGCATTCACACACACACACACACACACATGAAACCAACATATGTGCATGGCGTTTATTGGGAGATAATGTCTTACCAAACAAATTCTGACTATGGAAAAGGATATTTAAGTCAGGGAGATGCTACTATTTGGATGTTGTTAAACCTTAATTTGACCACTTCCACTTTGTTTCTGATTATTAGTAATGAATGCAGAGACGTTTGTTGTCTACTTATGAGGTTGAATCTGAGAAAGAGAACTCAGATGATGTGATGGACACTCTTCTCGATTGTCAACCTGAACAAGTTGGGTCACTTTGGGTCAGTGCTTTCTCTCTCACTCACTCACACACACACACACATGCTCTGGTTATACCGAATGTGGAAATTTCAACCATTCACATATGAATTGGTCGATTTGGGTTGTGTTTATCTTTTAACGGTCAAATGGGTTGAATAGAATTTTAACTAGAAAGGAAACCTGTCAAATGGGTCATCCAAAGTGTGGTTTTAATGCATACATGTTACAACCTTCTAAATCATTCTATTCAGCTAGCTATTATTCTATAGATTTGGTAGTCATATTAGGGTGATTGTCAGAAAGACCCTATGGGCTTTCACTGCATCTGTATAGAAGTCCATGGACTTTATTTTCTCATGATGAAGTCCTTGGATTTTATTTAACAAGAAAGTCCTTTTTTTTCCCATGAGTAAACCCTTCAATTTTCTAAAGAATAACGAACATGGACTTTTTTTTAAATGAATTTAAGTCACCGAACCTTACAAAAAAGGGCCTTTCCGTTAGGTTTTAAAAGTACAAGGATGTAATCATTCAAAAATAAAGTCTATGGATTTATGTGCAAAGTCAGCAAGAGTCCATAGTGTTTTCAATAATTTCCC
Source organism: Smallanthus sonchifolius (assembly GCA_023525975.1). Taxonomy (NCBI): domain Eukaryota; kingdom Viridiplantae; phylum Streptophyta; class Magnoliopsida; order Asterales; family Asteraceae; genus Smallanthus; species Smallanthus sonchifolius. The sequence goes on from CM042029.1 coordinate 491,404, forward strand.
TCAAGTTTATCACCGTAATATTTGTAGAAAATGTATAAAGTTTGGGCAAAAAGCGTTTAAGGGTTTACCTAACCTTGACCTGTTTCAGTAATTTCTGAAATTCAACCGTTTTGATCTTTTACCCAACCTGTTCATTTTGCCACCTCAAGTATGCAAGTTTGGTTTCACTGAAGATACTGAGTCGGACATTGTATGAAATGGCAGGATGTAAACGGAGCGAGTAGTGGCAGCTATGCCCTTTAACGTAACTTTGTTGTCTGACAAGTAAGGAAGTTGTGGTGTTGGTCTGTTGCTACATGTACACAGAAGCTGTATGAAGGGATAAATAGATGATTGCGGAAATGTAAATGTAAAGCCTGGGTAGCATATGTATATCTGAGTTTTCACATTTTTAATGTGCGGTTTGTGTTGTAGTAAAGTTAAGGTTTGTGTATATCCTTCCCCTCCCTTGACAAATTCACATCTTATTGTATCATATTTTCAGCTTACTATCCTGCTGTCTGTGCTTTAATTTAATTGGAAATGGTATATATGCTGATTCATATGCAAAATGCTTCTCGTATATTGGCATATAATCTGCTCTATACATTCATAGGTCTTCGGTTTGCAGATCACCTTTGATTATATATTTTTTTGTTTTTTGGGTTAAAAATATAATGATGGGCGAAAGGGGTAATAACAATATATTTGACTAATACACTGCACGAGTTCCAAGCAATCTATCCTATATAATAAACAAGTAAAAAATGGTGTCACTTGTCACCACCACGTTCAACCTCACAATATGGATCCAACAAAACCCATATCGATAGAAAATGGGTCTACACGCGGATAAAAGATGCGGGAAACAACCTGATTAAAACACCATTAATAGCTTTATAACCCGGCTGGACCTTAATCGTATCATTCTCACTCAAAACAAAACCCTAAAATTCTTCCTGGCCGAACCTGTCTGAATCATCAATCGGAGCAAGAATCGGTATGTTATTGTTACTCTTCATCGATCTTAACAAGAATCCGTATGTAATCGTAAATTAATTTGAATCTGGATAACATATGAATCTCTTCTCAACCAATTCTTTAAAGCAAACAGATGATAATCGATTTGTGGTTTACATAAAACCCTGTGTATTATGTTGAATCGATAATCAATCTCTATTTGTGGGACAATCGATTTGTGGTTTACATAAAACCATGTGTATTAATTTAAGAAGAAAGTTACATAAAACCCTGTTTAGGGACAATGGATTTTATATATTTGTGGTTTACTTGATAGCTCCGTCCAGCATATTCTTTTGAATCTATTTTCAAGTTTATTGTAATAGAACCCTGTGTATTATGTTGATTCGATAATCAATCTCTATTTTCAACTTTATAGATTATCTCATTGCCGACAAGTTAGGTTGAAAAAATCTTGAGAAATTTTAATTTTTTGAATTTAAGAATTTAAGATTTGATTATTACGTTTTTTGCTCAATCTACAGGCTGTGTCTTATGATTCTCTGTTTTAGTTGTAAGATTTATGAATCTCTTTATAAAACCCTAGATTATTGCGTTTTTGGATTTTATACGGTTTCTTTCATGTTTTGTTAAATCCGTTCATAAACCAACTGTTGGTATAAAAATTCATGAATTTGGTTTAAGCATTTTGGTTACTCATAAACAACAAAGATTTAAAACCAAATAAATTACTCATCTGCAATTAAAAAACTACATACAGAAATTGATTGGATAGGTTCTTCTTATTGAAATCATGACATGCTTTCAAGCCTCTTTTTAATACATTTTTATGTTTTTGCTATAAACTGTATACGAGAACAAGGGTTTGAAATTGATTGATACCCCTGGGTAATCTCCTACTCTCATTAGTACAATTGTTTTAAGCATGTTATACATTTTATTAATATATCATTAATCTAAATAAAGGAAGAAAAAACAACAATTACTTTTTTTTATTTATTTAGTGATTAACATTCCTGTATCAGCACCATATTGATATAAGTAAAGTATTTAACAGAAAGTGGTTACAACCGAAAAATTGGCACGCGTCATGCTACTGTTTTAACCATGCATAGGGTATTTAAAGAGACTAATAATCATATTTTTCTTTTATGTTGCAGTTTCAATGTAATTCACTCCAATATTAGTGAACATCAGACATGTCTCCTGTGTAATTTTGGTAAGTTTTTTTTTGCGTAATTATGCAGAATTCATTTATATATGAAATCAATTTACGGTAACATATTAATTGTTTTAAATTTTCAATATATTTGGTAAATTTTTAATTAATACATTAATTTATTTGATTAACACCGTTGAAAATGGTAATATTTTAATACATTATTCAATAATATTCTTTAATTACATCAAATTTGACTCCACCATTAGTTTATACCAAAATTAATAGCTATAAAATTTTTGGTAAATTTATAAACTGTTTCATGGTTATAATTAATTTTTTTTGGTAAGGATTTAATATTTGAAATTTAAAATATTTCCTAATAAATTATTTTTCAAAGATATGATTTGATTAATTTTTTAAGTTTATAATTTTATTACTCTATTAATATCAATATATTTGGTAAATTTTTAATTGATACATTAATTTAATTGATTAACACCATTGAAAATGGTAATATTTTAATACATATTCAATAATATTCTTTAATTACACTAAATGTGACTCCACCATTAATTTATACCAAAAATAATAGCTATAAACTTTTTGGTAAATTTATAAACCGTTTCATGGTTATGATTAATTTACGGTTAAACATACCAAATTTTTTTGACTCCACCATTAATTTTTTTTTGTCAAATGACGTTCTTGATGTTTTTGGTCAAACATACTACTTACTGATGATAATAACAAACATGTTAATTGATGCAGCAGAATACACAACAAAGACCATAATGCAAGCTTTTAATCTGTTAGACAGGAACTACACTCTTTGCATCCAAATGATCCTAATTGTTGTATAAAGTACAATGTGTGGCGTCTTATCCAGGTAATTTATGTTATAAAGCTTTTTTCACGCTTTTAAAACAATGTTTTTTTTGTGAATATATATGGTGTGCAACCTCTTCACTGTTTTGATAACTTTCTATTATAAGCTTTGATACTCATTTATTTATAGTCGCACTATAATAAAGCATAAATCATATAGGAACAAGTTGACCGGGTTTGAGGTACCGGGATTAAATTACTTAATCGTCATTTTTTTAAATACAAGACTATTCTATAATAAATTAAAAAAAAGATCTTGTTTCAAATTTTAACAGGATTAATGAAAACAAGAAATTATAGATTTTAGATATTTAAATATAAATTTTAGATGTTTTTAAGTTTTTAACTTTTAAATGAAATATATATAGGTTTTAATTATTTAAGTTTTTGGATTTATAACTGATAACCAAAATTAAGATTTTGTCTTTCAAATTTCAAATTTTCAACTTATATTTGGTATGTTTAGCCATAAATTAATTCAAAGCTTTCCTTATTTACGTTTAAAAAGAAATTTTCTTTTAAATATGAAGTTTCCTTATTTTCGTTTATGTTTTGTATAATTTGAAGTTTACTTATTTACAATTTCAATACCATATTTATGTATTGTTTGAAATTCATTTTTTAACTTTCAATTATATAAGAATAAAAGATTTTGATCAGAACTGAACTTTAATACAGTAATATATATTTTGTGTAAAAAAATATCATTTCCTTATTTCCATTACATACATCCTCCTATATGTATTATACTATGTTTTCAACATTAATAAGCTTCACTTCTTTTTAGGTATATTCTCTTCTTATTTACCTCTAGATGTTCTTTTGAGAAATCTTATTAACTTGTCATGGGTCACATAATTTCATTTGACCACCAAACTTGTATTCTTGTAATATTTCTTACATTTTTTCGTATCATTGATAAATACTAAGTGCAGAAATATTATGGACCAAACGCGACAATATCAATCCATATATAAAATTAGCAGAAGGATATATAAAATAAGTGAGATTTTTGGCAATATTTCTTCTAAGATGTCATGTTTATTTTAGGGTGAGAGGGGCGCCCTACTCGGGCATGGCCGAGTAGGAGAGAGGAGCACGGGTAAAAGGGGTGCACCGCCCCCCAATCCATCCGAGTTGCTTGGGCCAAGTAAAGTTTTGAACCAAATTCGAGTATATTTACTCGGGTGTGAGAGGTGAGTGTGTGAGTAGTTTTGGTGAGTGAGTAGGTGTTTCCAATGAAATTTGAGTAAATAAGTAGTTTGAGTAGTTTTGATGTGAAAAAATCTTATTGGGTAGCTTGGTGAGTACAACTGTTGGGTGAGTAAGGTGCCTCCCTCACCCTTAAGGACTACAAGGATGCATAATTTACAAAAAGTTGTACTTCATCTATCATTTACCTATTGTGATTACCTCGATAAGTATGTTTTATTTGATGACTAGATATACTCCCTAAACAATTGCCATATCAAGCATATCTAATGAATATTGAGACTTTCGTGAATAAACAATAGTTAAAGCTAATTTAAACTATTTACCTGTTAACACATAATCGTCATTACATACCATTTAACGGTATTTTGGACTCTTGATCAATAGTATAGTATATGTATGAAATTACATATTAAATCAAACGTTGCACACATGCAGTTTTTTTGGGACAATGAGTAATTACTAATAGCTTTTTGGTTTAAATTTGTTCACGCAAATGTTAATGAGCGCTAATATATCTTTTTTATACTTCAAATAGTTCTTTTAACAACACTATTTTCCTAATAATTTCTGTAATCTTTGCAAGAACGGTTTTCAATATATATATATATTTTTTTGTTTTGCAGGGTTCAACCACCCCTCCTGTTGCTGCTACACTGTTTATGGGGGCTAAAGATGTAGCATTTGCTGGTAGGACCAGTGAACGTCAATACGTTCCCCTTGATTTATACAAAGAAAATTTGAGAAATTTTTTTCGTAATTTAAGGTTTACACATTTAATTGTTTCATTGTTTTCAGTTTAATCTACTTTCGAATTTTCAAAATTCGGTCAAGTTTTAAGGTTTCAAAACCATATTAATGCAGGAATAGACATGGGGAGGCTTCAACCCTTTCTACCCATTCCCTTTTTTCCATCTTTTAAGTTTAACCCATTTAACAAATAAATGGGTCAAAACTGTCACTACTTTCAATTCCAAGTTCAGTTGTAATATATGCTTTTGAGAATCTTGGTGATATATTTTGATTATATGGATTATATGGTGAAATATTTTGAATATATGGAGAAAAAGTAATGACACTTTTGGAGAGAACATACGAAATCACCCGGAACTATGCAAAAGAGTGTGTTGAGGATTTAAAGGAACTTGGTGTTTCTTCAGTCAACTTATGGTAAAAAAATGCAAGAAAGTTTTTAGAAATTTATGAAAAATGTATAGACATTTATATTTTTTTATATTTAATGTAATATTTAAAACAGATTGAAGGGAATAGTATCTATAGGAGAAAATTATAAATTTCAATGCATGATGTACATGTGTGTTCTTTCTTGCTATATGTGTTTCTTTTTTCTCCTTTTCATGCTACAAAATCACATTAGGGTTCAATGTTTCATTTAATGTAATTTGTAATTTCTTTTATGTTTCATATATTTATAGATTTATATTTTAAATTTATTTTATTGATAACCCCATGTAATACACGGGTTCTAACACTAGTGATGTAATATATAGAGTCAAACTCACTTTGTAGTTGGTGTCATTTATAATAAAGGGGATATATTTTCACCATGTTCAACACACTACAAAAATAGGAATATTCACCGGATACCCTATACCTGACCCAAAAACACTAGATAACAAGTTCGGAAACAAAAGAAACCCGACCCATTTTGACACACAGTGAATGTACCGAACCACAGAAGCATAAACCAACTAATCCACCTCCTCCATCTTGCTTTCCTCAACACCTTCCTCCTCCAAAGCAGGCATTCAGCATCCTCCTCGCCTTCTTCGTCATCAATGCTCAGACCCAATTTCAACATCCTGTGAATCCTCCCTCCGAATGTGTTCGGATCCTCCAAGCTAAAACCAGAAGTTAGTAAAGCAGTCTCAAATAAAAGCAGCACCAAATATTTGACTGATTTGTCATTCTTATCTGCCTCAGCCCTCTTTCTGAGTTCCTCATGATGGGATTATCAGGATTTATCTTCATAGTCTTCTTGCTAGACATGTAAGCACCCATGCTACTGTCTCTAAGAGCTTGTGCCTTCATGATCCTCTCCATGTTAGCCGTCCATCAATACTCTCCGGTCACCAAACAGCAAGGCGAGTCCACATTTCTATCACAAACCACCACTTTCTCCACCTTGTCTCCCAAGATGTCTTTGATGGTCTTGCATAGATTCTCGAATGACTTCTTCTCTTCCCTCTTCTGTTTCTCTTCTTCTGTTTCATCTTCAAGCTTTAATCCTTCTTTTGTTGCAGACATAAGCTTCTTCCCATCATATTCCTTCAGCTGCCCGACTGCATACTCATCAATGGCGTCCACCATGAATAACACCTCATAACCTTTCTTTTTGAGTCTCTCCAAGAAAGGAGAGTTCTCAACCGCCTTCTTACTCTCACCGGTGATGTAGTAAATATCATTCTGGCCCTCTTTCATACGGGTCACATAGTCTTTCAAGCTGGTCAGTTCATCACCACTTTTAGTCGAATGGTACCGGAGCAAATCAGCCAACTTGGATCTGTTCTGGCTGTCTTCATGGATACCCAATATCAGATTCTTGGAGAAGGCTTCATAAAATTTGTTGTAATCATCCTTGTTCTCAGCAATCTCATTGAACATCTCAATGCATTTCTTGACAAGATTCTTTCTGATAACTTTAAGAATCTTGTTCTGTTGAAGCATTTCACGAGAGATGTTGAGTGGCAAGTCATCAGAGTCACCAACACCCTTCATAAACCCAAGGTACTCCGGAATCAGCTCTTCACAGTTGTCCATGATGAAAACCCTCTTCACATATAACTTGATGTTGTTCATCTTCTTACGCGTGTCAAACAGATCAAAAGGAGCCCTCTTAGGCACAAATAGAATCGCCTTGAACTCCAGCTGCCCTTCAACCGATAAGTGTTTCATAGGTAAATGATCCTCCCAGTCATTGGTCAAGCTCTTATAGAAAGAAGCATATTCTTCCTTAGTGATCTCTTCTGGCTTTCGAAGCCAGATTGGTTTCTGTTTGTTAATAAGCTCCCATTCATGAGAAACCTCCTTGATCTTTTTCTTCTTTCCTTTATCTTTCTCTTCATCAACTTCCTCAATGTCACCCTCCTCTTCTTTTTTATCATCTTCATCATCACTAATCTCTTTCTCAGTTGTTTTCTCAGTCCATAGATAGATGGGATAGCTGATGAACTCAGAATGCTTCTTCACCAGATCCTTAATTCTTCTTTCTTCCAGGTACTCCATCTGCAGAAGTAAAATCAAACAACAATTAATCACTAATTCCTTGTATATCTTACAAACAGGGTAAGTGAAGAATTACCTGATCCTCTTTAAGGAAGAGAGTGATCTTGGTTCCTCTACCAAGTGGCTCCCCATCAACATCCCTAGTAACTGTGAATGAACCACCAGCTTGAGACTCCCAGATGTATTGCTCATCGTCATTGTGCTTTGTGGTAACAATGACCTTCTCGACAATTAGATACGCAGAATAGAAACCTACACCAAACTGGCCAATCATGCTCACATCAGCCCCTGCCTGAAACGCCTCCATGAACTCCTTTGTTCCGGATCTTGCAATAGTCCCCAAATTGTTCACCAAATCTACATAATTACAAAAACGTTTTTAGATTCAATAGTCTCTTATCAAACTGTTATGATATCGAGAATGATCGCTAAAACAAGCGAGAATGATAAATGAGATCGCAAAAACAAGCGAGAATGATAAACGAGAAAAAATTAAGAGAGAATAATTGGGGGGTAAAACTGATATGAATTGATTGATAACTTGATTAATGTTACAAAGAAGCTATTTATAAACAAAGCTAACAAACTACAGAACCAGACGAACTTAATAAGACCCTACTGAACCAGGCGAACTTAATAAGTTCGCCCCTATACTAAACAAGCTAACTTAGTAAGTTCGCCTATACTAAGTTCGCTAACACCCCTCCCCTCAAGTTGGAGGTGTATACAACCCCAACTTGGAAATGATATCTGAATGCGGTTGACCAGCCAAACTCTTTGTGAATAAATCCGCAAGTTGACCAGAAGTCCGTGTGTGAGAAAGCAGAATCAAACCGACTTGAAGCTTCTCACGGACAAAATGACAATCCAACTCGATATGCTTAGTTCTCTCATGAAAAACTGGATTCTTAGCAATATGAATAGCCGCCTGACTGTCACACTTGAGAGGAACAAGAGTAAGATTATCAAGCCGAAACTCCACAAACAAACGAGTCAACCAAGCAAGTTCCTGTGTGACACTATGAAGAGAACGATATTCAGCCTCAGCAGAACTAAGAGAAATAGTAGGTTGCTTCTTGGATTTCCAAGAAATAGGACTGCCCCCAAGAGAAATGAAATAGCCACTGACAGAACGCCGAGTATTAGGACAAGCTGCCCAATCAGAATCACAATAAGTAGACAAAGACATATCAGGAGCATTATTAAAGAACAACCTTTGAGAACAAGTGCCTTTGACATACCGAAGAGTATGCCACGCAGCATCCCAATGAGGAACACGCGGATCACTCATAAACTGGCTGAGAAACTGAACCGCAAAAGCAAGATCAGGCCGAGTATGAGTAAGGTAATTGAGTTTACCAACAAGTCGACGATAGGCCAAAGGATAATCAAGAACTTGACCTTCGTTGAGCTTGAGTTGTAAATGTAAAGGCAAAGGAGACGAAACAGAAGAAACATCGTCGGTAGAAAACTCAGTCAGCAAATCTTTCGCAAATTTGCGTTGAGTCATAATAAGACCAGAGGGAGATTTGAGAACCTCAATGCCCAAAAAGTAGTTGAGAGTGCCAAGATCCTTGATCTGGAAAGTGGAATGTAAGAAAGCCTTCAAAGCAGATATTTCTTGATCATTATTACCAGTAAGAAGAATGTCATCAACATAAACAGTGACATGAACAACAGAATCCCTCATCGTCTTAGAGAATAAAGAATAATCATTAGGAGACCGCATATAACATTTGGTTTTAAGAGCATCAGAAAGCTTTCCATACCACTGCCTTGAAGCTTGCTTCAAACCATAAAGAGACTTTTTGAGCTTAAGGACATGATCAGGAGAGGATAAAGGCATTCTAGGAGGAGGAAGCATATATATGTCTTCGTCAAGATCCACATGTAAAAAAGCATTATTAACATCCAATTGATATAAACCCCATTGTCGTTTAGTGGCAACAGCAATGAGACTACGAATAGTAGTCATTTTAACAACAGGAGAAAAAGTCTCATTGAAATCAATTCCTATTTTCTGAGTATCACCACGAACAACCAAACGGGCTTTGCAACGTTCAACAGTACCATCAACATTATACTTGACTTTATACACCCATTTTCACTTAATGGCCTTTTTACCTTTAGGTACATGCATAACCTCCCAAGTTTGATTTCTTTCCAAGGCATTAAACTCCTTAGTCATAGCCTCTTGCCAAGCAGAATGGTTAGCAGCCTCCTGGTAAGAAGAAGGTTCTTTAACAGAATCAAGGTTTAAAAGGAGCTGTTGGGAATCAGGAGAAAGATCAGCAAGATTCACAAAATGAGAAGCTTGGCAAACACTCGACAAAGTATGAAAACAAGACGAATCGATAGAAGAAGCAGAATTACAAACATAATCCTACAGATGAGAAGGAGGAACAGAAGAACGAGTAGATCTCCTGGGATCCGGAGGTGGAGGAGGAGGAATAGGAGAAACAGGAGGAGGAGTGGAATCAACTTCAGGAGCAACCGAAGAAGATGAAGGAACATCAGCTGGATCTGTCTTCTCAAACAGATCATTTAGAGAAGGGAACAAATAAGAAAGATCTGAAGAGTGTAAAGAAGGGAAAATGTGCTCAAGAAAAGTCACATCCCGAGAAACAAGAACGTGTCGAGTGTCAAGATTATAAAGTTTGTAACCTTTCTTTCCAAAGGGATAATCAATAAAAATACAAGCTTGAGCTCGAGGCTGAAATTTATCTCGTCCAGGTGTAGAGGTAGAAGCATAACACAAACTCCCAAAAGTGCGAAGGTGGGTGTATGAAGGAGCTTTACCAAAGAGCATCTCAGAAGGAGATTTTCCTTAAGAACCCGTGTGGGGAAAATATTAATCAAATGAGTAGCAGTGAGAACGCAATCACCCCAAAACGTTATCGGTAACTTGGATTGAAACATAACAGCACGAGCAGTTTCGAGAATATGCTTATGTTTACGTTCCACAACCTCATTCTGTTGAGGAACCCCAGGACAAGTAGTCTGATGAATAATACCCTTCTGTTTAAAATACTCGGCATAATGAACACCCGAACCAAGTTCAAAAGCATTATCAGATCGAACACGCTTCACTTTGGTACTGAACTGAGTCTCAACCATTTCAATGAACCCTTGAAGAATAGTAAAGGCATTTTCTTTAGTTGTCACATAGTTGTCAATAGCGAATAACGGTAAATAGCGACAAGCCACCTATACACTACGTATCGAATAGCGGTAAATAGCGGGCGCTATTTAACGTTTAGCGATACACTAGTAGAAAGTTTTAAAAATATTTTATATTCAACTATTGTAGGATATGTAGCAATTATAATCAATAATCATCTAAATCTTCATATATTAGGGTTATTAGCAACCCTATTTATATTAATCAAGTAAAAAACTGTTTAAAAACATTAAAAAAGGGAATATTCGCTATCAGTCTGCTATGTGGTCGAGAAATGCAAATAGCGGTCGGTAAACGATTCGCTATGTAGCGCGCTATAGCGCGCGCTACAGTCGCTATTGACAAGTATGAGTTGTCAAAAGATGAGTCCAAGTAATTCTAGTAAAATCATCAACAATTGTGAGAAAATATTTATATCCATCAAATGTAGTAGATCGATATGGTCCCCACGTATCAATATGAATAAGATCAAACATTTGATAACTAGATATACTACTAGATGCAAAAGGCAGTTTATGATGCTAGCCTTAGGACAAACAGAACAATCATTAATAGAAAAATCATGTGCACCAGTAAAGACATTCAATTGCTTAAGTTTGTACAAAGGTAAATGACCAAGACGAGTATGCCAAAGTTTCAAAGAAACAACAGAATTACAGTGAGAAAAAGAATCAACTGTAACAGAGAAAAGTTTATTTGGATTCAAAAGATAAAGGCCGTTGAGAAGATCTCCCAGGACCAACGGACTACTCAGCGAAGGGCATGCAAGAAACAAGTAGTTTCAGAAAACTGAACAAGACCCTTTGTATCCCTACAAAGTTTAGGAACAGATAAGAGATTGTGCTTGAACTGAGGCACAAAGAAGACATTAGAAATAGAAAACGTCTTAGTAAGATGAACTGTTCCAACCTGCGTAACAGTTAAGACATGCCCGTTTGGAAGAAGAACATAAACGGGTGAGTTAAACAATTGAACATCAGAAAGTAAATTGAAATCAAAGCACATATGATTACTTGCACCGGTATCAATGATCCAAGTAGTATCGACCGTAGTCGAATTGCAAGCAATAATACCTGCAAAATTTGCAAAGATGAGTGGTTGAACATTAGGAACACCACCCTGAACCCCAGAATTCTGCTGAAGAAGTTGCAACAGATTGTTGTACTGTTCAGAAGAAAGAGCATTAGGAGCACCAGAAGTAGGAACAGTAACCCCAGCATCAGAAACAACATTAGCAGCAGCTTTGGGTTTAGTAAATTTGAAATCTTTAGGAAACCCAATTAAACGATAACATTTGCTGGCATCATGTCCTGGATTCTTGTAATGAGAGCAAACAGAACCTTTTCGAGCACTGTAATTCTTTGGTACTTGCACATAAGCATTCATAGAAGCATTCTGAGGAATAAACTGAGCCGATGAATGAAGCTCCCTTTGTTTCTCATCTTGAATGAGAAAAGCATAAGCTTCATTGATTGAGGGAAGAGGCTTCTTCATGATAATATTCCCACGAATGTCATAACAAGGGTTAAGACCCATCAGAAACTGCATCAAACGTTGATCTATTTCGCGCTTAGCTATAAGTTGGGAAGTACCACATGTGCAAGGAGGAATAGGCTCGATTGCATTAAGCTCATCCCAAACAACTTTGATTTTGGTAAAATATGTAGCAACATCATCATTCTCTTGAGAAATAGCAGAAAGAGACTTCTGCAATTGATAATATTTGGCCCCATTACTCTGTCCATACCGGTCAGTTAATTATTTCAAGAGTTGTCGAGCAGTCTCAACATACAAAACGCTCTCACTGATATCACTGGACAAAGTGTTCAAAATCCAAGAAATAACCATATCATTGCATCTTTTCCATAACTCCAGATTTGGAGAGGAAGTAGGTCTGACAACAGTCCAATCAACAAAACCAAGTTTGTTCTTAGCAGATAAGACAATGGACATGGCACGTTTCCAGGATCCGAAAGAAGACCCGTCAAATGTTTTAGAAATAAGTAAGAGACCCGGATGATCAGATGAATGTAAGAACAAAGGATTAGAAGAATCCATAGGAACAACAACGGCGAGATCAACAGTAGGAGGAATGAAAAGCAGAAAGAAAATGAAGACCAGAACAAGCGAACTTGTTAAGTTCTCCTATACACCAAGAAGCGAACCTGTTAAGTTCGCTGAGGAAAGGAACAGACGAACTTCGTAACAAACTACTGCGACAAGTTCGCCTGCACGAACAGAAAAACGTGAAATCGATCCATAAATCATCATAACTCAAAATCAGAGAAGTATATAAAGAAATCCAACCGTAGGAATGATTAGAAACAAAAAACGAAGGTTTTGAACGAATCAAAACAGGAAACAACCCCAATTGACACAAAAAATGAGAAAACGAATGAAACAACAAAGAATGAGTGTGGAAAAAGGAGAAAATCACAAAATCGAGCATATATGCTCTGATACCATGTTATGATATCGAGAATGATCGTTATAACAAGCGAGAATGATAAACGAGATCGCTAAAACAAGCGAGAATGATAAACGAGAAAAAAATAAGAGAGAATAATTGGGAGTAAAACAGATATGAATTGATTGATAACTTGATTAATGTTACAAAGAAGCTATTTATAGTCAAAGCTAACAAACTACTGAACCAGGCAAACTTAATAAGTTCGCCCCTACTGAAAGTTCGCCCATATACTAAACAAGCGAACTTAGTAAGTTCGCATATACTAAGTTCGCTAACACAAACACAATAAACGAGATCCTCCGCACAATTTTTCAAAAATCTAAACTCTACATTGACATCAAATGCACTAATCAGATTTCTTCTAATAATTAACCGTTTATTTGCGTGATTAGCTTTATCATTCTGGTCTTAATTAAGTTTGACCTATGCATTAAAGTAGTAGTACTAAATATGAAGTGAAATAGAAATGCATGATGCACAATAGAATTCATCAATGGAGGCATAAAATTGAATACATTTATTTACCTGCTTTTTTCATTCCGACACCGCTATCGATGATAGACAAGGTGTTGTTAACCTTATCCGGAATGAGGCGGATGAAAAGCTCTGGTTGCGCATTTAGTTTGCTCTTGTCCGTCGAGCTCTGGAACCGGATTTTATCCAACGCATCAGAAGAGTTGCTAATTCCTCCAATGTCAATCGATGTATTATTATCAATTAGTCACCACCTCTCCACCCCAACTCAATTCTTCGGCCTCAAACAATGGATCACAATCGTATTCTGCATTGGTTTACTAATCCTCATAATAATTTGTCTCTGCATCTCCTTTATTGGCCGCCGCAAGGAAAAACTCAATAAAAGTTGTGGTCTAGGCTCCAGCCGCATGATGGACAGAAGGTTGCTGTCACGAAGAGGCTGGGACATCCAAACAGGCGTTTGGTCGCCGATGGTTTACTCTGGTCACAGTAATTGGTTTGTAGATATGCCACCGGCGGTGACTGGTGGTGCAGGGAGGTGCAAGAGTTATAGTGCAACTGAGCTCCATTTAGCAACAGATGGATTTAGCCAAGAGAATATGATCAACAACGGAGAGGTTTATCGTGGCATTTTGTTGGATGGTAAAAGGGTTGCAGTCAAGAAATTTATAAGCAACAGGTTTGGATTTTCTGTTTTCGGTGCATTTACAACATGCTCAAATATGATTCTGATATTAGAATAACTAGTTTTTTCCACGCGGCGGAGTTTGATCGTTATCGGTTCGGCTGGTTTGTCGAGATAAAATTTGCGTCGAAACGCATACTCGTTGCTATAACATATGATACAAAAAAACACTCGATTTTGATTACAACTTCGTTCTCAAAATATACCGTAATGTTGACAAAAAAACTAAAGAAAGCCACGCATTACGTTTTTTTTTAATTATTGAACAAAGGTTATTACTGAAAAACAAAATTATTAGAAAATTAATAAGGTTAAAAAATTACATCATATATAGTATGAGAGATGAAAACAAAAATTAAAAATGAAAACAAAAAATAATTTTTTTGAACGACAATTTGGATCACTGACGGGCCACTGGCCCACCTGATCATCTCCATCCCCACAAGAAGAAACCCACCATAGGTGAGAAAACCCCCTGACCAAACTTGGACCCCTTTTTTTTGTCACAAGTGGGACTTGAACCCAAGACCTCCACATTTTGGTGAAGGCTTGGTGATACACCTTTGCCACTTGACACCCTTTTATTGGTGAGGATACTATTCCCACTAATGCTTTTTGAATAGTTAATTAATAATCTAAATTTTTATAAATAAAGTTTTCACTCGTTTTTTTTTTTGATAAAAATCTGAATTTATTATTTAACGCCATAGAGATCAAAGCATAATCCAAACGCACAATCTAAATGGATATGTGTTATAACTTAAAATTTTTTTTGTTAATACATGAAATCACATTCTTTCCCTTTATAGATCTATCGAGTTCTCATAATTTCAAACGTTATTTGACATTTTGAATGAAAGTTTTACTAAATGGCTGTTTGTTTTATTAGTGACAATGTTGATGAATTTGTTGAACAAGTGGAAGCCGTTTGGTGCATTAGACACAAGAATGTGGTGAAACTACTTGGATACTCTATTGAAGGGGCCAAAAGGTGGTTTTTATTAGTTTCCAAGCTTTTATATAACTGTTTAATTAAAGGAGAAATAATTATATAATCATACATATATTTAGATCAAATAAGCAACAAAAAGTATTACCATACTTACCAAGAGTTACTAAGTCGTGAATTTTAGGATGCTCGTGTATGATTACATCGACAATGGAGATCTACACCAATGGCTTCATGGTCGCATAGGAAGAGTTAGCCCTCTAACCTGGAATATTCAGATGAACATTATACTCGGAATCACAAAAGGGTACACCATATATGTCTTCTTTATCCGATCCCCGATCCTTATGAGAAATCAAACATTATGTTAGTTATTGTTTTCTTGTAGGTTGGTCTACTTGCATGAGTATAGTGAACCAATTGTAATCCATCAACATTTGAAGTCTACTAGTATACTTTTAGATCACCAATGGAATCATAGGAATACTTGGTAGAGTGGCTAAAATCTAAGGTTAGTTATCAAGAGTTGGATGATATAGTAGACCCAAGTCTACCAGAACTACCATCATCAAAGGAACTCAAGAGGATCACATTGATTGCTCTTCGATGTGTCGATCCAGAGGTTGAAAACAGACCTACAATTGGAGATGTTATTCACATGCTCCAACCATGTGACTTGCTTCTTGATGACTTCATTTTTTTATAAATTATCTGCAGTAGTTTCCTTGCATTACAGAATCATATAATACTAGAGTGACCGTCTAGTTCTTAATTATATATACGTTTGAATATTCATGCAGGATTCCATAATCGATACTTGATATGTCAATGTTCTTGATTTCATTACTTCTTCCTCAAGGTATACGTATCAAATTTAAAATAATGAGTACAAGTGTTTATATGTCTTATAGTTCTTTACTTAAAACTATAACACATGAATGTAAAATGCTTCTATCATATAACCACATAAAATGTAACATGCGATCACGATATGTGTCACACACCCTAGTGTTTAAAATATTCAATAAAAACTCAGCCGCTAACTTGGATCTATTTAGGTATTTCAATTGTACACCAAACAACATTTTGTCCAAAAAGTGCAAATCCATTTTGATATTCAAGTCACTCTTCGAACTAAACTCATTTAGAACAATATTTGAAGTTTATGTCTAGAGAAAAATATTTGAAATTTATAGGTTAAAAATTAAATTCAACAATGGCCACCACGTTTTGACTCTTTAAGCCTTTTGAGTTCGTTTTCTTCTGGATTCCACCCAAAAGTATTTCAACACAATTTTGATTTATTTTATATAAAGATCACATTGTAACACCTTGTATAACTTGAAACAAAATTAAACATTTAAGTCGGATAAAATTCATCAAGGTTTCCAAAGTTTTAACCCACGGTTCTATCCGGAACCGACCCGGACCCTTTAAAACCTGAAATCTCAGAATCTTGAATCGAGCCTTTTTGCTAGAAAGGTTCTAACCCACGGTTCTAAGGGTCGGGTATGTGGTTCTTGAGGGTCAGAACCGTTTTTTGCTCACCCCTATGCTTGAGTGATGTACAGATTTGGCATCCAAGTGACCCCTTGAAGATCATCCAGTGCATGGTACATTTTACTCGATCATGTACTATAGAATAATTTTAATAGTCGAGTTATATTATCAAAAACATTAAATAGTTTGTCTTCATAAAAAATACAATTATTTTGAAATTTCTCAAACTAGGATAACGTATATTTAAAAGGGGGGCCGACCCGGTCCAGTTACTCTTGAAAGAGGACCTGACGTTTCACATTATCCTATCCTTGACGCGTATGCTTACGACCTACCGCATACAAAACATCATTAAATATTTTTTTTAAAGCAAATTTCTTTATTTCTATGGAAATGAGAATTAAACCTATTACCCTCTTAAACCTTAGTATTCCAAGAGGTTTTACCTTTACCACTGGGCCACCATCCTTGACGTGTATGCTTACGACCTACCGCTTACAAAACATCATTAAATATATTTTTTTAAAGCAAATTATTTATTTCTATGAAAGTTAGACTTGAACTCATTACCTTCTAAACTCTTGATGTTCCAAGAGGTTTGTCTATACCACTGGGCCACCAACCCTAACGACAAGTATTTGCTTTATATATCTTTATCTTTATCTTTATATAATAATATAATAATAAATAACCAGTCACATGTTACTTTCTATTGCATTTTCAGCATTCTTTAATTAATCATTCTTATTAAATATTAATATCAAGAAAATATATATTTTTAAATATTTGATATTGATATAATTATGGATACTTATTAATTAATCATGGATAACTATTATATTATTAACTAAGTGAATTTAATATAAATTAGCCTTTATTATTATGTATATAAAAAACTAATACTAGTTAAAAAATGGTTTAAAAATTAACATAAAATAATTTATAACAGTCACGCTAAAAAATATTTTTTCAAAGATTATTTGACGAGCGTATGTGTTAACAGATTATATTATATTTTAATCAACCCGGTTTTTAAAAACATAAAATTTTATTACTAGATATATAACATATATTAATTTAATCCGTGTATTACATGAGATTATAACATAGTTATTATATTTAAGCGATATGATTTTCAATGAAAATATAATAAAATCATTCCACAATATTATATATAATGTAGTTCTATTATATATTCATATTTGCAATTATCATCTTATGATCGTATCCAACCAAATTATTTTGTGGATATAACCAAAGGGACTTGCATGGAAAGTTGACTTTTAACGTAACGAAGAAATCGTGATGCGATCGAAGCCGTTAAACTAACGCACATCCAACGGTCAAAACCCACCCAACCTCTCCTGCTATCATCTGATCCCATTTTTCGACGACGTGATCTTAACGCTTTTTAATCATCTACTACGCTCACAATTACCAATTTACCCTTTCCATATCCATTTTCTCGATAATGTGATCGTGTCGATATAATCTACTTCGCTCTTTCCTCCTTCCTCTACAGATCCAACCATCAACAATCCCAATCCCCGATTTGTTTTCTTCTTACAAGGTTTGATTTTCATCTATTTATCTAATTCAGTTTTCTTCATTGCCCTTCTGATCAGTCAATCTTTTAAAATTGTGTATGATTTGATTCCAATTAATTTTAATTTAGGCTTTCCTTTTTGGCGCTTGCTTTATTGGATCGATGATTGATTGCGTAGGTGCTTTGTTTTCTCAGATCTTTGGTTTGAGTCGTTGTGTTTGATTACTGTTCGTGTATTCTGTGATTATTGATTTGAATTCTATTGGTGAATAACCCTAAATTTTGCCTTATGTCTATTGATTAGTTTCTTAGTTGTGTACACTGAGACGACATCATTAGCAAGTTAATCAATAGGTTTGGATTGAGATCGTATTGATCAAGTTCTCCTTGAGATCTGATTACTGCTAAATACTTTATGGAGTACGAATGTTTTAAGCTTTAGGTTATTAGAATTCAGATTAAGATCATGTATTCCATAGCCTTTTGCTTATTGTTCATTTAGCAAGTAATCTTAATAATTGGTGTGTTTAAAGACTGTAATCTTAATAATCCGTTTCATCACTGTAACTTCTTACATGTTTATCGAAATCTAATTAATTGGACCCTAAATAATCAAAAATATAATCATAATCACTTTTAACTAGGCGCATTACAAATTAAGGGAGTATTCATGTTAAGAGTGGTATATGCCATATCTAAAACTTCAAGGGGATGGCGGAGTGGTACACGCATGATTCCCTCTAAGATAGATTCGAATCTAGCTTCCACTTGTTTTTTTTTTAATAGAAGGTCACCAGCCTCACCACAAGCTGCGTTTTACTAGTGGTTACCGGTTAGCAGGGTATTGGTGGGTCCGTGAGTTATTTGTTGACCGGTTTTCACGGTTATCAAAAATATATATTCCATATCCATGTATGTGTGTTCTTGAATCTATATATTGGTGAATTGTATGTTGTTTCCTATCTTTAAAAGTGTTGATCTGATTTTCTTTCAGGTGTGATTGTGCCATGTGAATTTGAACAAGAGTAAGAATCGGCATTTGATTACTTATTTATTTGATTTGTGCTACACAAAGGCTGTGGGAAATCAAGACAAGATGGTGAAAAGGGGTGGTTTAATGGGTGCTCAATATTCTCTTACACTCTCTCCAGTTCTTTCTGTTTGGGAATGTCTTATTCGTAAAATGAGGTATTCATTCAGACCCGAGTGGATGTAGGGGAAGAGAAAAAGAGTGACTGCTACATTTGTTTAGTCTTTCAGTTCATAGTACAAGATAGCAAAAGAAAGAAACTAATTAAAAACAATCATAATTCATAGTAATGATTTATACTTTTTTAGAGAAAATTTTAGATTTGAGTAATTAAAGAAAGTTTTAGTTTTTAATATAGAATTAAGGTATAATGGAGTCTGGTAAAGCACCGTCTAGTGTTAGAAAGGTTAAGAAGAAGCAAGTGAAGGACGAATTGGATCGTATCAAACAGGCCGAGAAGAAAAAAAGGCGTTTGGAGAAAGCCCTTGCAGCATCAGCAGCCATAATTTCTGAGCTGGAAAAGAAGAACCAAAAGAAGAAAGAAGAACAACAAAGGCTGGATGAAGAGTGTGCTGCCATAGCTGAGGCAGTTGCTTTGCAGGTATTGATTGGTGAAGAATCAGACAAATCATGTGTTCAAGTCATGATGCAGAGGGAAGAAGAACGGTATCCTTGGGGATACTGTGCCAGTAACTTTGAACTTTTTGTGGGTAACAGTCATGCTAGAACGACAGCTACTGTCAAACCACACTCCCATCAACTTGTAGGTAGTCCGAATGGAGATACAAGTTGGGTTTCTGATGGTTGTGGAGGATCCGGATATCAATGGAATGGATACGGGTTGAGTGATGGCGGGTGTTTCTTGAGTGATGTTCAGGCACCGTATGTTATGGAGAGAGGCTGGGAAGCTGCAGAAGCCATTTCTTCCCTCCAGATTGCAGATGATGGTGTGAATGCCTTTGTGTTTCAATAGAATGATGAGAGGGTGAATGCATATTTAAGTGTTATGTTTGATGCAATGATGGTTTATTTTGTGTGTATTTACAGAGATCTTGATGAATCATTCTCTCTATTATGACTGCATGGTTGCCTTTTGTGTTCATTTGATCTGGTACTAGTGTTGCTGTTATCATTATTATTAATATTAAATAACAAAACAAAGCCCAAAGATGATGTTTGTTGTTGCTTTGCTTTATATCGACATTGTGTTGGTGGTTATATATAGAGGTGCTCAAAAGAACCGGAACCGAATCCGATCCGATGGATTATCCGAAACCGGATCCGGCTAGAACCGGTTTTTTTGGAACCGGACCGGATTTTTTGAGAACCGCCGGATCCAGAACCGGTTCCAAGGTTTTGTCCGGACCGGATAAAAATCGGACAAAAATCGGACAAAATGGAACCGGACAAAATCGGACACAAAAAAATCCGGAAAAAAAACCGGTTCCAATCGGATAAAACCGGATCCGATCCGGAACCGGTTCCAAATAGGTTCCAAATCTCCACTCCCATAACCGGATCCGATCCGGAACCGGTTCCAATGGGTCCGGTTCTTGACCATCGTTGACGGAACCGGTCCGGATCGGATCCGAAACCGGTTCCGGAAAAAAACCGGTTTGTGCACCTCTAGTTATATATATGTTCTCGTATTTCTTCAACAATTTGTTGCGTAACTAAAAACAAATGGGATCAGTTTCAACTAAAATTTTGGCTCATATTCTAAATGTTATGCAACCAAATATGTACCTTCAAAGTTCAACCACATTGATCAATCTGAAAGTGAAACTTCTTGAAGCAGAACATGATTATCATAATATTATAAACCAGCATATATGCATTTGATAAATGGCAAATCCACAAAAATAGAGGAGAATGATGGAATACAGTAGATTTGGTTCACGCAAACTTTGTGCAGGAATAGAAAATAACATAGACAAATCCATACATGAACAAGACGGATGGTTTACCCCATCTCTAAAGCTTGTACACAAACAGGCAGCACGAGATGTTTTACATCTCATGTGACCTCAGAGATGCTGTTTCATACTCCTGTCTTTGTTGTGGTGGTTTCTGAACTTGGTTGTCCCCATTTTCAAGTGTAGTACTGGTTGATGGTTTTGCTCCAGCAGACACGAGATTTTTAAACCAAGCAGGTTGTTGGAGTCTAGGGGAGTTTCTGTTTGTACCGCCAAGGGAATCTGGAGAACCCGGGGTGGTATTATTTGAAGTGATCCCCGCGAGAAATCGATATGCCACTTTGCTAGCTGTCACAATCTCTGTTTTAGCTTGTCTGAACTATATAAAAAAAGAAAAAGGAAGTTGTGTTAGGTCAGAAAGATTGAACTGAGAACTAATAGTCTGATACCGCAGCATAGAATCACGTAGTAGATAAATGATGCTCACCCGCATAGCTGTGGTTTCTGCTATCTCTACAGCAGTGTCACCAGCATTAGCAAACCTGTTCACCCAACCTGCAAAATAGCGTCTCAGAACGAAGTTTTACAGGTGCAAGGCCCTCAACTCCTAACTAAGGTCATGTCAGTTTCAAATTCTAAAATAATACATGCAACAATCTGAAGCAGTCCCTGTAGAAAATCATCCATAAACATATTGAAAAGCACTGCAAAATCACTTGGTGGTTCCATCACGCGACGAAGAAAAAATTATTGCCGTTTTTTGGAAGCAAGTGATAAACCAACCTGGAAGTTTAGAGACACCAAGGCGTTCACAGAAGTCGTTACAAAAGTGATTGCAGTTTTTTGAAAGCAAGTCATAGCAGTTTCCAGGCCACTCTCTGCTAAGTTCCCTCAGGATCTGGTTGACCTTAGATTTGGATAAGCTTGTTTTACCAAGGACAATACATTCACGATATGTGTACATTGGGTTCTTTTTGGCAGGGCAACTGAACACTCCACTGCCTTGCTCACAGAACCCAAATGACCATTCATCCTCTCCATAAACCTGTCATAACAAACATGTTACATACAACTATACAAGCACAGAACACCACTAGACATTATAGGGGACAAAGACCTTCTGAACTAACAAGAAGTTTTCTCCACAGTTTGGGTCCACTCCATCAAAATCATAGATTCAACAAATGAGAACTTACATAGAGTAAAGTGACAGAATGGATTAGATATGTCACTCATAAGTATACATTTCCTTGATATTTACACATGTTAAAGTATGACACATTGACACTACTGTGTAATAGACAACAACCAACAACAATTATACCCAGTAAAATCCTACCAATGGCAAAGCTATTGGTATGGTCTGGGGAAGGTGAGATGTAGGCAAACCATATCTCTATCCCTAAGGACAGAGAGGCTGCTTCCAGGGAGAACCCCACCTCCAAAAACCACGTCCAGGCAAGAAAAGTAACCAAGATCTAATAATATAGTAACGGTACTCTACCTACCAATACTAAGTGGTGAAAAAAAAGGGGAAAAAAACAGATAACATCATACATACAGCAAACCAGGAAGAATGTAACATGCATATGTCCTCATAAGTCTAGATAAAACTAAGCCCCTAAAATAAAGCCAGGACAAATACAATCCCTGATGTCGTTAAAGGACAGTTACGAAGGGCTTTTCTCCCCAAATTAAGGCATTTGTGGCATGATCTTATAATAGTTCAACATTTCTGAGATTCAGACGGATTATAAACCTCCATATCTACTTCAGTCATTAATCAATACTACGATTTAGTAAACCAACTAAAATAGATGAATCTAGAAACCTAAAAGTCCCACAAAACGTTCAATAAACAATATCATAGACAAAAATTAACAAGAGGAACAGGAATTGAAACCCTAGATCGTGTCGACATGAAACTAATTACTAGAAGATATAGAAAGACCTGAACGGCGCTGTGGAAAATGCCGCCGATACCGATGCCGTCTTTGAAAATCCTGTTGATCTGAACGATTGTGTTGTTGGTATTGTCTGAACCAGTATTCGTTATATCGTATACGTGGAGCGTAACCTCTGTCATCTCCACCGCTCTGTGAACTTGATCCACAAACCCTAACCCTCTCTCTTGATTTCAAATCAATTCTTCCGTTTCAAATTCGAGAGCAAAAGATTCAGATCAGACTACAATAACATTGATTACAAAACACATCATCGTGACGATCAGTATCTATCTTCTATCGAGGCTTTCTTCATTCGCTGTCGCAGCGTCACGAGTACAAACGTGGTTCAATGATGAGTAAAAGTGGAAGGATTACTCACTTTCTGTGAGTTTCCCAAATTTGATATTTTGAATATTCTATTTATTATGGGCTTCTGTATTTATAAAGTCTGAAGATAATAAGGTTACTTGTAACGACTTATTTTAAGTCACACTCACGATAGTTTAAGTTTTGGATTTTAGAAATATAGAATATCTATACTGTCCTAGAGTGGTTTCTTTATTATTATTTAACTAAAAAATAAATTTTCATTTAAAGGTTTAAAAAAAAAAGATGAATTTATCCTTGTGAATTAAAAAAAAATGAAAACAACAATCATAAAACTTATTAGTATTTCATGGTGTTATATCTTCAAAATTAGATTTGAGAAAAATAATGTGGAGTTATGCATCTACTTTTGTTCGTCGATAATATTTCTTTTCATTAGCTATTGGGTGTCTACTATTGGTGGCATATGATTTTTTCTTTCCATCAATGTCGACTTAAATGTAAGATAATACCTTTCACCCTTGCATTGCATGTTTACAAAAATTCTCAAAACACCGTTATTTTATGTCATATTGAATACATTGATCTTCATGTCAATTTTGTTCGTTTTACTGGTCCTGTAACTTACAACCCGTAAAGTATAAACGGATAACAGAAAACAACCAAAACAAATCGACCCCTTGTTACCTACCATCGTTGGTCAACAGTTGTGAAAAAACCTGGTTTGTTCTCGAGCCCGAAACTGAACCCTCAACGTTGCTCGACCCAGCACCAGATACAATCTCTGCTTGACCCATGCTGACTGCATCCACACTTTCAGTTTCTTGAATCTGAAGTGCATATTCCAAGTTCCATAACACATCACCCATGGTCGGTCTATCGACGCCATAATCCGCCAAACATTTCTCAGCCGTGTCCCCGTACTTTTTCAAAGACCCTGGTTTTATCTGGTCGGCAATACGTGGGTCCACAATCTTTTTAAGCAGCCCTTTCCTCTGCCACTGAACCGCCCACTCACCTAAGTTGACCTCTTCCCCGGCCCAGCAACGGGTCAACAGCAGGCCGAGCACAAAGTACTTCAAAGAGCACAACCCCAAAAGAATAAACATCAGATTTATCAGTAAGTTGTTGCCTTCGAAAGTACTCGGGATCTAAATACCCAAAACTACCCTTCACGCCTGTGCTAACATGAGTCTCACTCAAACACGGGCCAGACCTCGAGAGCCCAAAATCCGCCACCTTCGCGAGGTTAGATTCATCAAGTAATATATTTGTGGACTTCACGTCTCTATGAATGATACCTTGTGCTGAACCCGTGTGAAGGTAATGAAGCCCGCGTGCAGCCCCAATGCATATTTCAAGCCTCTGTTTCCATGACAATGGAGGTAGGTTCGACCCGTATAAGTGATTCTTTAAAGGTCCCTTTTCCATGTACTCATATACAAGGATCATTTCAGACTGTTCTTCACAGTAACCAACTAATGAAACAAGATGGCGATGTCGAATCTTGGACAAAATCGTAATTTCACTCTGGAACTCTGGGAGCCCTTGTCTTGAACCGGGAACACATCGTTTCACTGCAACTTTGATATTTTCACGAAGAACCGCTTTGTAAACTATACCAAATCCACCCGAACCGATTATCAGACTTTTATCAAAATTATTCGTTCTAGACTGTAACTCGAGAAAAGGGATCTTCAACTTGTTAACATAATTTGTTCCTTCCGAAAGTTTACTATGCGAACTCCCGTGAACACGTAACGGGGTCCACCCGATGCTTTCGGCCTGTCTTGTTTTCGCTCTAGTTTTCTTTCTCAGTTTCAAGAGAATCAAGATTGCCAAAATCCCACAACAAGAAACAATCAACCCTCCTACAATTAAACAAATCCAAACCCAAATGTTCTTCTTTTTTGTTGATGGTTTCTGACCTACAGGGTTCACTATCTTCATAATCTCCACGCCATTCAAAATCGCGTTCTTTCTCAAACTTGTACTCAAATCAGACGGGCCAACGCTTATCTCCAAAACCCCTGATCTATCAGAATCAACAACGAAATCGGCATAAAAAGGCGAAGCCAACACATGAAACGAAAGTGACGAAAGATCAAGATCCTTGTATGCTAGGAACCCGTTAATATACACATTGAAATACAACTGATTAATCGAAAGACTAACAATATCACAGAAATGCAACCTAACAAAATGCCGGGCACCACCACGCGAATCAACCGGGAAACCCCATGTTAGATTGAACATAGAATTTACAATCAGGTTACCCCTGTTCATTTCTTGAGCGGTCATATAAACATTATCAGGAGCAACTTCTTTTGAAGCACCACCCTTTTGGTAATTTGGGATTTGTGTGGTGGTGACAGTTTTTGCAGATGATTTTATGGATAAAAAATCCTCATCAGGAACCCAATTCCTCCAAAGGGTGTCATTAAAAGGTGTTAATTTTGAACCACCTACATTGATTCTATGAACAGTTTCTAAAATCTGAGATGATAGATTTTTGAATTCTTGAATTCCACCAACACTAATTGACTTTGCTCCACCGTCAACAATAAGATCAACCGGAGCAGAGAACACTTCAATTGCATTAATAAACGCAAACCCATTATTCCCCGAAGGATCAAACGTTATATCGAGGTGGAATTTATCTAGCATTAGTATAAACTCCTTAACAAGAGTCAACTCAGTACGAAAATTGGTCAAAATTAAAACCCCGTTGACCAAAACACTGAAATTTGAATTGCCCAGATTAAAACTCCGAGAGTTAAACGGAAAAAAATGGAGACGTACCAAATGGGTTCCGGTTTTGTTGATCTCAAAACTGTAACTTGAAACGCTACTGAAAAGCCTGGCAGTAGCGTAAAGATCAGAAGAATTCTGGTTCGGGTTTGAGAGACTGGTTGACTTGTCTGAGGATGTAAAACCCGACCCGGGTTTATTCGAATCAGCCAGGAACTCTCTGCCGGCGATGATGGCGTTTGTGTTTGAGCCGCAGTTGATGAGGAAGTTGTCTTGAGGTGTGAAAGCCATGGAGAACATAAAGATTTGAAAGAGAAAGTAAGAAATTAAGAAACTTGTCGGCATTTCTGTTTAAAAAAAATGTGGGTTTCTCAGAAAATGTAATAAGGGTGAGATTTGAAGTGGAGAGTGGGTGGTAGTGAGTGGAAAAGGAGAGTGTGGTGGGGATACAGAAGGTTGAAAAATGGGTGAAAAGGTAGGGTTATGACTTATGATGGCATGGGTTTATGGAAAACTTAAGAGACAGCAATACAATGGAGACGGTGGATGATGATATGTGAATTGTGATTTTGTCCGTAAGCACGATGTTTGTCAATTTTGGTGTATGCTAAATAATTTTAAAATTAATCAGGAGGCTTTTTTTCAAACTTTCAAATTTTCAACTCCACATAGATGGCTAGATCTATCACTGAGGAAGAAAAAACTACTAACTCATGAATTTGTTTTTGTTCTACATGTGAAAACTTTCTAATAGGTCACATATCCACAGATTACTCTCATTCAATCATGTTTAACTGTGGAGTTAACCTATCATCCGCAGCCTATGCTCATTAAAGAACATGTTACTAAAAATATAAAACAAAATTAAAGAACATACATACATAACACTCCTCTCTCTCTCCATCTCCCTCTCCCCTCTAAAACGATCACCACCAAATCTCCAGCCAAAACTTAATCCCCGGTCAAACCCACCACCTGAAATCGTCACCCGACCACCACCATGACCTGAAGACCATCGTCCAACCACCACCTCCTAATTTAACTATTTTTTAGGAAAGGGTTTTTCAAGAGTTTTCATGGCGGAGGTTTGGTAGCGACAACAACCACCAAACTTCTGACCTAAACCCACTTTGTTTAACCGTGAAACGAAGGTAAATCCACTTTGATTTAAAGATTTAAGGGAAGGAGGTGGGGATGATCGGTGGTGGTGATCTTCTTATCACTTATAACACACACTTATTACACGAGTCATGAGCAGTTTTCTCTTAAATACTTGACTATTGTTCATTCCAAATTACCTTGATCAATCATCTCCCTGGAGCTTGTAAAATAATTTCTCTTAACATCCTAAAATTACAGTGAAGTGTTCAAGAAAAACGAACACACATGTATTGTGTGTTTTCTACGTGTGGCAACAAGATATTTGATTTAAAGATTTTAGGGAAGGAGGTGGGGATGATCGGTGGTGGTGATCTTCTTATCACTTATAACACACACTTGTTATCCGAGTTCATGAGCAGTTTTCTCTTAAATACTTGACTATTGTTCATTCCAAATTACCTTGATCAATCGTCTCCCCGGAGTTTGTAATATAATTTCTCTTAACATCCTTAAATTGCAGTGAAGTGTCAACAAAAACGAACACACATGTATTGTGTGTTTTCTACGTGTGGCAACAAGATAGTTGCACGAAAATATCATATACCAGATTGCCAACTAGTCATCGTGTCTATAACTCAACATTTTCAATGTAGTGTACATCTTTATCGTTGAATGCGTGTGAGAGTTGTAAATGTGCTTGTCGTCAGTCCACTCATATTGGTCGGATTCGTATGATCACCATTTAGTCTGGATTATTGGACTCCATAATGATTGGCTTCAACATTTAGCTCGAGAATAATACGTTTGAAATCATGGCGTTTGACTTCATACATGCTAATTCTATACCACGACAACCTTATAACCAGATAAACATTTGTAAGGCCCCAAACCCGGGAGGCCTAACTTATTGGATTTACTCATTCACAAGCAGTTCTTAAACATGAATATCAGATAACGCAGCGGAAAATTTCATTTAAACATAACTTAATCGTTGTTCATACATGCGGAAGCGTAAACATAGTTTAAAACATATTTACATCATAACTAAACATAACGGGATGCCAGTCTTCAAAAGCAGTCGGGTAACTCTTCATCTCTAGCCAAGCATCACCGTCCATCCTCATCACCTGCCTTAACCTGAATGTGTACACTTAAAAACGTCAGCTACGCTGGTGAGTTCTAGTTTTCGTTCGTTTTAAGAAATGGTTCATCATTCAAACATTCAATAGGGTTTAACATTCGTATAAGAAAACAGGGCCTTTCATTCGTAAACCTTCGCATATTTAAACACAATCATTTGTTTAAAACATTAACATTCATTTAAGTCATACATTATTATCTAAATCTGTATCGTTACGCGTCTCTATGTCCCCGTAGGAACTTTTAATGTTGTGGGCAACCGTTACGTATCGCCGTCATTGCCACAACCATACCACTACGTTGGGTCAACCGTTACGTATCGCCGTCATTGCCCAACCCTTTAATGCGTGGGGTCAACCGTTACGTATCGCCGTCATTGCCCAACACGCATCTTTCCTTTGGAAATCAACCGTTACGTATCGCCGTCATTGATTTCCCATTACCTCGTTCGCTTAGGATGATCGTCATCACCCGAGTAACCGTCGTTACTCCCTTACCAGTTGTACAACATCAAAACCATTGACATGCCACAGAGACATTGCCCATGTTGTTCTTGTGGTAACTATGGCTCACTGTCCATAATCTACCACAAGGCTGGGAATCACATTCCCAGACTTCATTCGTCAATTCCATTCATTCGACAGATTAGATTTGTAATGACTTCTTTAAAACATTTGCCCCTTTTTGTTTTCTTTTCATAAAACCTTTCCTTCACTTTCAAAACCCTTTACCTTTTCATTAAACCATTTCTTTATAACATTCGTTCGTAAGCATTTCGTTCATAAACTTTCTTTCCATAAACCCTTCGTTCCAAATCATTTCCTTTCGTAAACGTAGTTTCATAAACATCATTTTATAAAACATCATTTCATAAAACATCATTTCATACGTGTACACACCAGCCCGAAAACATTATATAAAAACATTTAAAAGAGGGCTTCTAGAACTCACCTTATAAGCTAGTCTCGGTTGTCCTAATCAAGGGTCCAACCACGTCACTTCCGATCTGAATTGAGTAGTTACATACACATCAGACCATTACCGACTCTAACGGTTTAACCATTCTAGACATACTAATCTCTACTCAACAGCCTGATGTCTGCGCACTTAGCAAGTGCGCAGACCCTGCCTCCTGCGCACTTAGCAAGTGCGCAGGTCCTTCCTCCTGCGCACTTAGCAAGTGCGCAGGTTCCTCCTCCTGCGCACTTAGCAAGTGCGCAGGACCTGCTCCGTGCGCACTTAGCAAGTGCGCACGACCTGTTCTTCGCGAAAAACCCTAACTTTCGCATTCGGTCTGATCATGTAAAGATCCCGAACATGTTGCATCCAAAACGTTCGTTTTCCATTAAGGAATTCGATTCTATGATTATCTTTCAGTTTCATCCACAAAAACGTCCGATTTTCACCCAAGACCCGAAAACCCAAAAACGAACTAAAAACTCAGATTTAGGTCGGATCGTTACCTGAATCGAGCTTCTGATCTGGAGGTTCTTCTCACGAGTGCAAGAGACACGAGCGGGTGCAATCTTGTGCGATTCCGACACTTTCTTTCTCTACGGTTTTCTCTCTCTAGAATTGCAAATGAGAGAAAAATGTGGTGACCCTGGCTATTTATAGGGGAGACCTCCCTAAGCCCGGTTCGCGACTGACCCGGCCCGACTTCGGCCCGCTTGAACTCGTTAACTTTATTTCTCGACATTTTGGGATGTTACAACATTAGTATAAGAATGAAATGTACAAAAACATTTAATGTGATACGGCCATACATGCAATGTATTAAATACAACATCCCATCAATGGCGGAAAGGATCTTGTAGGCAAAAAAGCCATTGACATATAGAAGGAAAAGACGATGTGATATTTAATACGACAAAGACCATTTAAAATAACCTTATCAATGAGAGAATGTAGGCTCTAATTTAATACTTACATTTACTATTCTCATTAGATATTCTTCCAACCAAAAGATACTGATTCTCATCTTGAAGACGAGTCACATAGAGAAATTTCTTCTCTTTGTGGTGAAGTTTACGACTTTTAATTTGTGCGGTCTAGATAGAGCTCATCGTTTTATCGTTTCACAATCGTTAAAAATACTATATAAGGTTACTCTGACATTTATTTGTAGTATCAATAACTACCCATTTTTTTCATTCTCTCTTATTTGAATAACTATCATATTTATTTTCATTAAGTACTTAGATGAATAGTTACTCTTTATCTCGAATTTTAATCAACTATCATGTTCTAAGTTTGATCAATGCCTTTAATAATGTGATCGAAGATGTCCAATATTTACCTTTAATTTGAAAGTTCAAGATAAATCTTTAACTTTGAGAATGACTTTATCCATTTTGTAAATCATCGTCAATCTCTAGCCTCTCAATATATGGATTAATTTAAAAACGGACGCTGGATTCAACTATAAACAAATCACCTATTTATAGCTTGATTACTTTATTTAAACGAAATTGCTATACAATTTTAAACGATTTAGATTTAAAAAATTTAAGTTAGATGTTTGAAGATAAATCAAATATTGAAAAAGAAAACATTTTAGAATATGTTCAATTTAAAATATTTAGATATCACTAAAATTAATGAGTTATACATTTCAGTTCAAGTGGTTTGACTAAAATAATCATTTTAATATAAAAGTTTAAAAATTATTTTTTTAGTTAATTTGTTTTAATTTTGTCTCAATCAACTCCGACTATTTAATGTCTATCTAATTTTTCTGTTAAGTTATTGTAAAAAATAAAAATATCCCCAACTTAAAATTGTTACTCAAGCTACTTAACCCCATCTATTTTTTTTGGGTTCATATGATCTTGTAGCTTAGTAGCACCAATAATTGTTTTTTTTTAATAAAATGGAGTGAATTTCAATCTAGTAATTGTTTTTTTTATAAAACTAGTTGGTCATGCCCTTCGCTTTGCGACGGGATGGACCGGTTTTTAGAAAAATTTTAACGCATGCACATTATCATAGGTAAAAATACCAGAACTAAAATATCGGCGACGACGGATCGATTAAAAAACTTAAACGTGGATGTAACCGCAAACGTTTGTAAAAAGCAAAGTTAAAAAAAAAAAAACACAGGTGACACCATCGCTTAAGAACGCGAAAAAAATAAAGTCAAAGCGGCGCAAAAACCAAATAAAATAAAACTAAAAAAGTAAACGAAACTTGGAAGTGGATTTGACGGGCTGCACGCTTCGCCTATACCCACGCTTCACGGCTGGTGTCGAGTCGTTAATAAAATACAAATGAAAACGTAGACGCAACGGTAAAAATAATGTTAATAAAAGGGAAACATAAAACTAAATAATAAAAAAAAGAAAAAAAATACCGATTTGGGTCGTCGACAACCATAAAAGTTAATACCAATACGGGTTACGATAATACAAATACCGATAATGATGTTGTTCGATCATAATAGGTTCAGCTCGTCACGGTATCACAATGTTAATGACACTCGCTATAGGCAATGATACAACAAAAACTCGATTTTAAATACAACTCCGTTTTAAAAGAAATTTATATTGTAACGTTGACAAAAAAAACTAAAAACAGTCGTGCTGTCCGTATTTTAGAAAAAGTTAACGATTAAACATTATTAAAAGAAAACGAAATTAATAGATAATGAAACGGACTAAAAGTGTAAATTTATATATAGTATAAGGTTTAAACTAAAAATGTAAAAAAAATATATATAACACGCGTCAATCAATAAATGGGATTTGTTACTGTTCCCTATCGTTGCACTTTAAACTGAGTTTATAATGGAGTGAATTTCAATCTATATATAATGAAACTTAATTATGTGGTATTTATGAGTTAAAAAATATTTAAAAATAAAATAAAATTGTAAGTGGAGGCATTTGTTTAAAGTCTCAATCTTATCTTATTTGACGTTTCTTCCGGAATCGTATTTTAATGAGATCATGTGACTTGTGGGACCGGAATTCCAATTTTGTTTTCGTTTCCCAGTGTTGCGTTTTTATGCTCACTTTACTAGTAGGGCCTACCGGCCTAAATTCTTTCTTTAACGTTAAATACTTGAATGTTTTTAACCCATGATCTTAGCTTAGTGACCTTTTTTTTACCTAAGCCTTTTTTTTACTAATTCTTTTTCAACCATTTTTTTCTTTTTTTTTTACCTCGAATATTAAACTCCATATATACATTACGTCAGCTTTTTTTTCTTTCTTTTTTCCGACTAATTTGTGTTGGGTAATGATATGTGTTGGTAAATTCCGCCAAGCCTATACATGATGTAAATTTGGACTTTTCTGAGAATGCTTCGAGCCTGTATGGTTTTGTCAAATCATCTTCTGCGGATCTGTTGGATCTGGCACCTAGTAGGTCATGCAGGTGACCTAGTGCTTGTTTGCTTGCTGGTCCTTCGGATGGTCATGTGGCGTTGTGGAGCGTGAGCTGTTGCGCTGCGGAGTACGCGTGTGCCAATGGGTTTTTAGTGAAAGTCAGATTGGTTCTTACTTCCGCAAGCCTAACCTCGCGTGCCCAGTTTTCATAGGCATGGCGCAAGATTTGATAGTTGAACAGGGAGTTCAGGCTAGCTTATCCACAGGGGGTGTTAGGTTGATGAAAGAGGAATGAGCTCTAGGATAAACTGACGGACCTACAAAACGAGCAACGCCGTTAGTCTCGCCATAGGGAAGGGGGGTTTTCCTGTGACCACCCTCCGATGTGAGGATAAGTATTGAAGTTAAGATAATCGGGTATTTAGTGACAGTGTGGTTTGAGTAAAATAACATGTATAAGTCCTAAGTTTAAAAAGTTACAAGTTTAGGGCATGTAGTTTCAATTTTATAACATGTTTGGGTATTAAGACAATATTTCATTAAATATTCTTTTAATTTTAAGTACAATGACTTTTTTACCCTTGACTATTAAAAAATAAAAAAATATATATTACAGGGACTAGTTTGTAATTTACTTAAACAATAATTAAAAATATAAAAAAACTCAATCTTCCCCATATCTCCTCCAGCTCCGTGTAATACCTCCAACGAATATCCGACGTCTACTATGAACACCCATCTCTATCTCGAACACCCATTTACGAGACAAAGATGGGTGTTCGAGATAGAGATGGACGTTCGTAGTAGACGTCGGAGATATTACACGGAGCTGGAGGAGATATGGGGAAGATTGGGGGGTTTTTTATTAAGTTTTTTTCTATTGTTATATTTTTAATTATTGTTTAACTAAATTACAAAGTAGTCCCGGTAATATATTCTTTTTATTTTTTAATAGTCAAGTGTAAAAAAGTCATTTTACTTAAAATTAAAAGAAAATTTAATGAAATATAGTTTTAGTATCTAAACCTGTTATAAATTTGAAACCACATGCCATAAACTTGCAACTTTTTAAACTTGGGAATCATACATGTTATTTTACCCAAACTACAGACTCTAAACTTACAACTTTTTAAACTTAGAACTCATACATGTTATTTTACCCAAAACACATGACCTACTATTTGTGTAATTAACTCTAAAAAAATTAAAAGTCTTTTTATTTGTGATGGCTGTCAAAATCTCACGTTGGCTTATTTGGCTTGATCCCAGTTTGATATCACGGTTGTTCAAAATCTGAGCAAAGAAATCGGTTTGGAATTTTGACATAATTGATGCAACTGGACTCAGCAATCGATATTCACTCTTACATCTATATCTAAACACTCAGATCGATTTCAATCGGTGAGAGGATGTCGTCGCATTCTCTCTATCTTCAGTCGCCTCCCATGCGTACGACGTTATAGCGGTGGCTGCAGCTATCTTCCTACCAAAGGAAAACAAAACTGACTCATTACTCGCTATCGCGAAATCATAATTCTGATGCTACACTATCTTCGCCACCTGTGCTTGCTCCGTCTTATGGTAACTCCAGTCGTCGATGTGTAAAGGTCAAATCAAGTTTCAATTTCCCGCTCATTTCTCCGTCAGATCACTGGGGCAATTGGACTGCTCTATTTTCCATCGGAGTGATTGGTAGCTGGTAATCTCTATTCTCTAGGATCTCGATTATATTTCACATCGGAGTCTAAATTTTGAAGTTAATGATCTTCCAATTAGTTGATGTTATATGTATAAGGTCAGAGAAGATGATGAGTGACCAAAGTTTCATGTATTAAGAGGTGCAATATGTTATATTTATGCATTTTGATATGTGAAATACAAAGGTTTTGTGTAGCCATGCATGTGCAGGTGTTGGAAGCTTAAAGTATGATTTTGGAAGATATTAGGCGAGAAATGCACGAGTCGGAAGAGACTCGGAGAAAACGGGGCAAAATGCAGGGTCAGCGTAAGGCTACGCTGCTACAGCGTAAGCCTACGCCGAAGCCAAATTGCAAACAGAAGCATCAGAGGGTCAGCGTAAGGCTACGCCATATCGGCGTAGGCCTACGCCTAAGTATTTTCTTCACAGCGGCTTCCAGTGGACCGGCGTAGGCCTACGCCCTCCCAGCGTAAGCCTACGCTGGGTGCGTTTCAGACGCGGAACTTCGGCGAAACAACCGATTTTCAATGTTTAATTAGGTTTTTCTTCCCCAAATTCGAATCAATCTTTTACACCACAGTTCTTGGGGCGATTTTGGAGTTCTTGGAGGATAAAGAACACGATTCTAACATCCGATTGAAAGATTGAAGATGATTTCCACCACCATGAGCGGCTAATCCACCGGTAATCATTCCCGGGTGGATTGTTTGTAAGTTTTTAGGGTTTTATCATGTGCTAGCTTTGAGAAACAATTCTTGTAATCGTTTGGTTTGAAACACTTGAATCTTTGTGTTTAGTATGGGTATGAACTCACGGGAGTTGATAAATTCTTGCACCATTGACCCCGTTAGATGATAATTGCTATGAACTTTGATTTATGTTGAATCTATTGATTAATCTAATTCTATATTGCATACATTTGTCTCGATTTCATTCGTGAATATTGTCTTACACTATTTGCCGATGATGTATGAATGTTGATGTTCTTGGTTAGATTTGGATAACCATTCGATTGTTTGAACTCAAATGTTGGTGTGATAATTTCTAATTACTTGTGAACTTGAAACCCGGGTGTGATACCCTTTTTAATTATTGTTTACAACTTAAACCGTTTTGTTTGGTACTTGATTTGTTTGTTGAGTTAATAAAGTTTTCACTTAAATCATTGATTGTGCTTGGTCAGAAAGACCCGTTGTAACTTCATAATTTGCATTGTTAATTGAAGTTGAGCACCGACCACAAACTCTTCGTGGTTCGACACTCTTCTTACCCTAACTAGTTTAAGGTGATTAGGACACTCTATTTCTTTATCTTTGACCGGTCCCTTCAACACCGATCAAATTTTGGCGTCGTTGCCGGGGTGGCAACCCGGCTTGTGATTGCTTGTATTTTGTCTTTTCTTTGTTTTGTTTTGTGTGTTTTAGTTTTCGTCACCATAGCAACACTCAAGTGTGGGGAAGACTCATGGAAGACTTACGAGTCCATTTTTGGTGATGGTTCAAGCACTCTATGATCACCTCTAATCAGGTCCACGTACTCTTTCTCGTATTTATGTTGCTTTGATTGAACGAATTTGTTTTTGTTTATTTTGGTGTGTTTATGTTTGAAACTTGGTTGATTGTGATTGGGTTGGTGCTTATGGTTATGGGAATCTTTGAGTTGGATATTGAGAGTTATTGGGTATTGGTTATTTTTGCACCCACTAACCGCTTTTACATTTCATAACTTTTTACATTGGAACAATGTAAGGTTCAAGTGTGGGGATGTGGAAAATCTTGGAAACAGGTCCCCAGCGTAAGCCTACACCACCCCAGCGTAAGCTTACGCTGGGTACGTTTCAGACGCCGAACTTCGACGAAACAGCCGATTTTGAAGTTTATTTAGGGGTTTCTTCCCCAAAATTCGAATGGATCTTTTACACCACAGTTCTTGGGGCGATTTTGGAGTTCTTGGAGGATAAAGAACACGATTCTAACATCCGATTGAAAGATTGAAGATGATTTCCACCACCATGAGCGGCTAATCCACCGGTAATCATTCCCGGGTGGATTGTTTGTAAGTTTTTAGAGTTTTATCATGTGCTAGCTTTGAGAAACAATTCTTGTAATCGTTTGGTTTGAAACACTTGAATCTTTGTGTTTAGTATGGGTATGAACTCACGGGAGTCGATAAATTCTTGCACCATTGACCCTGTTAGATGATAATTGCTATGAACTTTGATTTATGTTGAATCTATTGATTAATCTAATTCTATATTGCATACATTTGTCTCGATTTCATTCGTGAATATTGTTTTACACTATTTGCCGATGATGTATGAATGTTGATGTTCTTGGTTAGATTTGGTTAATTAGATTTGAATAACCATTCGATTGTTTGAACTCAAATGTTGGTGTGATAATCCCTAATTATTTGTGAGCTTGAAACCCGGGTGTGATACCCTTTTAATTATTGTTTACAACCAAAACCGTTTTGTTTGGTACTTGATTTGTTTGTTGAGTTTATAAAGTTTTCACTTAAACCATTGATTGTGTTTGGTCAGAAAGACCCGTTGTAACTTCATAATTTGCATTGTTAATTGAAGTTGAGCGCCGACCACAAACTCTTCGTGGTTCGACACCCTTCTTACCCTAACTAGTTATTCCGAAGCTTATGAATTTCATTGCTTAAGAACTGCAGCCTACGTGTCATATATCGTGTTCCAGCGTGATTGAAACACCACTGGGTTAGGTTCGTTCATAAAATAATAATAAAAGCTAAAAACATGCACCCATCGATCCATAATTCCATAATTTTCAAAAACATATAAATTGGTGTTTATAATGGTGGGAAATTTATATGGTTTAACTCGGGCCTAAACATGACCTTGAGATTGAATTAGGCTAAGTCGTAGCTTTCTGAGTATGAGACCCATAGATAGACCGTTGGCTTGGTAATAGATAGAATAATAGATCACATAATCGGGTGCTCGAGGCTCGGTGGTTGGGTTTAGTCGGATAGAAATACCAATTGTTACAGTCAATGCGTGATTATGTTTTAATTGTATGAGATTATGAGAGCAGGTTTCAATTATGATTCCATTGCATAATTCTTTTTCGGGACGCAAAAGAGTAAGTGTGGGGATATGATGAGTGACCAAAGTTTCATGTATTAAGAGGTGCAATGTGTTATATTTATGCATTTTGATATGTGGAATACAAAGGTTTTGTGTAGCCATGCATGTGCAGGTGTTGGAAGCTTAAAGTATGATTTTGGAAGATATTAGGCGAGAAATGCACGAGTCGGAAGAGACTCGGAGAAAACGGGGCAAAATGCAGGGTCAGCGTAAGGCTACGCTGCTACAGCGTAAGCCTACGCTGAAGCCAAATTGCAAACAGAAGCATCAGAGGGTCAGCGTAAGGCTACGCCATATCGGCGTAGGCCTACGCCTAAGTATTTTCTTCACAGCGGCTTCCAGTGGACCGGCGTAGGCATACGCCCTCCCAGCGTAAGCCTACGCTGGGTGCGTTTCAGACGCGGGTTTTGGACGAAACAACCGATTTTCAATGTTTAATTAGGTTTTTCTTCCCCAAATTCGAATCAATCTTTTACACCACAGTTCTTGAGGCGATTTTGGAGTTCTTGGAGGATAAAGAACACGATTCTAACATCCGATTGAAAGATTGAAGATGATTTCCACCACCATGAGCGGCTAATCCACCGGTAATCATTCCCGGGTGGATTGTTTGTAAGTTTTTAGGGTTTTATCATGTGCTAGCTTTGAGAAACAATTCTTGTAATCGTTTGGTTTGAAACACTTGAATCTTTGTGTTTAGTATGGTTATGAACTCACGGGAGTCGATAAATTCTTGCACCATTGACCCCGTTAGATGATAATTGCTATGAACTTTGATTTATGTTGAATCTATTGATTAATCTAATTCTATATTGCATACATTTGTCTCGATTTCATTCGTGAATATTGTCTTACACTATTTGCCGATGATGTATGAATGTTGATGTTCTTGGTTAGATTTGGTCAATTAGATTTGGATAACCATTCGATTGTTTGAACTCAAATGTTAGTGTGATAATTTCTAATTACTTGTGAACTTGAAACCCGGGTGTGATACCCTTTTTAATTATTGTTTACAACTTAAACCGTTTTGTTTGGTACTTGATTTGTTTGTTGAGTTTATAAAGTTTTCACTTAAATCATTGATTGTGTTTGGTCAGAAAGACCCGTTGTAACTTCATAATTTGCATTGTTAATTGAAGTTGAGCACCGAACACAAACTCTTCGTGGTTCGACACCCTTCTTACCCTAACTAGTTTAAGGTGATTAGGACACTCTATTTCTTTATCTTTGACCGGTCCCTTCGACACCGATCAAATTTTGGCGCCGCTGCCGGGGAGTGTGTGCGCTTGGTGTTTTATTTTAGTTGACTCTTGTGACTATTTGTTACTTGTTTTGTTTAGTTAATCTTCTTCTATTTTTGTGTTACGCGTGATGTTTGTTTGTGTGTGCAGGTGACAGATTAGTGCATGCGTACCCGTTCATCTGGGAGAAATTCACCACTTGTGTTTGAACCGGAAATTGAGAGGATAGCAAGGCAAAACCGAATCCAACAACAAAATTTACAACCTATTTCATCGAAACCATCATCCATGGATGGTCGAAGCAGTCATTCTGGAACTAGCATAAGAAACCGTGGCCCAACTCCAAACAGAGGCCCTATCCCTAACCGCCCACCAACTCCACCTCACCGAACCTCAACCCAAACCCCACCTATACCTATCAATAACAACCTACCCCGTGGGTCGGGTCCAGTTCAACAAAACCGACCCGTTAACATCCGTACCAATCCCACGTACCAAGGAAGAAGGGGACCACAACAAAATCAAACCCCTCCCGGAAACAATGAGAACGAGGGTTGGGAGGATGAAGATGGTGAATATTTTGGGTATGACGATAATGAAGATGTTGGGAATGGTGAAGGGTTTGGCGATTACGAGTATGAGGATGGTGAGAGGAGCCAATATGGAGAGTATAACGAGGGGCAAGACTTTAGAGAGGAAGAAGAGGTGAATTATGTTCACCAAAGGGCGAGACAACCAATGGGTCGGACAGGTCGACCAGAGAGATTTGGGTATCCTCCTAGACAGGAAGGGAGGAGATTTAATGGGGGCTACAATAATGAAAACCGAAGACAACCGGTAGCCCCTATGGGTGGAGTTAATTGTCGTTTTCGACCGGCTATTTCGGAGAATGCTTCTCCAATTGTTCCACCAATTCCAGGAATGAGGAGGTTCAAGTCAAGACCGAATTACATCAACGTTCTCCCACATTTTCATGGTATGGTCACCGAAGAACCATACACCCATTTAGCCGAGTTTGCTGCCATCTGTAGCACTATTGGGGATGAAAACTTTGACCAAAATGAGGTCAAACTCCGACTTTTTCAGTTTTCCCTCAAAGATCGAGCAAAGCAATGGTTCATCACATTGCCGGCTAATAGCATCTACACATGGGATGAAATGCAACAAGTTTTCCTGGACGAATATTACTCGGTTGCGAAGACAGATGACTCCCGAATTGAGATTCGGACTTTTCAACAACAAACAGGTGAACCTTTACATGAAGCTTTTACCCGTTTCAAGGAGTTGTTGAGGAAATTCCCCCACCATCAAATTGAGTTGTGGGAACTAGTAAAGTGTTTTGTTGATGGTTTGACTCAAGAGGAGAGGAAGTACTTGAAGTCCACCAGTAATGGGACATTGTTGTCTAATCCCGAAGAAGATGATTGGGATTTCTTAGAAAGAATGAGCCAAAGTTCAAAATCCGAGGCATCGGCTAGCCGAAGAGCCAAACACCCAATTTCAAAATCTGCCCCGGACTATGAGACGAAGGAGAGGTTAGCCTCTATGGAGAAAGAATTGGCCAATTTGAAAAGAGGAGAGAAAAAGGAAATAGCGGGAGTGAAAACCCGTTTTGATGTTTGTGAGAGTTGTGGGGATTTGGGACACAAGGCCATAAGTTGCCCATTGCAAGATGGTAGACAAGAAGAAGTGAACCAAGTTTTTGGTGATAGGAAACCATATGATACAAACTCAAACTCCTATCACCCGAGCTCGAGGAATCATCCCAACTTCAAATACGGGGATGCATCAAACCAATTGAACCCAAATTTCCAAGGTTCAAATCAAGGTACTTCGTCATACCAACCTCGTCAACAAGGGAACTACAATTCGGGCGGTTACCAAAGGAGTTCATATAACAATAACTGGAACACAAATTACCCCCCAAGGAATTACAATCAAGATCATCAACAACAAGGTGGATCATCGGGGGGTGATGACGCGGTTAATTCAAAACTGGATGCACTGTTGGAGATGATGAAAGAGTCAAAAAGGGAGAATGAAATGAGAGACAAGTCTTTTGTGGCGTTGGAAAGACAAGTGGGGCAAATGGCCGAAGAAATATCTTTGCTAAAACAAAATGAAGGTAAACTGCCAATTGACAACACATTGAAGCCACAACATCATGTTAGTGAAATTGATGTGGCTCATGGTAATGAAGAAGGTGAAGAAGGAGAAGAGGAGGAAATTGAGTGTGGAGAACCCTTAGTTCCTATTCAAATTGGGGAATTCAAAACTAAGTTGGCACTGCTAGATTATGGAGCGGGGGTGAGCATTCTACCAGGGAGCGTGTATGACCAATACAATTTTGGTCCATTAGAAGAATACAACACCACGTTGGTGTTAGCAAATGCTACATGCACACGTCCTCGGGGGAAATTAGTGGGAGTGGCTATGAAGATTGGAGAATTCTACTATCCTGGAGATTTCTTAGTGCTTGATTATGCACCACTTGCTAAGGAGGAGCCACGAGTGATTTTGGGAAGCCCGTTTTTGGCAACCGCAAATGCACAAATCAATTGCCGAACCGGCACTGTTGACATGACCTTTGGGAAGCGTAAGTTGAACATTAATATTTTTTTCAAATTCATTTACATATTCGGTTGAAAATAAGTGTTCAAAAGCAGTCACTACTAACGTGGGTCATCCTCGCGCCAAGGCAAATGAGGGTGACACCAAAAACAAAGGTATCATGTTTGACAGGTTTAATGTGAAAGACGAGCCGAAGGCAATCGAGAAGAAAACTGAGAGGTTGAAAGATGAAAAGAAACCACCCGACCATGTCCAACATCCGAACGAGAAAGTAGATTTGTGTGATGTGAAATTTACGAGAGATGAATCTTGGAGTTGGAGTGATAAGAACCGAAGTGGTGAGGGAGCTAGTGGAAGCAATTTTGTGTTTCAACCTCCATAAGGAGGTAATGTCGGGCTGAGGACAATAAACTTAGCGCTAACCGGGAGGCAACCCGGCTTGTGATTGCTTGTATTTTGTCTTTGCTTTGTTTTGTTTTGTGTGTTTTAGTTTTCGTCACCATAGCAACACTCAAGTGTGGGGAAGACTCATGGAAGACTTACGAGTCCATTTTTGGTGATGGTTCAAGCACTCTATGATCACCTCTAATCAGGTCCATGTACTCTTTCTCGTATTTATGTTGCTTTGATTGAACGAATTTGTTTTTGTTTGTTTTGGTGTGTTTATGTTTGAAACGTGGTTGATTGTGATTGGGTTGGTGCTTATGGTTATGGGAATCTTTGAGTTGGATATTGAGAGTTATTGGGTATTGGTTGTATGGATCTTTTACACCACAGTTCTTGGGGCGATTTTGGAGTTCTTGGGGCGATTTTGGAGTTCTTGGAGGATAAAGAACACGATTCTAACATCCGATTGAAAGATTGAAGATTGAAGATGATTTCCACAGTTCTTGGGGCGATTTTTTATGGATTCTAACATCCGATTGAAAGATTGAAGATGATTTCCACAGTTCTTGGGGCGATTTTTTAATAGTCAAGGGTAAAAAAGTCATTTTACTTAAAATTAAAAGAAAATTTAATGAAATATAGTTTTAGTATCTAAACCTATTATAAATTTGAAACCACATGCCATAAACTTGCAACTTTTTAAACTTGGGAATCATACATGTTATTTTACCCAAATTACAGACTCTAAACTTACAACTTTTTAAACTTAGAACTCATACATATTATTTTACCCAAAACACATGACCTACTATTTGTGTAATTAACTCTAAAAAAATTAAAAGTCTTTTTATTTGTGATGGCTGTCAAAATCTCACGTTGGCTTATTTGGCTTGATCCTAGTTTGATATCACGGTTGTTCAAAATCTGAGCAAAGAAATCGGTTTGGAATTTTGACATAATTGATGCAACTGGACTCAGCAATCGATATTCACTCTTACATCTATATCTAAACACTCAGATCGATTTCAATCGGTGAGAGGATGTCGTCGCATTCTCTCTATCTTCAGTCGCCTCCCATGCGTCCGACGTTATAGCGGTGGCTGCAGCTATCTTCCTACCAAAGGAAAACAAAACTAACTCATTACTCGCTATCGCGAAATCATAATCCTGATGCTACACTATCTTCGCCACCTGTGCTTGCTCCGTCTTATGGTAACTCCAGTCGTCGATGTGTAAAGGTCAAATCAAGTTTCAATTTCCCGCTCATTTCTCCGTCAGATCACTGGGGCAATTGGACTGCTCTATTTTCCATCGGAGTGATTGGTAGCTGGTAATCTCTATTCTCTAGGATCTCGATTATATTTCACATCGGAGTCTAAATTTTAAAGTTAATGATCTTCCAATTAGTTGATGTTATATGTATAAGGTCAGAGAAGATGATGAGTGACCAAAGTTTCATGTATTAAGAGGTGCAATGTGTTATATTTATGCATTTTGATATGTGGAATACAAAGGTTTTGTGTAGCCATGCATGTGCAGGTGTTGGAAGCTTAAAGTATGATTTTGGAAGATATTAGGCGAGAGATGCACGAGTCGGAAGAGACTCGGAGAAAACGGGGCAAAATGCAGGGTCAGCGTAAGGCTACGCTGCTACAGCGTAAGCCTACGCCGAAGGCAAATTGCAAACAGAAGCATCAGAGGGTCAGCGTAAGGCTACGCCATATCGGCGTAGGCCTACGCCTAAGTATTTTCTTCACAGCGGCTTCCAGTGGACCGGCGTAGGCCTACGCCCTCCCAGCGTAAGCCTACGCTGGGTGCGTTTCAGACGCGGGTTTTGGACGAAACAACCGATTTTCAATGTTTAATTAGGTTTTTCTTCCCCAAATTCGAATCAATCTTTTACACCACAGTTCTTGAGGCGATTTTGGAGTTCTTGGAGGATAAAGAACACGATTCTAACATCCGATTGAAAGATTGAAGATGATTTCCACCACCATGAGCGGCTAATCCACCGGTAATCATTCCCGGGTGGATTGTTTGTAAGTTTTTAGGGTTTTATCATGTGCTAGGTTTGAGAAACAATTCGTGTAATCGTTTGGTTTGAAACACTTGAATCTTTGTGTTTAGTATGGTTATGAACTCACGGGAGTCGATAAATTCTTGCACCATTGACCCCGTTAGATGATAATTGCTATGAACTTTGATTTATGTTGAATCTATTGATTAATCTAATTCTATATTGCATACATTTGTCTCGATTTCATTCGTGAATATTGTCTTACACTATTTGCCGATGATGTATGAATGTTGATGTTCTTGGTTAGATTTGGTCAATTAGATTTGGATAACCATTCGATTGTTTGAACTCAAATGTTGGTGTGATAATTTCTAATTACTTGTGAACTTGAAACCCGGGTGTGATACCCTTTTTAATTATTGTTTACAACTTAAACCGTTTTGTTTGGTACTTGATTTGTTTGTTGAGTTTATAAAGTTTTCACTTAAATCATTGATTGTGTTTGGTCAGAAAGACCCGTTGTAACTTCATAATTTGCATTGTTAATTGAAGTTGAGCACCGACCACAAACTTTTCGTGGTTCGACACCCTTCTTACCCTAACTAGTTTAAGGTGATTAGGACACTCTATTTCTTTATCTTTGAACGGTCCCTTCGACACCGATCAGAAGACAACGATTGGGAACATGTTAAGCGGAGCATTGATGAGCACATTGATTGGACTT
Source organism: Smallanthus sonchifolius (assembly GCA_023525975.1). Taxonomy (NCBI): domain Eukaryota; kingdom Viridiplantae; phylum Streptophyta; class Magnoliopsida; order Asterales; family Asteraceae; genus Smallanthus; species Smallanthus sonchifolius. The sequence continues at coordinate 535,973 of CM042029.1, forward strand.
GCTGCTAGAAATTTGGGGATTATTTCCATTGAAGCGCAGGCTTATCCGATTGTGTTAGAATATTTGTTACCATTAGCTGTTCCCCTATTGTTGTTTAGAGCAGATATGTTTAGAGTTTTTAGGTCAACAGGGAAGCTGCTTTTGGCTTTCTTGATTGGATCAGGTAACCTTGTTATCTATCTGTTAATCACTTAATATATGATGGAGACCAGGTGTCTACCATATATAGACAGACTGGAGTTGTTGACATATGATTTCCACCGTTACTTTTATTTTTATTTGCCAATTCACTTGATTCATCTTTTCTTTTAATAGTGGCAACAACAGTTGGAACAGTTGTGGCTTATTGGTTGGTCCCGATGCGCCCACTTGGCCGATAGGGCTGGAAAATAGCTGCTGCTCTTATGGGTGGACATATTGGTGGAGGTAATGAACTAAGAAACCTTCTATTTACACCTTGGTTCTACAAGTAGCGAGGCACGAGTTGAAGGCAATTATTTTAACCGACAACTGTTGACTAGTCATTTTTTTAAAGTTACTGAATAACAGTTTAATTCAACAGTTTAACAGCTAATATGATTTGACAGTTAATATTCCAACAACCAAATGTAATAAAAGAATCACTATCTGCAAAGGAGGTAACATATCAGATCTACTGTATGATAAACCAAAAAGAGAAGTATTGCAATAAGACCATTAACAAGAAAGAAGGGGCCGGGTTGGGCTGGTTGCCTTATACTCGAAGCCCCTGAAGCGGCGCCCCAGGCAAAAAGCAACCGCCTCCACTTCATGGGATCGCGGCGCACACTTAGAAAAAGATATTTGCATTTGTAACTAATTAGGGTGTTTTGCATATTAGGCAATCCAAGCTTTATGCTAATTGTGTTACGCCTTTGTTTTGGCTTGCTTTCTGCTTTGCATCTTATTAACGAATTTCTTGTTTCTGATACTTTGTAGCTGTGAATTATGTTGCCATTGCTCAAGCCCTACAAATTTCTCCTTCAGTTTTAGCTGCTGGCCTAGCTGCTGATAATGTAATTTGTGCAGTATATTTTTCAACATTGTTTGCACTAGCTGCTAAAATCCCTCCTGAGAGTTCAGCATCAACTACCGGTTCGTTATGATTCCACTTTCAAGCTTGTTAATTATAATTTGTGTCTTGTGGACCAATCTAAAGTCCCTTGCACGAGAAATTGAACTTTTTTGGAGCCTTTTTCCTCTATAATTGCAACCACAGGCACCAGCATCATGGTTTATCATCTCTTCATGTTTGCTTTAGGTTTCATCATTTTGTTATATATCTTTATTTCATATTGATAGATGGTGAAGAGGAAGTGAAATCAGAATCCGGGAGCAAACTTCCCTTGCTGCAGTCTGCAACAGCCCTTGCTGTGTCTTTTGCCATCTGTAAAATTGGTAGTTTTCTAACAAAATATTTTGCAATTCAAGGTGGAATTCTTCCAGCTGTTACAGCAATTGTTGTACTTTTAGCAACTGCGTTCCCAAAGCAGTTTACTCACCTTGCACCTGCCGGTGAGGTCATAGCTTTGCTTCTAATGCAGGTTAAGCATTCAACTTCTTATTAATCTTCCATACTTGTTACGTAGTTTTTCTAACCAAAATGCTGTCAGCATAATCTACATAATTTGTCTGTTTCTTCACAAAATCTTATCTGCAGACATGAAAAGTGTAATTCTAGCTTCTTAGGATTGGTAATCATAAACACACATTTGCAGTAAACCAATGATAAGTTTATGTGGTTCAACAGTTGTGGGTAACGGGTCAAAACAGGTTCATGCTTAGGTGATTCTTTTTTGAATGCGGATCAAATTGGGTTGGTGGGGTTGACACGTTGATGCTTTTTTTTGTGCACTTTTTAATTTTTATAAATAACTAATTGCTTAAATATGATTTCAAAAAATTTGTTTTTAAAATAAAAATCTAATGTAATAGAACAAAAAAAAAATCTGGGTGTATCCACCTTAGTGGAGTTTTGACCCATTTGGTTCTTTTAACCATTTTTCTAATCAAAGTTGTAAATTTGACCCGTTAGATGTAAAATGTTACTGAAATTGAGTAATTTTCAGGTATTTTTCACTGTTGTTGGTGCAAGTGGGAACTTATGGAATGTGATAAACACAGCACCTAGTATATTCTTATTTGCTCTGGTCCAGCTGGTAGTTCATCTAGCAGTTATTTTAGGTTTAGGAAAGGTGTTGGGATTTGAACTGAATCTATTGTTGTTGGCATCAAATGCAAATGTTGGAGGGCCCACAACAGCTTGTGGAATGGCCACAGCCAAAGGATGGACTTCATTGGTTGTTCCTGCAATTCTTGCTGGTATATTTGGTATTGCAATTGCTACTTTTCTGGGAGTTGCATTTGGAGCTAAAGTCCTTCAGTACATGTAAACAACTTTTGGAGTTAAAGTCCTTCAGTACATGTTAGTTGAAGTCCTAGCACTCCCTATTTCAAGGATTTTTATTGTTGTTCTTTTTATTTTAACGTTATTATATCGTTTATGTTCATATCACAACTATGGATGTAAGCTTAAGTCGATCCACCTTTCGACTGTACCTCTATTTTTAAGCTCGAGATTAACTCAACTCAACTCGATTATCAATATTAATGAAAACTAGTATTAGCCAACTTGGTTTAAAAAGTGCGCCGCGTCTGAGTCGCGAGGAGCTAGAGACAGTGGTGAATGCAATTGAGAGGTCGCGAGGTGAGGTGTTTACATAAACGACTTGAGGCGGTGCTTCACCGGCCTAGGCGTGAGGAGCCTGAGGCTGTGCTTCTTGTAATGGGTCGGATTTTTCATAATGGTCCCAACCAAACACTTTGCTGTTTTTTTCGAATCAGAAAGAAGTTACGGTGAATTGGTGATACATAAATGACATGATAAAACTTAAACTAAAGCAATTTAAATATTTATTACTCGAGCTTGACTTTAGTTTAGAATATTTTTCTAGTCAATTATGAGTAACTCAGAATCATAATGTTACATCTTTTAAAAAAAAGAGATTTACTTCCTTATGTTTCTAAACAATATGTTTCTAAACAACATTTATCTAACCTATTAAATACAGTTTAAATTTAATATCAAAAACTGATAGTAGATTCAATCGATGAAAACGGACGGTGGATATCTTTGGAATCTGATTGATAACTAACTTATCTATGAGGGCACAAGATGTAAACCGTCTGGGGAATATCAACTTAGGCATCATCGTTGCAAACACGAAAGGGAGGTAAAGACCTCGTCTCACCATCAATGGCGTCATTGCTAATGGCCGCTGTGACGTCATTTCGGCTACCCTCCGTCTCTTGCCGCCACTATTACCCGCATTCATTAATCTCAACTGACAACTCAAGTTCTAAACCTCTGAGACGCTTCTTCGTCAATACATCTCGCTCTTCATCATCACGAATCATACCTATTAAATTCAACCGGTGTGTGGTTGTTGCTAGGTCTAATTTGAACTTCCCTCTGATATCGCCTGATGACAATTGGGGCACATGGACTGCTCTCTTCGCCACCGGAGCTTTCGGTCTCTGGTAATCTTTTTATTGATCATTAGTTCGCTGACTTTGAGATTTGAAATCGTTGACTTTATTCATGCTTTTTGATTAATTGTCATACTGATTGACTTTGGTCAACCTGAATACACTGTGAATATCTAATTAAAGGTCAGAGAGAACCAAGATTGGGAGTATGATTAGTGCTGCAGTGGTGAGCATCTTGTTGGGGCTTGCAGCCAGTAATATGGGCATTATTCCTCATGAAGCAAGTTCTTATTCTGTTGTGATGGAATTCCTTCTACCGTTGACTATCCCATTAATGTTGTTCAGAGCTGATATGCGAGATGTAATAAAATCAACTGGGAGTCTCCTCTTGGCGTTTCTGATCGGCTCAGGTCTTGTTTCTCATATGAACAATCATCTTTTCATCACAGAGTCTGAGTGCTGCAAGAACGAGAGAAATCATTAATAGTTTAAACATTATAATTAGCTTTACTTCACCGGTTAGGTATTTAAATATTTTAATTTTTCATTGACGCCTCTACTTTCATTGCGCAAATACCAAATCATTAGTAACTAGGAAGCACGTTAATATGGGAATCACTAGAAGCAAGTTTTTATTTTCTCATGGCCCTCAAGTCGCATTTTAGCACATTCCAGAATGGAGAGAAATGTTCATCTAAAGCTTTGATATTTAATGAGTTAGTTAAAATGATCCATACTCAATCTGCATCATTCAAGATTCCACATTAAAAACAAGTCTAATATGTATTCCACCTTCACGGTGGGGAAAGTTTACTCAATTTCCCTGTATAGTAGATTTTCTTTTTCTCATTGAACATATATAATTTTTCTGATTTGACATTTCTTATAATGTGGCAGTTGCAACCACAGTTGGCACGCTAGTTGCATTCCTGATTGTTCCTATGAGATCACTTGGTCAAGATAGTTGGAAGATCGCTTCTGCTCTTATGGCTAGTTACATTGGTGGAGGTAACTAATCATGGATTATTGCATGACCTTAACCAAGATTATACTGGTAGTATATTTACAATAAGTAACCAGGAAAAGATAAATACAAATTGCGACTAGTTACTTCTTCATTCAATGCATTTTTGCTTACCACATTCAGATGCTAAGGGCATGATTATGTTTTTGTAGCTATAAACTATGTTGCAGTTTCAGATGCACTTGCTGTTTCTCCATCTGTTATTGCAGCTGGTGTAGCCGCAGACAATGTTATTTGTGCAATTTATTTTATGTTGTTGTTTGCATTAGGCTCTAAACTTCCTGCAGAGGCTTCAACATCAACCAAGGGTCAGCAGTCTGTTTGCTATTATTTGAACTTTACCAACCACTTAAAGGGTTTTCATCTGTAAAATGGCAGTTACAGCTCGTAATTTGGACCCTGGTTCTGGAGACAATATAGCCGTGCTACAGACAGCTACTGCACTTGCTGTTTCTTTTGCAATCTGCAAATGTGCCACACATATAATTCAAATGTTTAAGATTCAGGGTGGTAATCTTCCAGCAATAACTGCAATCGTTGTGATTTTGGCAACTTTACTACCCAAACAGATTGGTTACCTTGCACCTGCTGGTGATGCTATGGCTGCCATTTCGATTCAGGTACTTCAACTCTTTAAGAGAATCTCTTTCCTTTTACTCTGTTGGGGGCAATCTCAACCCGTATAAAAATGGGTAGATTTGGGTTGTCTTTTATTGATAACGGGTCAAACAAATTATATAGACGAACTTAGCTAAAAAGAAACAAGACAGATTGGGTTGAAGTGGCCTAAAGTGTAGTTTCGTAATCATGTATAATGCATTAGTTTATCTTAATTAAAAAAAAAGGAAAAAAGTGTGTACTTGTTAACATGCAACCCAACCTGTTTTACCTCATTTGGAAAATTTCCATCTCGACGGAACCCATTGTCCAACCCAACCTGATCCATCTTGCCGCCACTAGTTATTTCACTGTTCGGAAAACCTTTTTGAGTGTGAAAATTTATCCCTAACCACATTTTATTTAGAGTAGAGGGGGCAATTTCAACCCATTTATGTGGAAAGGGATATATTTGAGCTAAATCTCATTGCTAACGAGTCAAAGCTAAAAAAGAAATCAGTTTGTGTTGGTGGGTCAAAGCTAACGAGTCAAAGCAGGTCAAACAAATCAGTTTGTGTTGGTGGGTCAATACAAGTATACAACCCAACCCGTTTTCACTTGAACTTGTTCCCCGGCCCATTATCATAATTTAGTGGGCCAAATTAATATTAAGTTATGGTCTGTGTACCTGAGCCTATTTGTGAGTTGTAACTTGTGCAGCACAAGTTACAACTCACAAATAGGCTAGGCTCAGGTACACAGACCATAACTTAATATTTTCATGACAGGTATTTTTTGCGGTATTGGGTGCGAGTGGGAGTGTCTTGAACGTTATCAATGTGGCGCCTAGCATCTTTATATTTGCATTTATACAAGTAGCAGTGCATCTTGTTGTGATACTTGGACTAGGAAAGTTACTGAATTTGGATCTAAAACTAATACTGTTAGCATCAAATGCTAACATTGGAGGCCCCACAACGGCATCTGGGATGGCAACCGCCAAAGGTTGGGGCTCTTTGGTTGTTCCTGGGATTCTTGTGGGTATATTTGGAATTTCAATCGCAACATACATTGCATATTTTTTTGGAATTTTTGTTCTCAAAAGAATGTAGTTTTGTAGTTTTGTGATGTGTAATATATTAAAAAAAAGTTACAAAAAACGTCATTTACGTTTATATGAATTTGCATGTTTTATCCTTTATCTTCAAAAAGCGCGCTTAACATCCTTTATGTATACTTTTTGTTACAGATTTCGTCTCTTAGGCCGACTAGCGTTAAAAATGTTAGTTTTCTAAAAATGACAATTTTACCCTTATTAAAAAAAACCAAAAAAAATAAAATCCCGCTCTCTTGTCTCTCTTTCTAATTACACCACCACACCTGCTTGTTAAGAACTATATAAACCATTATGATTTAATAGGAGAGAGGTGACAAACAAAAAATTATAAAAACAATTAAAGAAATTTATATATTTAATAGGAGAGAGATGTGCGAAAACACAAGTTGAGGAGACCTACAATCTAAGATTTTTATTTATTAGGTAGTATAGATATAGATCAACAATTAAAATCATCATTAACAAACTAGGACACATAAGGAATACATAATCCAACCGAGTACAAAATAGGTTTAATGCTACATCAAGATAAGTAATCAATGGTGGTTTTTCTTCATCTCCGTATACAATAATAGACACACAACCATGACCTGTCCAATGAATAGACAGGTTCCTAAATGAAGCTTTAAGAAAGAAAAAAACACGATTATAAATCATAGCATTTGATTATTTGTCAAATGGGTTTAAAACTTGAGTAATGTTTTAGTAGCAACATAATAGCATCAGACTTTTGTAGTGAACCTAACCACGACTTGGAACTTTGTAAAGTTTTGAGCAACATGGACATAGAAGGCACATCACAAGATAAGGTCAATTTTTCAAAGCAGCCTTGTTTGTTTTGGTATGAATATGAGTAGGAACCTTGTAATTCAATAGGCAAATCCACTATTGGTGTTCTTTGTTTCAAAAGCTTTACTTCATGCTCACTTAATGGATGTTTGGTGCAAAGGAAAAGAAATGGATTGATGTAGCTGAAAATGCAGCAATAAAAGTTGGAAGAATACACATAAACAAGGGTCGGTTAATGAGATTCACTTAACCATAACCGATCGGTTTTTTATAACAGTTCGGTTTTCGGTTATGGTTGGGCTTTTGCTCACCCCTACTAAAAAAAGACATGGCATGGCATATTGACACCAATAATATAGTATAAAGAATCCCAACATATTCTCGTCCTTAACATATAAATCTTAATCCATGTATCTTCAAGACAAGTATTAATTAGAATATGATGTTCAAAAAATATTCTTAAGAATAGTCCCTTGACTTTTTTTTAAGAAAATTGCCCCAATCGATTTGGTTCATGTTTGTAACATCCCGTTGGGCGTTCGCCTCCTGCATTGAAGCTTTAACGTTACCGGGAATTTTGTAACCCTGTCTAAACAACAGATAATAAATTGCGAGAGATACAAAAAATGCGGACAAGGTTACCCGGGTCATGGTTTTAATCATGTCATTAGCCGCGGCGACATATCTTGAGACCGCGATTACCCCTTTACATGGATGTTTGGGGATTACAACTCTACGATGGTTCGGATTCTAATTCTTAAATTGCAATAATTACCCGATTCTGTATACTTTTTTTCCATGTTGTGCATAAAAAAACCAAGAGTTAACTCTATCGATGGATACGGAAAGGTTTCCATGGATAACGAGTTGGCCCTAAAATGTGTGATGACAAACTGTCCGGTTACAACTCTTATTTGAAGCCACTATTGGATTTCAAAAGAATGATACGATAATTCCTTCTGTTGTGGGATGGGTTTGGATAAGCACATCAATATGAAATTTTATAAAAACTAACTTCATTTATATAATTTGACATAGTGTTTACACCCTTCAGTCCATAATTAAACGTTTGAACCATTACCTAACCATAATCGAGTATGACACATGGGATGGGCTGGATTATTGGTTGATTCAAAACAACTATGGAATAAGGTGGGGTAAGAAAGTGTACGCGGTCGTGTCACGTTATATTGAAATCAAACTTGGATGTTGTAGCCAGTGACGTATTCTAAAACCAATAGTTTTTATGACATGATGATTAGGTACGACATACCTCGTGGCAGACTTGCAGTGGCATTACAACTAGGCTACCATGTATATTTCAATATTACATGGCACGATTACGTACCTTTTCTTACCCCACTTGTTCATAGTTGTTTCGAATTAACCAATAATCAAGCCCATCCCATGTGGTGACATACCCGATCGAACCTTTTTTCCTCGGTTAGACCAACAATCGCCCAATTCTATAGTGTATGTTATTTTTGGCAGTGTTGCTCAAGTGGATAAGGAACATTTCCTAGAAATAGCTCATGGGTTGGTCGATAGCAAGCAGTCGTTTTTAGGATACGTCACTGGCTAAAGCAACCAAGTTTGATTTCAATATTACGCGGCACGATCGCATACCCTTTTGTACCCCACATTGTTCTATAGTTATTTCGAATCAACCAATAATCAAGTCCATCATATGTGGTGCCATACACGATTATGGTTATGTAATGATTCAAACGGTTAATTATGGACTGATGGGTGTAAACACACTGTCAAATAACATAAAAGGAGTTGTTTTTTTTTAATTCAGATTGATGTGTTTATCCAAACACATCCCCCATCCTACAATAGAAGGAATTATCGTATCATTCTTTTGAAATCCAACAGTAGCTTCAATAAGAGATGCAACCGAACCGTGTATCATCGCCCATTTTAGGGCCAACTCGTTATCCATGAGAACTTTTACGTATCCATCGATAGAGGCAACTCTTGGCTTTTTTTATGCACAACAAAGAAAAGAAGTAGTAAGAATCGGGTAATTATTGTAAATTAAACTCAAGAACTAGAATCCGAACCATCATAGGGTTACAATCCCCAAACATCCATGTGAAAGGGTAATCACGGTCTAAAGATATGTCGCCGCGGGTAATGACATGATTAAAAGCATGACTCGGGTAACCCTATCCGCATTTGTTGTATCTCTCGCAATTTATTATCTGCTGTTCAGACAAGGTTACCAAATTCCCGATAGCGATCTGGTTTAAAGCTTCAATGCAGGTAACAGAGACGAACGCCCAACAAGATGCTAAAAACATAAACTAAATCGATTGTGGTAATTTTCTTCAAAAATAAAAATGAAGACAATGGACTATTTTAATAATATATTTTGAACTAATAAAATTTGAATACTTACTAGTCCCTTGGTTCTTGATTGGGGCGATGGCCCCTTTCAATCGCCAGTTCACAAATGATGGTAGAAAATCCTGTGTATCAGCTATATACGTGTCTACGAAACCTTTAGTAGAGAATGCACCCTACACCCTTTGCAATATGACAACTGATTAGAGAAGAGGTTAGAATTGAAAAATGAGTAAAGTGTAAGATACATAATGTTACGGATAAGAAACTCACAATAGTGATAATTTATTAAGATCATTTCTAAAATGTACATTTCAAGTGCAAGTATAACTTTAATCTAGCTATTTGAGTTTCAAAAGACACTAAAAAATGAAAATCATAATCCTGACAACATTTGTAAATTGAGTTGAGTAAAATATATAGAATCTATACTACATAATAAAGAAGTAAAATTGGTGGACATTTGTTACATTTCTATGCCTTCTTATTCTCATTTTTCCGCCTCTCTCTGCTATTAATAATCAACTCCACCGTTTTAGTCAACAAAATTAATTATTTTTTCAATTTTTATCTACACATTTTTTAATTTAAAATTGTGTTTATTATCAATTAATTTGTTTAATCATATTTTTATGAATTCTACAAACTGAAAACAACTTTATAGCCAGTTATGATTCAAATAAAAAAACTTTTAATCATATATTTACATATTTACATTGTTCCATTTTGATGAGTGTATATGTTAATAGATTAAATTATATTTTATTCAAACCGTGTAATATATGGGTTTTAAAAACATAAACTTTTTATTAATAAATATATAAAATTACATTTATTCAACCCGTGTAATACACGGGATTCTAACCTAGTGTATAATAGAAACAGTCCAATTGCAGGTAAGATCAATGATGCCAAGTCTCTTGATAGTAACTTATAGAGCTGCATTGCAAAGGGAAAACGCATTAGACATTGTCACCTAAGAAATTTAGCGGGCTGATGAAAGGTAAGAGAGTCAATCAATTAATCTATATATAGGTGAAAGTATGAAACTTATTTTCTTTATTGATGAACCTATCATTGTTAATTGCTTTCAAGCTTGTATTAAAAACTTCATTGATCTTTCAACAAATACTTTATCGAGTAAATTACAGAAATCGTCCTTTATGTTTATACACTTTTTCAGATATTGTCCTTTAGCCCAAAAATTGTAAGAGATCGTCATTTATGTTTATAAATCTTGCACGTTACGTCCTTTGTTACTAACCCAGTTAACTTTCTCAGTTAAGTCTAGTAATTTGCAAGCCATATGAGGGTACTTTTTTAATTTTACCTATTAAATTAAAAAATATGTTAATTAAAATATATGTAAACCCACTCTTTCTCTCTCTCTCTCTTTTCTCTCGCTCCCCTCTCTCACTCTCTCCCTAGAGAGAGACAAGAGAGAGAGAGAGAGAGGAGAGAGATAGAGAGAGAGGGGAGAAAGAGAGGAGAGAGAGAGATTGGTTTTATAGATATTCTAATTAACATATTTTTTAATTAAATGGGTAAAATTACAAAAGTACCCTCACGTGCCTTGCACATGACCAGAGTTATCTGAGAAAGTTAACTGGGTTAGTACGAAAGGACGTAACGTGCAAGATTTGTAAACATAAAGGACGATATCTGACAATTTTTGGGTTAAAGGATAATATCTGAAAAATGATATAAACATAAAGGACGATTTCTGTAATTTACTCTACTTTATCGGTAGAACAATTAGCTTAATATAAGACAATAATTTTGTTTGTGTCAGCTCGTTGAAGATGGCATAGGAACACAAACAAACATATAATATCTAAATTGTGATTTATCAAAAAAGAATCACAATAAACCAAAGACGGATTCTCAAATCAATATTCTGTTCCTTTACTGTTGCTGGATTATAAACAAATGAAGAATCCATAAAAAATTTACTTCACAAATGTAAAGAAAAGAGGGTTTAGGGACAAGCAAGGTCAAATTAAAACTTGAAATAAATGACCATAAAACAGGGATATGTGCTAGAGTTTTGAATCTCTGTTCCTACACACACAAATACATATTATCATGCTCTAACAACAATGAGTATGTAAAGCTTAATGGAGATAAAAGAAAAAAGAGCATTCATCATACCAGAGGAGAGGCTTCTTCTATATGATATCCTTGCCAACATTGTGATAAATTTGGAACTTTTATGATTTACTTATTCTCCCTCTCTTATGAATGGTGAAACAGAAAATTGTATCCAAATAAAGGGGAACAATTTGGAATTAGGTCATGAGTGTGTGAGAGAGAGAGGAAGGGAAAGTGTCTGTATGGGGGGTTATTTCTAGGGTGTAGGGGCTATTGGTGACGGTAAACTGTCGAATGGTAATATCACACTCTCATTGGGTGGCTTCAAGGGCCTGGGTGCCGCCACCACCAACGTGACTTCAAGGGGCTTCAAATGAGGTGTCACACTCTTATTGGAGGGCGTGGGGCTTCAAGCACGAGTACCCCCTCCGCCCTTAGTGGTTTATGTAAACATACATACGCCTATACATCTTAAATTTTTTACATATCCAATTGGAAATTCATAGGTCGTTAGAGAGATTATATTTGTTTTAGGTTTAGTTAGCAAAATAAGACCTTGTATAATTGGAAATTCATAAATTTAAAACTTGTATAATTGTTTAGCACAATGCACATCACTAATGTGTGACAGGTTTCAAGTCCAAGTTTTCTTTATGATTCATATGTACAAAGGAAGGGTAATGAAGGCTAGCGATCAATCTTTATATTCATTCTCCTTATTTTTTATTGGTTAGTTATATGTTTTTATGATGGGATGTGGAGTATAACTTGATTCTTTGTTTGAATTATTAGGAAAAGTGGAAGAATAGGATCTACAAACATTAAAATCATTTATATGTTTTTACGTGGTTTATTTGTATATCTATTTCCAAATTTGTTTTTACATACCTACACTTTTGGCATTAATATTTTTGCGGTAAAATCATGTATAACTAATGTATCAAATTTATCAATACAAAGCAATATTTTTTTAATTAAAATCGTGGGTCAATGTGATAATATACGAAGTACAAGCATCTTACATTGGAAGTACATCCAACTTCTCTATCTTCCATTTCTCTCAATTAAGGTTTTCAAGTGTACTACACTTTTAGGGTTTTAAAGTGTACTTCATTCATCATCTTTTTTAAATCAAATATAGTTGCTTCTACTTCATTTTAAAAATAAACACATTATTTTTATGATTTAAGAATAATATGACGTACTTGAAAAACTGTTTAGCTCGAGAATCAAGACAATTATAAGTCAATGACCGCTAAATTCATGTAGTTAAAACATACATAGGACAACTGTCATAAGATTTTTCGAGCTTATCACTTATAAAAGAATTTAGACAGCTTGCAGAATCAAGTCAACGGTTGTTACGCTTGCGTGTTCACAATGCAATGACAGATAACTGACACTAAACTTATAATTTCTATAATATCCACCACTCTTACGTACACATTTTGTTTTCTAAGTTCTAAAAGGAATAACACGCTACCTTTTCATGGTATAAAAACGTCAAATGAAAATGGATGGGCCATGATAAACCTAAAAGGGTATTAGCAAGCAGAGGTGGCTTTACAGTATAAGCAATTAAAGCAACCGCTTTATGCCCCAAAATTTGAAAGACCCAAGAATTGAAAAACTACTTTAATTTGTGTTCTCTACTTTTGTGTTTTCAGAAAGAAATGATAATTTCACAACTTTTATGTCAACATTATACATTTTAACGCTCCATTAAATTACATTTTAAATTTTTTTTATACATTTACAAAACTTTCATAGAATACCTCAATTTCAACGTTCGTTTTAGACCGCAAAATATGTTTAGCCGACCCTGTCAGCGAGCCCGAAATACCTTACGATATTATATAGTAATTTTTTAAACATCTCTATTAACTATACAAATTGCTTGGAGACGATCAAACCTACTAGCCACTTAATTAATTGATCTAATCCAATAAGCAGTTAATTAGTTAGAAAGCCATGGAACTTGACATCTTTTAAAACGTAATATGTCGATCATGTCAACTCTCACTATAGAAGCTAAGGTGTCATTCGTTTTCAAAAAGAATTTGGTTTAGATATTTGAATTCGGAAACAAATATATGGTAATATTCGTTTCAATTCGTTTTCAAAATTTTAAAATAACATACTTTGTTATTAAGAATTACATGGCATATTTGTAAAAAAAAAACTTTTAAGGTTTAATTTTTGTCGTCCGATCTTGATTATTGTAAGTTATCTTATTGTCATATATTTTAACCCTTGAAAATGACCTGTTTGTCTAAACACATGGTGGTATAATGTCAAACTACCAAAGAGGGGTTGGGGTCAGCATCATAGCTCGGGTCAATTATTCTCTTGCATTTTGAAGGGTATTTAAGCCTTAACCTTGATAGGAATTGAACGCACCACATTAATTCCCTCATTCTTTTTGAGAGATATCATATCTCCTGAAGAAAGATGAAACACACAACATTAATAAGAATAGTGTTGCTTCTTGTGTTCGTTGGGTGGCTCTTTATGTGGGTTATGCTTCCAACAAACACCTACAAAGGCACATGGACACTCTCCCTCTCAAAACGACTAAACTCCACTTATTTTCGCGAACAAGGTTTCCTTCTTTACATACATACTCGTTTATCTTCGGGTTCATGGTTGTTCTACTTTTTAATCTTGAGTCTATATATACCGGTGATTTACCAAGTAAATCTGTTGTTGTGTTTTCAGGGACTAATCTTGTGCTTTTCTCATTTCCAATAATATTTTTGGCATCTTTGGGCTGTATTTACCTCCATTTTCAGACAAAACATGTCCCTAAAAGGTAAACACATTGTTCAAATGCAATACACGTACGACTGTATGTTACAACCATGTATTATCGACGGAAGGCTGACAATGTGTACCAAAATCCAAAAAAATAGCTAAAAATATGGAATTTGGTGGATCCCTTGGTGATATGTCAGTAATATTCAGACGAAAATGTACGTCGGTGAAATTGCAGTTTTCTAGTAGTGCCAATCTTTCGACCCATAGCTAGCTAGAACATACACATACATATCAATTTGTAATTAAAGTGTGCGTATATATATATGTGATAGAACTTATGTTTAATTAATGTAGAAGTTTCACCAGAAGAAGATGGTTGGACATTTGGAAACGGCCGTTGATTGTGATGAATCCTCTGGGGATCGTGAACATGATGGAGCTCGTGTTTTCAGCCATGTTCGTTGTGTTATTAGGATGGTCTCTATACAATTACTTGCATGTGAGCTTCGGCAACCTTCATATGCACATGGTGGGGGAAAAAGTGTAAGTAGTCGTTGCCATTGATATATAATCCATATTATATATGTCACGTGTCGCGTCCATATTCATCGTCATCATTTTTTCCCGTCTCTCTTTTTTATTAAATACACATTTATCTTTTAATAATAATATATTTTTAAACAAAATACTAATCTATACTATATATGTCACGTGTCGCCTCCATATTCATTCTCATCATTTTTTTCCATCTCTCTCTTTTATTAAATACACATTTATCTTTTAATAATAATATATTTTTAAACAAAATACTAATCTATACTATATAATAAATAAATGTTTTTCAATACCACGTGTCGCATTCATATTCATTCTTATCATTTTTTCCCGAATCTGTCTCTCTTATTAAATATATCTCTATCTTTAATAATAATATATTTTTAAGAAAATAGTAATTATACTAATAAAACACATTTATATTAATTTATCTTTTATTATACAAAAAAAACTTTGAAATCTAGTTATGTATTTTTTTCTTTCAATCAAATAGTAAATGAAAGTCAAATTACATTAAATATTAATTAATATATTTCTGAAACTGTATTATATATTAATTTTTACATATTTTGAATTTTGTATCCTTACTATGTAATACATTTTTACCTCTGTCAAATATATACATAAAGATTTAAAAAAAATGATACTGATATTTTTCATCTCGTGTGTAGACACGGATATTCTAAACTAGTTCTTGATATAAACATGCTCTTCTAGATCAATTTTGTTTAGCTTGCTTTTCTATCAGGATCTATCCATTCATGGGTTGTACTTTTTAGGTACAACCTATGGCACCTGAATACATGTAAAAGGAAGTTGAATATAACTTTATAACATAAGGTTTTTACTATCCTATGCAGGTGGCAGGCCAAGTTTCGTAGCGTGTCGTTGAGACTTGGGTATATCGGGAACATAACATGGGCATTTTTGTTCTTTCCGGTCACTCGTGGATCATCGATATTACGATTGGTTGGGCTTACATCAGAATCGAGTATCAAGTATCACATATGGCTCGGGCATATATCCATGGTTCTTTTTACTCTACACAGCGTTGGGTTCGTTATCTACTGGGGTATCACTGATCAAATGGAGTTGGTACTACTCATGTCCTTTTAATTTTTTGGTTGCCTGTGAATTAGGTTTAATTTTGCACTCTTATTTTTTTAAATGACACTCTCACACTAATCTACTTCTACTACTAAAATATATTAACTTATAATCTATCTCATGCCAAGAGTTAAACCCATGGTATCACAAGGTACCAACCCAAGTGGCTACACTCCTACTTATAATATTGGTCGTTAAATAACAATGATATATACTTAATAAAATTAAAATATAATAATAAAAGAATACTAAAATCATAAGCATAAATACACGTAAATCATCTTATGAATGTGGATTATATAAGTTTTATTTGTTTATAACTATCATGGGTTGTTCTAAATTCATAATAATCAATTTCTTAGATTCGATTTTTGTATGTGTCGTAAGCCCTAAAGGCGCATATTAAAGCCAACTTTCTTTTATGTTAAAAAAAATACATTCAATACATGTAAAACTAAACCTGACATATTAGTCTTTGATAAATTCGTCTCTTTTAAACGTACACGTACTCTACTGTATAGCAACCTCTTATATTTTAGTAAATATATATTACTTTAATATGTGATTATTTAAAAGAAAAGTATTAAATTTCATACCAGTTATCATTATTAAATAGTACTTTTTGTTCACTATTTATCATTTCTTTATCATATTAATTATATGTACCTGTGAAACAACAATATCCTTTGAGTTTTTATTATCTATTAATTTATTAAGCAATCAAAATTTATGAAAGACTAGCTCACTTGGTAACGGCTCTTACCTCTTAGATGGGAGGTTCAAATTCAGACATGGGGTGAAATATTTGGTGTAATTTAGGAGTAGGAGTAGGATAGATCTGCCGTTAAAAAAAAAGTTAATTAAACACTTTAAACCGTAATAAATAATATATTATAAAAATGAATGATAAATGATCGATGTTGGATATATGCTCTAGTTATTGTGAAGTGAGTGGGGGTGGGGAGGGAGAATTGACAACACAAAAAAAAATGTTGTTTTATGTTATTGGAATTATATCAATTTGTCATATTTCGATCCCTTTTCTTTTTGGACAAATGATGTGTCATGTAACTGATCAAAAGACTGAAACTTTTGCTTTCCTTGGAAAAAAAAAGATCGAGTTTATCAAAACATTTTAAACGAGTCAGGATACAAAGATGAAATCATATTCACTTACTTGTAAATGTATATTGATTAATCAACTATTTAATAAGAAAAATTGTGACGATTCATTTCAGATGAAGCAGTGGAGCAAAACTTACCTCTCCAATGTGGCCGGGGAAATTGCATTCGTACTTGCACTAGTTATGTGGGTTACAAGTATCCGTAGAGTAAGGCAAAAGATGTTTGAGATTTTCTTCTACGTCCACCAAACCTACATTCTATACGTTTTCTTTTACATCATTCATGTTGGAGTTGCCTACTTTTGCTTAATTCTTCCCGGGATTTTCCTCTTTTTAATCGATAGATACTTGAGATTCTTACAATCACAAACAAGAATTAGGCTCATCGCGGCTCGTCTTTTGCCTTGTCATGTCATTGAACTTAACTTCTCCAAGGTTGCTGGTAAGATTTAGGGTACTTATCCAAATAGATCATGGCTAGCTGCTAGAGAAAAGCTTGCTAGAATTTGGCTCGGTTTGGCCAAGATTGACTCGCTTGTGTGGCTCATATAAATTTAAATCAACTTCTAAGCTTTGGTTCAATTCACATCAAGTTCTTATCTTTCTTTTAAGTTCTAACGAGCCAGACCTAGCCAAAATGAGTTAAGACAATTTTTTTAAAACTGAGCCAAGTCTAGGCTCAAATTTTCAGCTCGGTTTAATTAAGATTCAAGCTGAGTTGGAGCTCGACTTGTGAATAACCCTAGTAAGATTGTACATTAAAACGTATATATTATTTATTAAAGATTGCTCATTCATACCACTTATGTGAACTTATGAATGAACATATTTATCAAACGAAGAAAAATAGATAGGCAATCGGCTAAACGCCCTATAATTAGTACTATTGTTTTTTGTTCAGAAGACACATGCGACTAATTAAAAAAGGTAAATAAATGATATATGTAAGTCAAATTTGTTGTAGGATTGGAGTATAATCCAACAAGCATCTTGTTCGTGAATGTGCCATCAATCTCCACGTTGCAGTGGCATCCTTTTACAGTGACGTCCAATGCAAATACTGAGCCTGACATGCTAAGCATTGCAATCAAGTGTCAGGGAACTTGGTCCCATAATCTTTATAAACAGCTTTCTGCTTCACCTATTGCAGACACTCTTCAAGTCTCAGTTGAAGGGCCCTATGGACCTACATCACCACATTTTCTAAGGTTAATTCATTTTTGGTTTATAGAATTAAAGAACCATATATAATCTGGTTAAATTGTAGGCTTTTTCAGTATTGTATCTCAACAATTCTATATTTTTGTGTGTAGCTATGAGAATCTGGTATTGATCAGTGGAGGAAGTGGCATCACCCCCTTTATCTCCATAATTCGTGAGCTCAACTTCCAACATCAACAACAGCTCAACGATAATCGCAAGATCCCAACAAATATTGTCCTCATTTGCGCCTTCAAAAACTCCACAGATCTTTCGATGCTCAAACTCTTGCTTCCATTAACATCAAATACTTCAAATCTTTCTCAAATAAATCTACAAATACAAGCCTACGTCACTAGAGAAACTGAGCTACAACCACCCCTTGATCAGAACCCTCTTCGAACCATATGGTTCAAGCCCAAGCCATCTGACTTGCCCATTTCAGCACCACTTGGACCCAACAGTTGGCTATGGTTATGTGTAATAATCTCCTCATCATTCATCATGTTTCTTGTTTTCTTGGGGATTCTCATCAGATATCACATCTACCCTAAAGAACTCAAGGGAGGACCTTCAGCCTATAATTACACTTTTAAAACTCTATGGGACATGTTCTTTGTATGTGCTAGCGTTTTCTTGGCTACTAGTGTTGTGTTCTTGTGGCGAAAAAAGGAGAATGATAAAATGGAAGTTATGAAAGTGCAAAATTTGGAGCTGCATGGTGAAATTGGAGAAATTGAAAGTTGTGACAATCTGTCTGTTGTTGAAACTACTGAGGTCCATTTTGGACATAGGCCTGATCTAAAGAGTAACTTTTTGATTCCATTAAATTTGCACTAAATGTTGTATAATAGAATATTATCTATACATTTACTATGTTCTTTTATGATCGCAGGGATACTAATGGAGAACCATAAGAAAAAAACAGACGTGGGAGTTGTGGTTTGTGGGCCAAGAAAAATGAGACATGAAGTTGCTAAGATATGTTCTTCAAAACAAGTTAATAATCTTCATCTTGAATGCATGAGCTTTAACTGGTGATGATACATGTAAATATTTGATCAAGAAACGTTCTCTCAGCATTTTGTTTGTAAATCAATATGTGTAATAACTAATAAGACTATGTAATTACTCTGGGATTTGAATGGTTGATTCTCACTCGGTGTAACGAGTAGAGATTGTGTGTATCACCCAAAAATTTCAACCAAATTTAGACTTTAAAAATACGTGGAATTTAGGTCCCAATAAACGCCCTTGACAAAATGACTCACAACAACATAAATTTTTTTAACACAAACAACCAACATCTCATAAACAATGACAAGTTTCAAACGTCTAACAGATAATTCAAAAACTCCTCAAAAGAAATGAGAATCCAATCCACCACGAAGCTTGACTCGATATCTTAAACCGGAGCTTTACCTACAAACACCACATTAACATACCATCAGTAATGATAAAGGGTTCCACGACAAACAAGGAACAAAAAAACAACTTTTTGACCTTTGGCGCATGATATGCCGGGTTGGCCGTATCATACGCCAGCTCTAGCGTACGACATGGCGTACAAGTCACCCTATGGCCGTACAAACTACCCCTTGACATATGATACGTCGGGTTGGCCGTATCATACGCCAACCCTTCACCTGCACACCAAATTTTGGTTTTTGGTCCATCCTTCCCACTAGCTTGCGACCGGCCCGTTATACTTCCCAAGTAAGCATACTTTGGTTGGTTAGTCCCCTACCAATCCGACTTTACAAAATTTAGTCATTTTCATCCAAAGGACCAACTCAGTTAAAAATTTAACGTTAGATCAGGGGCATTTCTGATCATAGAAATGGATGAGGGGATTTGAAAGGGGGGGGGAGAGAAGGGGAGTAATAAAAGGGGTTTAAATAAATGAACTTTTAAAAGACGAAAATGCCCCCGATCTAACGTTAAATTTTTAACTGAGTTAGATTTTTAAAAGTTAGTGATGAAAAAGCTAAAAAAAACTTTTTGAATAAAAATGGCTAAAATGGCCAAAACATAGGGACGAAAATAACACTTTACTCTTTATTTTAGTAACACCCCAACAATGCAACCCATTGGGAAGCTTGGAGCAAAAACCACCAAGTACAAACTATTATGACCGAATTATAACAGGAAAATAACCGCCCAAACCAAATTACAACAAATAAAATAACCGCCAACCGATATATTACTTCAAACCACTTTTGTCATACACTCCCGTGAGGAAAGCAACCATTTTTCCCACTCTACCTAAATAGACTCATCCCGGTTTGAAGCCATAAGTAAGCTTGAATTTTGACAATTAAATCTATACTGAATCTGAAACTATACTCAACTCATTAGACCTGATAGTTATATATGAATTCAATTCTTTGTTGTTCAAAAAAAAAAGTAGTCCTGATGAAGCATTTAATATGTTTTATAAAATCCATGTTTTAGAGAAAAAAAAACTATACTTGTATAAAAATGTATGTATAATGGTGGGCTGCCATCTGAAGTAATTTATGCCTTGATGAATTTAAGGATTAAAAGTTGGGCTAGTTGTGGAGCCAAAAATACATTCATTTATAGAAATACATGTAGAGCATGAATATTATAGTTAGGGATTATTTTTTTACATATTTTAAAGAATGGGATGTAACTTGTAAGTAGTTTTTTTCACCATATTTTATTTTCTTCTTTTATATTATTCACAAATACAATAAACGTTTCTATGCTTATCATCCAATTTAAAAGCTAATAAAGTAGTTTGGTAGGAAACATAATACGGCTAGTCCGAAACGGATAGGTGTGGTTGTGGAATTTGTGGTCACATGCAATGTTTAAAAAACCGGTTTTTAAATTGTACCGGATAATACTCAGAAATGGTTTAACCGGTTGTATCGGGTTGTACCGGATGTTTCAACCGGATTGACTAGTAAACCTATAATTTCATAAAAATACAACTCTAACTCAAAAAATAATCCAAAAATACATGATTTCATGATAAAAATTAATCTTTAATCCATAATCAAAAGATAATCCAAAAGCACTCAATTTTTCAATAAAGTTTTTTAAATAAAAGTGCATAATTATTTATGCCATTGGAGTGTTGAATGTATTAATTTCACGATTGCTTAAAAGATAAAAATTCACCATCATCGTCATGCTCATCAATAATAGCATAACTATTTTCGTTTCCTACAATATTAAAGAAGAAGTTTTATTGCTTAAATGTTTTTAAACAAATTTTTTTTTAAAGTTTAAACATAAAATTTTACTTGTATCTAAAACCGGTACAACGGTGTAACCCGGTATAACCGGTAATACCGGAGGTTTAACTAACATACCGGTTTTTCAATTTACCGGACTCAAACTTACCGGGCTAGTGGTCGAGACCCGGTTCAACCGGTATTACCGCCGGTTTAAACCGGTTTTTAAAACATTGGTCACATGGTGAAACATGCCAATGAGCTAGTGGTAAGAGAGACCTAGTGTTTCTAGTGACCCAGGTTCAATCCCTGCTCTCCACATTAGTTTATGCAACATGCAAATGAGGCCTAGTTTAGGCTGATACACCTGGGTTTTACTCACGCCGATCCAGAGTTTGAGCCTCGGCTCTCCCTGCCCGGAAGGGACCGTGTTGGGTGGGATTTTTTCTTGGATGCTCTCCAACTCTGACGCCAAGTGGGCCCGGTTAAAACAAAATATTGGTCGGAGTTGGACGAGGCTCTCCCATGTGTCAGGGGGTGCGACGTCACACCATTCAATGTTCGCCGTTAAAAAAAATGGTGAAACATAATAACCCAATCTTAAAGTCCCAAACCCAGAAATTTATGTTGGTTTGAACCATTGGGAGCTTGGTGGTTGACTAGTACAATACTTATTGCTTTTACGTTCTTATAATGTAGGCAGTTGATAGTTACAAATCAATAAATAGTCTCACTAGCAGGTGAGTAAGTCTATTAGTATCACATATGCTCTAAATTATGTGATTATTAATTGTTTGTATATTTTTTTTGAAAGGTAAATTTCTTTATTTCTATAAGAGTGAGATTTAAACCCGTGACTTCCTCAATTCTTAGTGTTTCTAGAGGATTTTCCTCTGCCAATGGGCCACCAACCCCATTGGCATGATCTTGATGTTTGATGTCGATCAACGACCATGATCTTGAAAATAAATGTCGAACAAATACGACGGTGTGGTTCGGGTAAGTCCGTTTTAATTTGCAATGATGTAAAAAATAAATTATGGACCCACGATACATCTGTACATTTAATATTGGGTCCAGGCAGAATCAATGCACCATCAATAAAATGCACATCGCCGTTGTTAATACGAGTATTTTCAACAACCCAAGTACATTTCTGACTTAAATTATTTCCACCGTTTTTAATTTTTATAAATAATTTTGAACCATTATATTGTTTAAGAATAACATTCGCTTATCATATTAGTAGGTTAAAACCCGGTGTTATACGGATAGAATAAATTAAATATACAACAGTTAGTAATAAATATTAGACATTATAAGTAGGAAAAAGAATCTTTGAAATATTAAATATTTGGTAATGAATATTGTTTAAGAATGGAATGATGATATTGTACAAGTGTCAAAATATATACATTTCCAAAACAAAATAATGAAGGTAATGAAAACAAAAAAAATGGTTTTAATTGGTTTAATGACTAGTTCTCACGAGCTATCAAGAGGTCCTAATCCTATCCAACTTTAGGTACATACATATACACATGCGTAGGCAACCTACACATACACGTAGTTCTACACATGTGTGGATACCTACACATACGCATATGTTACATATGCACTAGAGAAGTGTGGTTGTGATGTTTATTTTGGTTTATTATTTTATGTATATTTTTATGGGTTATTTGGAACTCGTTATTTATTTTTAGTGTATTTGTAAATAAAATTGTAATCTTAAAAAGACGAAGACTTGAAAACCAAGGCGTACAATGACAGGGTTAAAGATGGAGATCTTAGACTAAGTGGGAAATAGCAGATTTGTTTGTACTGTTCTCTCTTAAACTAGTTCGGTTCTCGTTTGATGGATCGAACGAAACTGGACAATTTTACAAGTTGCTCGATTCATGTGTTTTTATTTTTATTTTTTGTGGTTGTAATATAATTATTTAGGATAATAATTAAACAGTAAAATTTTTATAAAACTTTTGACACAATCTTAAAACGACTAGATATTTAAATTGTTTATTTTTCTCGAAAAAGTTATTAAATAAAAAGTGTTTTTACTTAAAAGTAAAACAAGTTTTAAATTTAATAGTTTTATTTAAAACAATTTTAAGTTAATTAAAGATTTGATTAATTTAAAATACAGTTCGCGATAAACGACCAATTTATATTAAATAAGTTATTTAAAATTGGATCGTGTTGAGTGTTGAAAGGCGTTTCACGAACTAAATTAATCGAGTTAATACGAATCTGAGGTAAGATTTAATTGCAAAACCAATGGGTTTAAGATCAATTAATTACAGAAATTAAAATCGAAAACCTTAGGTTTGATTAAAAAACAAATTGAACAAATCTGATAATGAAATCTGTTGGAAACATGGGGCTTTCAAAGAGTTGAAGATTTCGAAGCTGATCATACAGTTTAATTAAATTGAGATTGCGTTTTGGTTAGGGTTCGACTAAACCCGAACACGCATGAACCCTAGAATAGGATTGAGTTAAATTCGATAGTGAAAGCCCGAATTAACATAGGGCTTCTACTAAACGAATGATTGCGATTCTAGCCATATGGTTTAATTGAATGAAGGTTGAGCCTAAAATCAAAATCCCCAAATTTGTTTACGAACGAACCCTAATTTACAGATCGGTTACAATTCGATGTTGAAAGGTTAAATTAGTGTGGGGCTTTTGATCCAGACACATAAACGAAACTATTGGAGAGATTTGTTACCTTAAACGATATCGAATTGATGAGGATCGAGTAAAAACGGTGCCGACTGTGAGTAGCTTCAACTTCGGCGAGTTTGGTTCCTCCTCCGACCGAATTGCTGCGAGGGATTGCTTCTGAGTCGACCGTATAACGTGCGTGAGTGTTCAATTGAGAGATTAACCCATGATATGATCGAATTTCGTTGATATGAAGCCATTATCGACGGTTACGGGTTTAATGGCTATAATTGGGTTTAATTCTTCGTAATGATGGTGATTAAAACCCTAATGATGGTCGTTATTATTATTAATGTTCATTACAGTTACAATTTCGAACGAATTTCGGTTTGAGGGATGCAAATTTGGATCAAGGGACATACGATTTGACTTTTGAAAGTCAAACAGGAACTAAACCTCTTGATTTTGACTTTGAGAGTCAACGAATCCAGATTTGAGACTTGGCAGGATTAGTCCCTGGAGTTTGAGATCAAGAAATGACAGAAACAGTCCCTGAGCTTTAATATTGGGTTAACTGGGCTAGGTTTTAACAGAATATTTAACGGGAATTCTAACTAAGTTAGCTTGAGAAGTCGGAGTGTCACATTTATCTTCATTACTAATGGTGAAATGTTCATGTGAAAATGTAGGCAAAACTCCGATGTAGGTCAATGTCAAGTTCGAGGCGTTGAAGGATTCTCGTACACGATTTGGTATTTTGGGGGTTTAAAAGAAAATCCTTAGTTTGATGTGTAAATTATACAAAACTAGATGTTTTGGTGAATGATGATAATGTGAATATGTTGTTCATGAAATGGTAAAAATACCCAAGTGTTGAGAGTTTTGATGTTATGATGTTTTGGTGAAAAATGGGGAAAATTGGCTAAGTATGGAACTGGATAAAAAAACTTAACTTTCTATTTACAGGGTGTCTTCGTGGTACGCGAAGGTGGGGAGGGAGTTTCTCGCGCCACGCGAAGAATCTTCCTGCGGACAGGCTAATTGACGGTCTTCGCAGTACGCGAAAGGGATCCCCTGGGTCTTCGCGGTACGCGAAGGGGTAAAAAAAAAAAAATTGGGATAAAAGCTTCCGCGTGTTAAATGAATAATTAATTGATTTTTCAATTAAGTGTGTTACACTTCATTTAACAAATTAATGGTTTTATTGAGGATTTTACACGAATAATAAACTAATTTAGAATTAATAAAATAAAGGACTAAAGGAGAGTTAACCACTTTTTCAAGCAATTAATTTTAATGTTTATGTGTCGCTTTTATTAAAACCCTACAACTTTACAAGTGAGCAAAGTTGGTGAAAGAGAAAGTTTATATCATGATGCTCCATTTACGTGCAATGTTATAAAACCCTACAACTTTACAGATAGCAATGTTATATTTTTTAATATGTTTATGGGCGGCTTAAGGTAATTGGTGACTCTAGGTGGATTAAAAGTTTTGAGATCCTTTTAAAAAATTATATTATAAATACCATTTTTCATCTAAAGCATATCGTTTAGCTATTTTAACCCTTTATGATGCACCTAATTAATGCTTACGGTCACGGTTTGACATTTTAATCAATAAAACCAAATCAACTAAACCAAACTAATCAATTCTAAATAACCAAAGAAAACTAATCATAAAACCAAACAACTAAACCAAATTAATCTAAATACAACCAAATTAATTTAAAATTCTAAATAACGAGCAAGTATGAGAGTTGATATAAACCAACAAGATCTAAACCAAAAAGGTCAAAATCCAAACGAATAAAAACGTAACTGTGTAATCCAGAGAACATCAACAGCTAGAAGTAGGGGCAGAAATGCAGAATCAAGGATGCAATCAAGATGGGGATGGAGCAAATCAAGAATGCAATCTAGAATCAACAAGTGCAATTGGGGATGGGGTAAATCGAATTTTGCAATCCATGACACTCGTTTAAAGAGCTTTTCCATAAGTTGTTTCAAGGTTCCAATTTTGTTCATAAATAACCCATTTTTACGTATAAATCTTTAATCAAGTTACGGAGTTTCAAGAATCTATGCATAAAGAAACCCCATCTTTGAAATTCAATATGTTGTTTCAAGTTTGTTCATAACAAACTCATTTTTTCTTTTGAATTTTCAGTGAATTATGAACCGGTTTTTTGATGTGTTACATGATTTTTTAAGTTAAAACTTAAAACCACCAACAACACTAGTCACTATGAAAAATCATTCAAACTCTTACTTACTACCTTCTCAACAACATCATCATCAACAAAAAGCTAAGCATAGTTATTAAAAAAACAAAAGGCTAACCCGTCAAAATTGTTTTTTTTTAAATTAATTCGTTATTTTACATTACTTTTGTTCCTTTCTCTTTGATAAAAAATAGAATTTAATTGATATAAAACAACCACCCTTCTTAACTTCCATCCATAACTAGAGATGCAAATGGTGAAGGGCAATAAATGTCACAACTACACATATGAAGGTCATTAATGCAATTTCAACCACACCAAATAAGTTATAAGTACCTCACCCAGACCCCTTTTCAACACACAACTTTCTTTAAAAATAAATAAATAAATAAATAAATTGCTCAATTTTGCTTTCTTCATCGCAATGGCAACCCAAGTGACGACGGAGGAGAAGCATCTGAAAGTTGAAATCATAAGCAAAACTCACGTGAAGGCTCAAAAACTTATAGGAAGAAAAGAGTGTCAATTGGTCACATTTGATCTTCCATATATAGCCTTCTACTACAACCAGAAACTGTTGGTCTATAAAGGTGGAGTCGAGGAGTTTGAGGGCATTGTGGAGAAATTGAAAGACGGGTTAAGGGTAGTATTGGAAGAGTTTTATCAGTTGGCTGGAAAATTGGATAAAGATGATGACGGAGTGTTTAAGGTGGTGTACGATGATGATATGGATGGGGTGGAGGTGGTGTCTGCCACCGCAGAAGACATCACGACCGCAGATTTGTTGGAAGAGGAGGGAACCGTGAAGCTCAAGGAATTGATTCCTTACAATGATGTTTTGAACATCGAGGGGCTTCATCGTCCGCTTTTATCTGTCCAGGTATTTTTTTTGTTTCTTTTGGATATAAAGTGTTTCTTTTTATTTTTAAATAATTCACTGGGTGATTAGCATGGTTAATTACATATTTTTAAGATAATTTGGTATGTTTTGATATAATATCATACTAATTTAGATCCTATGTATACACACGGGGTGAAAAATATCAATATATAAATTTTTTAAATCTTTATGTATATATTTTACAACTGTAAAAATATATTACATATACTTAAGATAGAAAAAAAATTCAAACTATGTAAAAATTAATATAAACTTGGGTTTCAAAAATACGTTAATTACTATTTAATATAATTTGACTTTCATTTACTATTTGATTGAAAATAGAAATTACATAATTAAATTTCAAAGTTTCTTATAATAACAGATAATTTAAAATAAATGATTTTATTACTATAATTAGTATTTTTCTTTAAATATATATTATTAGTAAAAGATAGAAATACATCATATGGAGACGACACGTGACATGAAGAAACATTTATTTATTATATAGTATAGATTTCTTCAACTACAAATTATAATATTGGATATGCATATTTTTCTAAATTTATGACATTCATATCACTTCCTTAAAACCTTGAAATATTATGTACAAAAGTTGAAGTGTATGAAGAAATAAATAGGTAATAATGATGGTGTTACTATTTGTATTTAATGATTTGAGTAAAAAAATTAAGTGTTTTAAATAAGCATATTTGATATTAAATTTTTTAATCAAATAAATATAATATTTTATAAGTTTTGAGATATATATAAAACTAACTGTTATTGTTAATCTATCCACATGGCTATTTTTTTATAAGATAGAATAAAACATACATTCAGTAAACATGATGTTCCTTTTGTGTATTAATATTTTGATTTTTGTTGAAGTTATATGTTAGTGAAATGCGGTCATTAATTATCGGTTCACAATGACTAGTCTCATGTGGTCCAAATATATTTTCTCCAGTCCTAAACTTTGTTTTTTTATGTGGGTGTAAGGATTATTTTAGCGGGGTTTTTTTTTTTTTTTTTTAATGAGATATACTAATCATTAGGGTGTTTAATATTTGGTTTCAAATCGGTAACCAAATTGAAACGGAAACTTTTTAAAACCAAACCGAATTACATATTTGGTTTTTGGTTTGGTTTACATTTTAAAATTTTGAATTCGGTTTGAACCCGAAAAACTCGCAACCCGACCCGATGAACACCCCCACTAATCATGCACACTAGACAATTTCAAATGTCAGAAAAACATTCTACTGACATTTTTTTTGAATGGCAATTTTTTGTTATTTTTTTGTCTTGAGTAAGCTTTGAACCCACAGCTCCGTGATAAGGAGCTAAATTGCTAAAATATATTGATCCAGGTGTATCGTTTTTTTAGTATGTTTTTATGGGGGCATAGAAAAAGTTAGTGATGGGTGAGAGGTTGGGTCCAATGGATAGGCCATTTTGAGTTAGGTGGTAAAACTTTTTTTCAGGTTAAGAGTTCAAGGCCATGTATAATGTATAATTGTAATTTGTTAGAAGGCCCTAAAATGGAGTATTTGATGTTAAAGAAAAAAAAAGTTGATGATTTGGATTTCTGAATTCCAGCTATGAAATTCCTCAAAATTTAGAATTATTTCTCATTAACTATTAATATATTGCAATAAATGAGTGTGTTGACTTCTCACACCACCAATTTATCTCAAGTTAACTGTAATAAATTTTTAAGTAACTTAAATTATTTAATCACAGGTTAAATAAAACAAATATTAATTAGTTAATGATAAAAACAATAATTATATAAAAATATAGAATAGTAACAAAGATTTGATAATTAATAAAGATATTATTAAATACTTATAAGAATATAATAAATAGTGAATAATGAAAAAAACTAAGCAAATAAAAAAGAATTTTAAGTTAACATAATTGTGACATATGACGAAACTAGGGGTGTTCATCGGGTTTTTTAATCGGGTTTCGGGTTATTCGGTTCGGGTTATTCGCGTTTTTTGTTATAAGAATCCTACCCGTTTACCGACCCAAATAAGATTCGGGTTAATCGGTTTCGGGTTATTCGGTTTTGGGTTTATTCGGGTCGGGTTAATCCGTATTCGGGTTTCTAAATACAAGTTGCAATGCATACTTTATTATTTAACTTAATATTATATTTATTAAATAATAAGCATAGAATGTCAAATAAAAACCTTCTCAATATGACTTTTCATTCAAACCCATGCACTAAACATATATTAACTAAAAAAAACACCAAATAAAATAATCAAAAAACCAAAGTTTTTCAACCAATAATATAAACTAAAAAAAACGACTAATTGTACCAATCAACAAACTCGTTAACAATGTTCACTATTCAAATTCTCACATTCATGTCCGCTTGTACGTTTTCAATCATAATTTAAAAAAAAAGTGAAATAAAATAAGCATTAAAAATGGTTAGATGTATACTGAGCTAAGATTACAAATAAATATTAATAATAAAATACCTTTTTATTATTATTCGGGTTAATCGGGTTAACCCGGTTAACCCGGTTAACCTTTTTTTAACCCAATTATCAAATCGAATACTACATTCGGGTTTGGGTTCTATCTTAAACGGGTTCGGGTTGTTCGGGTTCCATCTTAATCGGGTTCGGGTTAATTTGGGTCGGGTTCGGTATTCGGGTTTCGGGTAAAATGAACACCCCTAGACGAAACTAGTTAATTATTTATTTTTAAAATTGACGTAACTAGTTAATTATTTATCAGGAAAATGTATATGTCAATTCAATATTTTTCATAAAAAAATAGTCTGCATCAATTTAAGTATAATTTTTTTTTTTAAATTTGTCATCAAAGTATATTCTAGGTAATATATTAGAATTACTTTCTTGAGTTTCTTCTTCTAACGTTTTCGGGTTTAATAATTATACAGCTAACGAAGCTCAAAGATGGGCTTGTAATGGGCTGCGCGTTCAACCACGCGATCTTAGATGGGACGTCGACGTGGCACTTTATGAGCTCATGGGCCGAAATTTGCACCGGATCCAAATCCATTTCTGTTCAACCTTTCCTCGAACGAACCCAAGCCCGAAACACGCGCGTGAAGCTCGACCTCACACCGCCGGCACAACAAAACGGCGACGGAGCAACCGCCACGAAGCCGTCAGTGTCACCGTTAAGAGAGAAGATCTTCAAGTTCTCAGAATCAGAAATCGACAAAATCAAAGCAAAGGTGAACGCCAATCCACCGGAAGAAGCCACCAAACCGTTCTCCACTTTCCAATCACTCTCCACGCACATATGGCACGCGGCCACACGCGCTCGCCAGCTAAAACCAGAGGACTACACCGTCTTCACCGTCTTCGCTGATTGCCGGAAACGAGTGGATCCTCCGATGCCGGAAAGCTACTTCGGTAACCTAATCCAGGCGATCTTCACCGTCACCGCCGCCGGATTGTTGCAGGCGAATCCACCGGAATTCGCGGCGGCGTTGATCCAGAAAGCTATCGATACGCACGACGCGAAGGCAATTGAAGCGCGAAACAAGGAGTGGGAGAGTAATCCGATTATCTTTCAGTACAAGGACGCCGGCGTGAACTGCGTGGCCGTGGGAAGCTCCCCTAGGTTTAAGGTGTATGATGTGGATTTCGGGTTTGGTAAACCCGAAAGTGTTCGGAGCGGGGCGAATAACCGGTTTGATGGTATGGTTTATTTGTATCAAGCAAAGGAGGGTGGAAAGGGCATTGATGTAGAGATTAGTTTGGAAGCAAGTGCAATGGAAAACCTTGAAAAGGATAAGGAATTCCTCCTAATCCAAGAATAAGTTAAGGAGGTTAAAATTGAAATCATTAATAAGTTGGTTTGGTTTGGTTTGGTTTGGTTCTACAAGTGTTTGGATGTCATGTGTATCTGTATGTAGGTTGTTTTTTGTTTGTTTGGGATAATATCTATTAGTTATGTTTATGGTCTATGGATAATGTGTTACTTTCATTGTGGTTAAGTTTGTAACCATATCATATCTTATATTAATTGATTCAACGTTTTTCAGCCATGTTCTTCTTAATCTTTGGTGGAGAATTATTATAGAGTTAGATTTTGAGCAATTGTACTTTAGTTTGTTGCCATTCACAAAATGATTCTTTACTTAAAAGAAAATATAATCCATAAAGTAAATGGAATTCAAAGAATTAAAAATTAATTTCATTAAAAGTTTGTAAAGTGTTTATTAAAGAAATTTAAATGTAAAATAAATTTTTCATATGACAAAATTAACTTATATTTTTTATCTTGAAATCATATATAGTCATGACCGAAGGAAGTCAGTAAGGGAATCTGGCAACACCCCTTGCAAAATACAACGATTCCAGTAGTGTTACTTATGTCTTAATTTTTCTTCTGTGTTATTTGGACATTGAATAATTGAACGGCGTGGTCAGTGGGAAAGGGGGGCTGGTTGTTGGAAACGGGTGAGGAGGGCGTGAATGCGAAGGTTGTAATGTTGGACAGTGGTTGTAACATGGACAACGGGAACGAAGACAAGTAGAACGGTGGAGGATTGTTAGCTGAGGGTGACATTTTTATAGGATATTTAAGTCAAATTTTGTGAATTCCACTCAAATTCAACTTTTTCACCAAATTACGAAGAAAAAAATGTTAAATTTCTATAGTCTATAACCAACCAAACTCGTTTTTATGTTGAACTAATTCCTATTTCATATGTAACGAATTGTGCTAATTAAACGAAGCCCGGGGTCATTTACGAAAAACAAAAAATGGAAAAGAAGAAATAGTTAAAGTTTTAATTAATATATAATGTTCATTTATGATGAGACTACAAGAAGTTAGTGAAATTTTAACGATATTGAGACTTTAGAGGGATTTAAAAAGCATATTTAGTGTATTAAAGTTTTAATTTTACAGCCTTTAGTATATACCATATTGGACAAGTGCCACATTATAACTTTTGAGCTAATCATTTATCTTCTATATAAGTACCATTTAATTAAGTTACTAGTAAATAAAATAATATGTTCAATGAAACTTTAAAATTTAAAATCATCATTTTTGTGTCAAAATGTCATGTGTTGTAGTCATCAATTACATTACACGATAGTCATGAACAAAAAAACAACTCGATATGTTATCACAATATGTGACATATAACACATGATAGAAACAAATGAGATTCAAGATTTATCTCACGCTTTTAAGGATGCTGTAGTTTTCTTGTGCTCCAAGAACTCTAAATATAACCAAGCTACATGAAGTGGGATGATCCAAGTAAAAAATGACACATGTAATTTGCAAAATAAGAACATGGATACGTGAATATCAAAAGAGTTAGTAGAATGAGTCATCTTTATTCACAAGTAACTGCCACTTGGTTACACTGGATTAATGGTTAACTATCAATTAAGTCAACTAACAAGGGGGGACGTCGTCGACAAGCATCACTTGGTGAAGCAAAGAAAATTATGAGAATGGAGATAAGAAGAGATAAAGATCAGTGTGTGTAATTTCTAGGGCAAAGTTCCTATGTGAAGAAAGTTTTGTCAAATTATGGTATGGAAGAAAGTAAGGTTGTGACTACTCCTATAGCTCCTCACTTTAAGCTATCAAGTGATAATTCTCATAAAACAGAAGTTGAGAAGGCCAGGATGGAGAATGTACCATATGCAAATGTGGTAGGAGCCTAATGTACCTTATGGTGTGTACAAGACCAAACATTTGTTATGTAGTAAGCCTAGTAAGCAGGTTTATTTCTAATCCAAGTAAGGTACAATGGGAGGCTGTCAAATAGACACTGAGGTGTCTTAAAGGTTTAATTGAAGTTGGTTTGGTGTTTGGAAGGGGAGGGTGTGATGATCAAATTCTTGGGTATGTAG
Organism: Smallanthus sonchifolius; assembly: GCA_023525975.1. Classification (NCBI taxonomy): domain Eukaryota; kingdom Viridiplantae; phylum Streptophyta; class Magnoliopsida; order Asterales; family Asteraceae; genus Smallanthus; species Smallanthus sonchifolius. The sequence goes on from CM042029.1 coordinate 569,049, forward strand.
ATGCAGACTTTGCAAAAGATTTGGACACTGGTAGGTCCATGACTGGATATGCTTTTACAGTTTTTGGTTCACTAGTCGGTTGGAAGGCCACACTGCAGTATATTGTTACTTTGTCAACAACAAAAGTTGAGTATGTTGCTTTAACTGAGGCTGTTAAGGAGTGCTTGTGGTTGAAAGGCTTCATGGCAGATATGGGTGTTCATAGGGCATTGCAGCTGACTAAGAATCAGGTATTCCAAAATAGAACTAAGCACATAAATGTTAAATTGCATTTTATAAGGGATGTGACTAAGTCAAAAGAGATAGAAGTTCAAAAGGTGGATACTTTGGAGAATGGGGTTGATATGTTTACAAAAGTTCTACCGGGTTCAAAGTTTGATTTTTGTTTGGATTTGTTGAAAGTGGGCTGACATTGACCAAAGGTGGAGATTGTTAGAAAGTTAATTGGTCATAATGTCATTTACTGTAAGTTCAGGAGGGTTGAGTGAAACTATTCTTTTGTTTCATATAATTATGTGTCATGTTTACATGTTTTGTGTAAGTAGAAGGGGTGATTCTGTCAATCTTGAAAGATAGGCGTTAGTAGTGTGTTGTTAGTTAAGCAAAGGGGCAGATAAGTTCTTAATTGGTATTTTCAGTTCTTCAATTTGTTTTTATAATCGTGATTCCTTTGTAATCATTTATCAATGTCATCAATACACGAAATCGTTTGAGGGATACTAGATTTTGTATTCAATTTCTTCGAGTGATTTTATCACAAACGAACACAAACATGTTCTATAACACGTTCGTGAATCATTTGCTTATTCAGTAAAATTTAAACAAATAAACAAACACAAACAAAATATGATTTGACTCGATTCGTTTACGACCCATTTGCCTTGTTGCGGTTGAAAACTTTTCATTTGACAAAGTTTTATAATACAAATAAATAAATATTCACAGCGGCCGCCACTTCCCTTGCAAACCAGGTCGACACGTGCACAACCATCATTACATTTACGTTCCTAATAAATGAAAAAGAAGGGAGAGAGGAAAAAAAAACCCTAGCTGCAAATTCAACTCCATTTTAACTTCAACCGATTTCCCCGTTCTTTAATATTAAACTCTTTCGTCTCATTATTCCTTTCTTCTCAAAAATCATGATTCAAGGTATGTAACTTTTGATTATCATTACAATCTACTGGCTCATTCGTTTCTAGCCTTTCATTTTTAAGTTCAAGGATTAATTTCAATTTACTTGTTTATGCCCTAATCGATTCACATTGTCCAATTTCGTTTATACGAAATATATACATTTGCGTTTGTTCAGATGTGATTTTTAAAGTGATTATGCAATAAAAAAGATAATTTTCTGTAATAGAATGTGATTTTTGGAAGTGCTTTGTAGTTTGAAATTGTTGTAATAACTTATGGTTATGTTTAGTGTTTAACAAGTTCTGATTATTTAAAGAAGTAGCTGCTGAAATAATATATAGGCTGCTCTACCATTTGATGATTAGTTTTGTTGTAGCTGATTTGAAATTGGTTATTTGACCTCTAGGCTCTAGATTGAAGGCATAATTATTTGCTTCTCAAAGATTCAATTGTTGAGAATCTCATATGCTTATGAATGTTTGCAATTCATAAGCATATGAGATTCTCAACAATTGAATCTTTGAGAAGCAAATAATTTTCCAAATATGCCTTGAGTTATGCCTTCAATCTAGATTGTTATTCTCTTACATTTTTTAGTTATAAGGTCTAATAGTTGATATGCTTTCCCTTCTTGTTGGCCCCGTGTTTGAGCAGAGTGACTAGGTGTGATGATGACATGGCAGCTAATGCTATCGTGTTACTGCGATACGGAAGTCAAAAGTAGAAAGTGATCGGTTATACCGTATAGTCGTTGTGATTCGCTAATATTTGAAGTGCCCATGTCTATTGTCAAACCAGAGGTATACTTACCGCAATAGCTTCCCACAGTATCATGAATTCCATTATGTTCACAGTTTCACACCTGTGGTTGTGAAATCTTTTTGTTATGATGATTATAAATGTTCTGTTTGCTGTTTTATCAACCAAGATGAAGTCATTTATTTGGCTCCAAACTACGGATGGTTTAAATCAACAAGTGGAGGAAGAAGTTGCAATGTTTTGTCCGATGATACGTAGAGAAGTTCTTCAAACAAGAATGGGATCTTCCAAAAACTATGCTATAAAACTTCCTCAAAAAGTTAATCCTGCTGTCTTAGGCTTAATACTTGATTATTGCCGATTTCATCAAGTAGCAGGTCGCTCTAATAAGGTCTGTTCACCTCTGTTTTTTCTAGTCTTACCATTTGACGCGTTAGTAGTATAATATAACTCTAAATTATTCACATTAGCAAGTTGAATTTCCCCGCTCTAATAAAAAATACGTGCTTGCAAGGGCAGAAATATGTCAGTCTGCTTTAATATCGTATTATCATGTCTTTAGGGGTTTTAGTAATTTAAAGATTAAATGTTGAAGATGGCAAATCATGTTTCTGCAGGAGCGTAAAACTTTTGATGAGAAGTTTGTACGGCTGGATGCAAACAAGTTATGCGACTTAATATCTGCTGCAGATAGCCTCCAGCTAAGGCCATTAGTTGATCTTACTAGCTGTGCAATTGCTAGGATGATTTCAGGCAAAAACGCAGAGGAAATACGTGAGACATTTCATATTGCTGATGATCTTACGGAGGTATTTATGTTCGATAAAATGTTCATATTCCCACAAAAAAGATGATACAGACAGTTCTAGCAGGTTTAACAGGGAACTGTTTATTGCAGGAAGAGAAGTTGGAACCTTTGAAAATTAAAACCGATGATTCACGTGTCCGTCTTCTGAATAGGTTGTATGCAAGAAAAAGAAAACAGTTGAAAGCAAGAGAAAAATCAAAGGTAAACTGATAATTTTGACATTTTGTTGTCTCTAATGTATATGTAACAATGTTCAGAGCCCTGAGATATTGAGTAGAGGTGGTGATGTATGCTGGTCAACTTTTGGTTAACCTACAAAACATATTTTTACCTTTTTCTTTGATGTCAAAAATATTTAATGTGTTAAATATGATCAAGAAACTGTATTATTACGATATTTCCTTTTGTATGCTACAGGATGTTGAAGTTGAAGAAGTGCGTGCTGAAGATCGGTCTGTTGATGATCTCTTGTTATTCATAAACAGTGGACATGAAGGCTAGTGGCTGTTTTTACATGCATCTTCTGTTCAGTTCATCTGAAATTTTTAATTACTTTCAACCCTTTGTGGTTAAATTCTTGCTCTGTATGAAATTCTTGCAAATTAATCAGTACTCTGCTGCTTTCAGATTCCAAAGGTGTTAAGCCTGCTAAGAACAAAAAGAAAAATCGTAGGCGAAAGCATCATCCCAAGGACCCTTCTCCCAACATTGAGAACAAGAATCATTATAAGGTTAGTAGCTAATCCTCAATTTGGCAATAAATAAAATTTGTAGTTATATAATTATGTTTTTACCTTTTAATTGATATGCTTTAGGAAACGGATAGTCTCTCTTCATCCCATAATAGTGAGATTGAAGATGTGCCTAATCAAAGTATAAGTTCAAAGTTGCTTGGATATGCTTCTCTTGAGTCTGATTTTGATGATGAGTTGGATCCTGCACTGAAGGAACAAATTGACAGGTTTGCTTATTTTAAACTGGTCAAATAAAACAGATTAGCTAGAAGGGCAATGGTTTAAATGGGTCAAACTGGTCAAACAGGTTTTTAAGTCACCTGAGGTCTATTTTAACAATTACATGTGTACAACCTCCAAAGTTGTGTTATTCAAAGGTTTAGATTATAACTGTAATTATATTGTTTCTTATGCAGGGAAGTAGAGGATTTTGCTAAAAGACTGAACTCTGTTTGGTCAAGGTAGGAGCATTGCACCAATATCTAGGAACATATAAACATGTTTTGTTAATTGATAGTAATGACTAATGATATAATTGTAAAATTGTTAGTTTTTTTTCCATCTCAAGGACAGGGTAGACAATCAAAATATAAAATTCCATTACCAATTTGAGAACTCGGTTTAAAAAAAAATATTTGTAATTACACCTTTATTTATTTCCAAACTTGAAAATAGAGCATTAATTTTACTTAACCCTGGAATATTATCTTGTGACAGGCATGGGCGGCAAGTGGTGCCCGTCATTTCTTATAATGCAACATGATCAACTTTTGGGAATCTTCTTTTATAGGGCTGCCATTATTCATAGCAAGTAAAAGAGGCTAAATTTTGTAGGCATGTAAGCAAAAAGTTATATGCTCCCATTGAAAGCAGAATGTGAAAAGAGGAAAGTTAGAGATCCCATACATCTTTTGTGAACTTTCATGATTTCTGTCTTCTGTTCATTACATAAATTTTGGTTTTTTTTTTCTTGAGATTTGGTGCTGTTCGTTTATTCTTGTTAACATATGTTTGTTGCATGTGGGATAGCTAGCGATTGGCTAATCTCATATGAAAAGAAGCGGAATAGCTTTTACAGATTTGTCAAATTATCCAGACTTTAAAAAAAAACCACACTACTACATTTTCTCTGTTGCCTGTTGGGGACTGGGGTTTTGTGAAAATCTTTTCAGCTCCCGATTCCGTAAGGAACATGAAAACTGTAGCTACTAAAGCTTTTCTTGAATCATTTTACTAACTTATTTATTATTATTAATAATAATTTTATTTTTAGTTAAGTATAGGGATATGCGCTTCATACAAATCCTCCAAATTATAACGTGACCTTTTTAATTATGAGATGTCATTTCACCCTATGAATTGAGATGCAGGATGCTCTTTTCAAAGCCTGCATTTTCGTGAGTTCAAGTACTTGCAAAAACAAGGCAGAGCCTATAAAAATTGTTAGATTCATAATTATCACGTATAGAAATAGTTTTTTTTTTGCTAATTATTTATAAATTAATAAAGACTAAGTCAGGTCTTGCTTAGACCAGTTTTAATGGTCATTTTGCATCACTTCACAAAATCAAATCTAGGTCTGCTAGGCATATGGGCAGTTGATTTATAGAGATGGGTGAAAATCATAGTATATAAATTGTTACGTTAAAATCAATTTTCCGACATCTTGTCTCCATCATGAGGTTATGGCAAGTTCTATGATCACTGCTGCTGGCGAGCTTGTTAAGTTTTAGACCCTTGGTAGATAGCACATTTCACTTTAGATAATCTTCTCTGGAGTTACAATTGGCAGGTCATTAGCATGCAACCAAAGAACAAATCTATAAAACTGGAGGCACAAAGATGAAAGAAACAAAGCCATTGCTACAAAAATGCTGATAAAATGACAAAAAAGACGGTACCCCAAAACCAGCATTGATAGCTAAACCAACAATAAAAAAAGAGCATAATAAGCTGGAGTGAAAAATCAACTATGAGAACATCACTTTCCTTTTTTGGTAAAATCTTTCTCAAAGATGAGGGATAGAAGGCCACCGGTACCTCTGGCTAATAACAATAGACGGTCTCAAGTTAATCAAACTACACATCATTGGGTATAATGAGACGAACCTAAAAAACAATTCAGCTCCTTCCTAGAAAACGGGTCTCTGTTTTGGAATGTACTTGGTCTTCATACTCTTGTCCGGCTTTGTCCTAAATCTGGGTTTAACATTTGCATCCCCCACTTGACCCTTTAAAGAAGAATCAACAGATTCTGGATGATGATCTTGGACACCAACTGGCACTGCTGCCTCAGCTGCTTCTGCTGCTGTTGTTAGAACCAACTCCACATGCTCCCCTGACACTGCCTCTTTCCATCCTGCACTCATAATTACCAGCTAATCAGATATCAGTTGACAGCAAAATGTAGGGAGGGCAAAATCAACAGGTTTGGGTAACAGATAAAAATGGGTAATTATTCTATACATGTCAAACCAGGTCCTGTTGATCCAAAACAACTTTTTGTCCAAGATTTTTATTTAAAAAAGAAACAATTGGTGTGTGAAATGGACTTCCATTGGATCTCTACTTAAGTCCTTGGACATTATTTTTGCATGATATTTCCTGAACAATGAAGTTCCTAAACATCTTTTAAAAAAAAAGTCACTTTTTTTGCATGATTAGTTCAACTTTTAAAGAAATAACAGAACTGTGCTCCTTTTTACATTAATAAGACTCTAGCTTTTAGAAAAGGACCTTTTCGTCAAGTTTTAAAAGTCTAGGGATTTGATCATACAAAAACGGAGTTGAAGGACTTGTTTGTGAATTCAATGAAAACCCGTGAATTTTTTTCTTTCCAACATATCCTTATTATTTCAGTAATAACCAAAAGATTGAATAAAAATAATTTACTAGGTCTTGTATGTATTAAGAAACTACACATTTCGACCCGTTTCCTTTTAAGCTACTTTAATTATTTGACCTGGTACAGATCGAACATAACCCGTACTGACGCATTCATACGTAATTGGGTTGTCTTTCTCACGTGCAAAGAATCTTTATAGAGAAACAATTGATGGGAAAAGGCATCAAGCAAAAAGCATGAATCAGAAAGTATGGGGAAGATAAAGCTTACTCTGAGAGAGAAAATCTTTTGCTGCATCAATTGAAAAATGCATTAGCTTATCACCACCTTCCACTTGTATATTAGAGACACTGATATCATCACTGTCGTTTCCATTTAAATCTAACGACCAGTGAGGACTTTCGGTAGTCAAAGTTTGGTCAACGCCTCTTGCTGATGTCACATCCTCTTCTAAAATTTGACTTTTGCTAACATCTGCCAATTGACCTCTGTTGTCATGTCGGGTCCTCCAAAGCTTGAGATTAGAACGGTTGGGGGTATTTTGACCACTTTTTGTCTTGTTTTCTATGTTGTCATTTTCTTGAAACTCAGCCACCGAACTGTTGACCTGTTGCTGACTTGTACTGTTCCTCACAGTAACAGATATGGAACCAATCATCAGCTGACAGCTGTTCTTCTCTGTTTGATTATTTGCATCATTGTGTACTCTAGATTTTACACCATTTTCTGGTTTAGGTTTCTTAGTCCAAATTTTACCACCGTTATTAACCCTTTGTTCCCTGTGCTTGTGTGTCGGTTCCCATTTTACAAAATTGCCATTCTGATTATTGTGACGACCATTACGACCATTTCCTTGTGATTTTGGCACCTGCCATCTAGCAATGAAATGCTGTGAACTATTATTCATCTTCTGTTGTTCATTAACAGCAGAATCTGAATGATCAAGGGCTTCTTCATTGCTTGATAACTGAATGAGATCGGAAGGAGAAACTATGTTTCCATCTTGGATGAGATGATCAATCTCTGGAGAGATTTGATGGATGGAATTCTCCGCTGATGGGATACTCTGAAAAATATCAGAAGTAGCGGATAACTCTACCTTCACACCATTAGACTGATCCCTTGCCCTCTGTTCTTTCTGCCGAATCTTTCTCTGTCTTTTTCTTTCTAACAGCTCAGCTTGCCTATGTAAAAATGATCAAAAAGTGTGCATTTTAAAGGACAGATGACAGAATATACACTAAACTAGTTTTAATATGAAATATCAATGCAGTCTATATATTGTACCACCCACATTGGGCAAAACCATTTGGGTTAAAAAGTTGCAATTTCTTAAAGACATTAAAAAGAGAACTAATAATTATGCATATACACAAACCTCCTCTGAGCAGCCTCCTCTTCCTCTACAAGCAGCTTCTGGCATTTCAATGCTTCAGCATCTTTGTCTGCAAGCCATGCCTTCACCTAACAAGATTCAAAATTATATGATTAATCATAAAAACTTCACCGGACCAGAGACAATACCAATTACACATTCTTGTTTCGGAATAAAACGATTAATCATCTTATACAAATCTTCATTCACTTTCAGGTTGGTTTCTTTGCATACTTAATGTCTTCTTTGGACACTGACTCAATGATGAGTTGATGACAAATGTTTGTTTTGATCCATTTGCAATATTGATATCTACCATAAATGTATTATACACAATGCTTATATTGTTTTCTACACTAAATGCAAACAAACAAATAAACACAGACATATCACAAGTATAATTACTTGACGTTGAGAATGGCTAATGGCGTTTTAACCCCTCAAAACTCTCCTATCATCAAGTTCAAATCTCTACCACTTTACTAATAACATAGACTAAAAAGCCAATGGGTATCTCTGTGACATTGTCTCTTTAGACCTAACAAGCTTGAAAATAGATGTTAAGTTATTTTTAGGGATGCTCAAAAGACAAATATTTCCACATCTTCCAAACTGACCTCAAATTTGAAGATAAAGCAGATGTTAGGAATAAAATTTCAAATGAGATATCAAATAAGCTCGACTAAAAATTGAGACTTTATGCTTTGTACTTTTATATGGACAATATTCCCACATTAATCACAAAAATAAATTCTCACCTTCAAAGTATGGAATTACAGAGAAAACATATGCCTGTCATGTGACTGTTTCAGTGTGTTGCAATAAACAAACAAACTTATATAAAACAGTAATATACCTGCTAGAAAATGTCAAAACATTTTGGACCGTATCTTGATAAATATATGACTGTGTAAGTGCGTTACTACTACTAATAACTAATAAATGGGCATAGAAGAGAATGTACCAATTTTTGTTCGACAAGAAAACTTGTGCACGCAATTAAGTTTTTCATCTCAAGACCAATTTTCTCAGCTTCTCCATCGAAGACGTATTTTTTCAATGATTCGGCTGTTCCAGCACATAGGAATGTTCTCTCACTAGCGTCATCAAGAACACTGAATAGTTCTTGGGATGAAATTGACAGCATGGAAAGTCTACCTTGAATAATATCCTGCAAGTAAGCATTCCTAAGTATACCTCAAATATTAAAACCGTATGAAAACTGAACGAAAGCAGCAAAAAAGATATTAAAAAAATATAAAGAACATTTTACCACTAGCGCAGAGCCAGCCTTCACATATACTTGTGGAAGAGAGAGAAAAATTGGCTTCCGTAAATTAGCTGCAATGTTCTTTACTATAGAAGATCCTGGAACTTCCTAAATGGAAGGGGCATTTAGAAACAACAGCACAGAAGTAAATTTATATAACCAAAATGGCCCTTATGAAATATAAAGACATGTTATCAAGTCAGACACACAGAAATTTTTTGCTCAAACTACAATTTGCTTGTACAGGTGTTAAATGCATGTAGATTTGGTCCAATAAAGTTTGACACATGCAAATTCCAAAGCAGAAATCCAAAAATTAATTACGATTTAACATTAGAAATAGGGATAATTTCAAAGTCCAATACCTCAAGTGTAACATCCTTGAAAGACATAATATCCTTAGCTTCGTCATCATTGAGCTGCAAAAGACACATTGGTGAGCGAAGTGGAGCTGGGAAAAGATATTTTCAAGCCTTTATTCAACAATTGAAGTTTACCTTATCCCAAAATGCTCTTAGTAAATCCCTATACTTTTGAGGCTCCTAAACAATAAAGAAAGAAAACCATATATATAAGGAACTGCGAGGCAAATATGACTATATTCAGGTAGCTCAGGCATCACGATTCTCTTTTTTTTTTTTTTTTTTTTTTGGGGGGGGGGGGGGGGGAGAGAGAAGACATATTGGTGTGTACATTCAAGTAAGAGTACCTTATGAAAGTTCATGGACCGGCGATGCACTCTTATATGTCTCCGATAATTGATAGTTGAGCAGAACTCACGTGAACACTTATCACACTTTTGCAACTGAACCTTCATTGGAGCCAGCAAAGGCCAACCAGGGAGATCTATACATATAAAGGTACCACCGTCAGCTTATAACAATATTTCTTTTTATGATATCACAAACTAAGAATATCCAGAAAACAAAAAGACACACCCAGGTACCAACTTACGACACGATCATATGTTATTAATTTCTAACAGCATTCAAACACATGAATCTTGATCAATGCTATGCATTTATTAACAACGACATCCTTTTGTGCAGCTAACCTTTGGATGACAAAAAGAACTTTAATACCTGGCTGATCAAAGGTATGAAGCAACTGTATCCACTGGGTAGGACTGTCCCCAGTCCTTGAGAACGAAAATAAAGGCTCTTTCCCGACAGCTTGTCTGATGAAAGTATCCAAGGAATCGGTACCCTCATCTGATTTCATGGCATCTGACGTACTGGTGCCCAAAAGTTTTGCAACAGGCATTTATGCTAAAAGAACTCTTCTCCACACTGGACTGCAAAAAAAAAGACAACAGGATAATACATGAGCAATGTCAATCATGAATGCACTTGACAAATAGTACTAAAAGATAGATTGAACAATAACAGTATGAGCAAAAGGAATTAGAGAAAAAAAATAATTTAACTATTCATGTGACAATGCAACAGTAAATTTCTGTATCAAGTATTTGACTAGATTTCATTGTTTTTGTAGCTTGATTGAGTTACTTTAGCAATGGATAAAAAGAACAGGCAGGAGTATATAATGTAGAGTGAACTTCTCGAAATAAATAGATAAATCCTCGCCAATACCAAAAGCCAAACGAAATAAATGCATATTTACTGTTCAGATGGTACAGGTAGAAATAAAAGAACTACGCTCGTTAAAAATAAGCTAAATAATTACAAGAATATAGTAAACATGTAATGACAGTCATTGCAGTAATGGATTCCTTCATTTCCCTAAAACAGAAACACAGTGTCGTGATGTAATCAATTCCATGTATAACAAAATACATACGTGTCATTTACACAAAGAAAACTTGATGATGTTAATTCCTATGTACCTAACATTATTACTAAAATATGGATATCCATAAAACTGAGCATCTAAACAGTTCAAGGACGCCATTGAAACGTTTTCAAGATTCCAATTCATCAAAGGACCTTAAAATATGACATGTCAAAGAAATTTCACAGTTAAACCTATCCAATTGCATATCCTGCAACTTCAATGTAATAAACACCCCAATCACAATGCTGAACCTAACTACCAATTGCTAACCTAACAGAGATGAGATCCTACCTTTATACTTAATTAGGTGCAAAATCAGGGAATATCATTACAATAATTAATTAAGAGCGCTAGTCATCCAATGAATACACATTTCCAGAAAAATAATAAAAACTTCTATCCTATTCACTTCATTGTCGAAAATTCGCATAAGATAATACGAATTACAGACAATAATAAGCTAAAATGATCGCAGATTACATATACACCCATAAAAAAACAATCAATAATGCTAAAGCATTTATCAGATCATACAGAAAACAAATAAGCTATAATTTTGATACTCTGTAAGCAGATGAAACTACAAGTACCGTTACCTAATAACGGACATGTGCTAGGGTTAGAAATTAGAATCACGTGATCTGTGATTAGGACGTGAACGTAGTTAGAGAGTTTAACGTACCAGTCTGGAGAGATCGCCGGCGATCTGAGAGATTTGCAGACGCTGGAAAGGCGGCGTGACGATGGTTATAGAAACTGCGAAAACTGTATGTATGTGTATAGCTTGTGAAGAAGGAAAGAAGCAGTCGGCGAAATCTTGAGAGGGTGAATTGAAACGAGATGTGCGAGAGAAAAAAAACAGAGAAAAATAAATATAAAAGGAGAACAGGGAACCCTTTCCAGTATTAAAAAGCCTGATTATAGAATATGGTCACATTACTTACTTAGTTAATTAATTAATTAATTATTATTATTATTATTATTATTATTATTATTATTATTATTATTATTATTATTATTATTATTATTATTATTACTACTACTAGTGTTATACATATTGATATTAAGCTCATTAAGTAACGTATTTGAGACCAGTAATTAATAAATTAGGTAAAATATTTTGACGACTTTGTTTTGCTTTAGACGATTTGTAATTGCAATCTTTTATATCTTGATAGAGTTGTTCAAATAGTTTGTTGCTCGTCGAAAAAAGGTCGAAGAAAGCACCTTACTTGAGAAACTGTTTGAATCCGATTCAAAGAGAGTAAACAAGTCAAATCGATTTTTGAATTTGAGTGGAAAAGGATAATCATGCCAAATCGATACTTGAACCTGTAAAAAGGGTAATTAAGCCACATCAAGTTGAGCCGAGTTGGTTCAGCTTGTAAACAAGGCGAGTTCAAGCTCAAATTTTCAATTCGATTGAGTAATTCAAGACAAGCCAAGCTGACTCGTTTAAAATTCAAGTCAAGCTCGAGCTAAAACTGGTTTGTCTCGACTCGTGAACAACCCTAATTACACAACAAATTAATCTATAGCTAAGAAGTAAGTTACTAGTTGCGCAACATGACGTAATTCTGTGAACCTAAAATTCTTTTTTCGTTTACTTTTTATTTATTATTAACTATTTAATATCTATTTATTAACTATTTAATGTTTCTTTATTAATTTTCTAAATCTTCATTACTATTTAATATATCATTTATTCAAGCTGTGTAAAACACGAGTTTCTAACCTATTTGGTTATATTTATACCTAATAAATAACTATCTGGCTACGTCACATGTCATAATTTTGCGAGTCAAAGATTATTTTTCCCGATTATTTTTTCTTCATTACTAACTATATAACATCTCTTTTTTTTATTCCTAAATTTTCAGTATTATTTAATATTTTCTTTATAATTCCTAAATCAGATTACTAACTAATTAATATTTCATTTATCCAAACTATGAGTTTCTAACCTGATAAATGAATAAAGTTAAATACAGCTTATTTACGTACAATACTAATATTAATACAGTATTTGAAACCAAATAATGAGATTGATACAACACAACATCCGTTATTATTATATGCATTAAACCACATTAAAAGTTTGACTATAATACAATAATATATTTTGTTGTGGTGGTTGTTATGCAAAATAAAATGTATATCCATTTTCCATGGGGAGTTATGTTGACAACTATGTAGGTATAATAACCATTAAAATTTAATTTTGACTGTGCTGAGGGTCAAATAGAGCTCCCTCAAATGGAAAAGGATAACTTCTTTCTATAATTGGTTCGTGAATTTAATGGTGTGTTTGTTTTGAAATTTAGGTTTGAGGTTTGTGAATTGACGAAATAAAAGAAAATGGTTGGTTTAGATTTTAGATGTATATATGTTATTGCTATGTTAGAATCTCATGTAATACACGGGTTGAATAAATGTATTTATATACTTAGTAATAAAAAATTTATGTTTTTAAAACCCGTGTAATACATGGGTTGAATAAAATATAATGTAATTTATTAACACATACACTCGTCAAAATGTAATAATGTGAATGTGTAAATATATGCTTAAAAGTTCCTATTTGAATCTTAACTAACTATAAAACTGTTTTCAATTTGTATAGTTCATAAAAATATGATTGAACAAATTAATTGATGATAAACACAATTTTAAATTCAAAAATGTGTAGATAAAATTTGAAACAAATAGTTAATTTAGTTGACTAAAATAGTAGAGTTGATTATTAATAGAAGAGAGAGTCACGAAAATGAGAATAAGAAGGCATATAAACATGACAAGTGACATAATAGTTACTTGTTTATTAAGTAGTACAAATATAGATATAGATGTTGGTATTATACAAAAAAAAGGTAAGAAAGTTTGGGGCTTAATGTTTTTTTCTTTCTCCCTCATTTTCATTTTATAATATTAACTAAATATCAATTTTAACTTTAGTTCTAATTTAAAACAAGTATTTTACAGATATTTTTACACATTTTCTCTATCCAACTGTTTTATTTATAAACCAAACATCACCTTATTAATAATAAGGGACCATGTTCTAAACAACTTACAACATTTTTCCTTGTTAGCTACAGGTCGAATTAGATTTTGAATTGATCAAGAACTCCATCTTAGAGATGTAAACGAGATGAAATTTGTTGAAATGATTTAAACTTAAATCAATTCAAAAATGAATCACAGGTTATCGGATAATAATACAAAAGTAAGTTAAAAAAAATAGAGTTCTAATTTTATAAAGGCTATTTTTTTTTTGGTATTTTCAATCTATATATGTATTGATATTAAATTCAAGCATAAATCATGCTTACTTTATAGAATATAATTTTGGGGTAATTTTGTGGAATAGTAATCAAGCTTTAAAATTATTCCAGTTAGTTCACTCAATACGCATTTTACACGGTATTCACCATCGGGTATACTATGGTGAGTGACATAATTGGAATACTTTTGAAACTTGGTTACTATTCTATGGTGTTTTTCCTATCATTTTTTTTAAGTTTTTGATCTTTCTTATCTCTGTTTTCTCAAGCATAGTTTGATCAATATTTTGACATATTCAAACACTTGAATTAAGCTTCAATCTTCCTTAAACCAAACTCGAACATGTATAATGAACACTATTTACTTACAAATAGAAGTTCAAAACAACCACAATCTATTTTATATTTGAGCTTGTGTTGGCTCGTCTAAAGCCTTAACAAAATCCATGTAATGTGTTTTCAATTAAGTATTTGTCATGAAATAACAAAAGTATAATGGTACTAGTATGAAGAGATGTGGTAGCACGTGATATCCTCATGATTTGGAGAAAACATTTGAATGATAGTTTTTTTTATAGCTATTAAATGATAAATACATCTCGTCATAAAACATTTATCTTATTATAAAAGAAGTCTTAACCAATTGGAACAATTCCAACTTAGCAAACACAAACACTCCTATGTACCTTTTCAAGGGGTAATGTTTAGGAGACTACTTAATTATATAAATTTATTATCATAATTACCTAACAGTTAAAACTATTTATACATCATCAAACTATAAGTCACTTTTCATTTAACTAAAACTATGTTGAATGGAGATTTTAAAATTTTTTAACTATTCAATGAAAAATAATCAAGTTCAAATCTTATAACCTAAGAGAGAAAACCTCTAGTCCAACCCACTCATTGGTTCATGAGCCACTCGCTAAAAATTGGTCCCACCACTACCAATTCAGCACTTCAACCCATACCAACCAAACCGGTTACAGTTAAGGGTCTGATTCCTTCTCCGACTGGCAAGTCCAGTTTTAACAACAATGATTGCCAGTAATACACCATAAAAAATTTTGTATACCGTTAAAAGTTAATTTGAAACACTACGAGACATAGGGGTTTTGACTTATTTATTGTTGACAATATAGCTTAGCTAAAAAGATGAGCAGCAGCCTTTTTCATCATTGTCTTCACCTACACACACCATAATAAAACCTTTGAGTACCAAGACAAACATGCATATCTAAACAAGGGGAACGGTTTATTAGCATTATAGAAGCATAAGTAGGAGCGTACCTGTTTTGCTGATAGACCAATATCCTGCAAATCATCAAGCTGAAACATGAAACATACAAGTTTGTTAGCATCTCAAAACGATGAACGAAGATGAAAATATGCACATATTTTTTTCTTACGCTTTTGAAAGGTTCTGGAGATTCTTCACGAAGTTCAAGTATGTATGAAGCTCTTTTATTTCCGATGCCCTGCAATAACTATTGTTATTAGGACTTATAAATAGTATAAAACGAAAATAGAAATTTGACTTTTAACAAAGGTTTACCGGTAACCCCTTCAATTCATCCCTATTAACAAGACAAATAAGGGAATGATATTATAGTTAGACATGTTTTAACTAATATAAATATACAGCCAAAAAAGATGAAGTAAACAAAAAGTCAAAAAAGATACCATAGTAAACATATGAACTAATGGATTTTTTAGTAAAATATATTTTAAAAAAAAATACTAACTTGCTCGCAGAATTCAAGAATTGCAAATAGTCTTGAACAAGTGATTGCTGCAATCACAACAAAATAAAATATGATTACCAACTCTTGAAATAAAATTGGATTATTTCAAGAGGATATTTGTTTTATATAGTTGACTAACCTTCATCCCTGAGTTATGCTTGCTAAATGTTCCAGATTGACAATTTGAAAGTTCTAATTTATGGGTAGTTATGGGTGTTTTAGGTTCGGGATCATGGGGCCTGCTTACAGACAATGGAGTTGAAGAGCAAAATGATTTTAAATTCTCACGTAACTCGATCAAACGTGCAGTTAGTGATGGAGATTGACTTTCATTCACAATCAAGTGATTGTTCTCCTTCTCTATACTATCATCACCTATGATGCAAGTAAATCAAGAATTAAAAATATTATATAAAATGTCTAGCCAAAAGTTTTTTGTTTTCATATACATCTTCAAAAAGTCTTTACCATTAACATGATGCATGAGATCTGTACAATTGTTTTGTGCCTTTACTGAAACATCCTACCCAATAAAAAAAACCAATCAACATATAGTTCTTTAATAAGGAAAAAGTGGTGATTAATGGGAATTGATAGAACTCAAAATGATATAACAAAACCATAATAAAATGATGACCTCATTTTTTAATTCAAGTGATACCTTCTCTTGTTTGGTATCCAATTCAGGAATCTGCTACACATTAGAGGAACTTGTTATTTCTTTTCACATGTCATGACATATAGGAAAAACTATACTTGCGTAATTGTTTTCCATAATGAGATCAGATAAAGATGATAAGATAATCTTATGAATAATTGTTGAAGCAATGCAAACAGGTGTAGGTCTTATTCATTAATATACCTCCTCTAGTGAACAAGCCAAAATGGTTGAAGAAATGTCTTCGACATCTGAGCTGAATAAAGCACCATCTGATGTACACTTTTTCTGCAGTCCATTTGCAGTAAATTTAACATTGTATTTTAAGGGGAAATTATTCTCTTACCCAGGTGAATATTTTTTAATCATCAAACACTACGCTTCATGGCTTTTTATCCAAAAAGACTTTTTTTCTTTAACAGCCCCAAAATGCTTGAGGATCTAAATGGGTTTGTGACAGTTCCCTTTTTAATGATTTTTTTATGCATATATATGGGTAGTATGTGTGTATGTACATGCATCAAGTATGTGTGCATATCCTTATATCCAAAATATATGCAAAATATATTTTAAAGTGAACCAAGTATGTGTGCATATCCTTAAATTGATTTAAAGTGAACCAAAATATATGCAAAATCATATGATTTTTTACTATTTTTATGGTGTGTTGAGTCTCAAATTTCTTTAAGATAATGGTTCCTGTCAATATTAAGTAAGCTGGATAGGCCAGAAAAGATGAATTGCGTTGCATGATGATGCAATGATATTTTCCACATATTTTTGTTTGAAAAAACAATTAGATTACAAAAGATTAAATAATTAAGTACAAAAAGGTAATTACAAAAGATAAAATACCAGACCTCTGGTACAAGAGTTGAACCACCATTGCAAATATCTAACTTAACCACATTTGATGGATTATTTTCCTGCGTTCACATTGTAAAATCTTTAACATACGATAACTAAGTTTCAAAAAAGGTTAATTTCTAATTGTAAATCATATAAATACATAAAAAAACATGATATTGGTTTCCACATGGCAAAATAGTAGAATATGTGCAATTATACGAGATGATTAATAGAATTATACTGTGCTCAATACTTGCTCCTTAGTGCCATTTGCTTCTTCCTTGCTATCAAAAAGATTCCTTCAAGTTTAACAATAAACAACTTAATAAAATCTCATACAAGTCTTATAAATCAGGAGCAACAAGCGTTAAATTCAGTTTACCTTTCTTTTAGCACAATGTTGGTTTTCTTTGCAGACAAAGGCAATCTGGAGTTGGTTAGTTTTTTTGTTGTAGAGAACACACCCACACCAGAATTGGCTTTATTTGCAGATAGCATGACACCAGAGTTGGAATATTTCTTTGCAGAAGAGGATAACACAGATACTGGTGTTATATTTTTCAACCTTGAAGCTAAAGTTATTGCATGAATAGTATCTGGGCAAAAAAATGGGTTCTGCAATCAAGGAGGAACCGGTAAATTCAAACATATTCAACATATACAATAGTTAATCACAAAACGAGAAACAATGTTTAAGATAGACTACCAAGCAAACAATCATGGATATATGATTATTTCCACGAAGAGAATCCTGGAGCACTCTTGCAAGTTTGCTTTCTCGGTAAGGGACACGTGCCTCATTGGCATTGACAGCATAAATAACATTAAGCAATGCATTCAAAGACTTGTTGATTTGTGTACCCTCAATAAAGTTTGTTCCATCAGTGCTATTTCTCCTTGCATTTTCATAGCCTGAAAAATATGAATATATGATATTGTTACACACATGAAAATAAAATAGAAAGGTTCAAGCAGAAAAGTACAAGAATCCCACTTACTAAAAAGATGTCTTATTAAAAAAAATGTGCTTGTACCTGCTAAGTCAACAAAGTTCATCTTTCCGATGCATTTTGAGTTTCCTCCTTTATTACAAGCTAAAATGTGTATCATTAGTGCTTTATGGCTTCTTCGTGGAACCTCAAGTGTTATCTTTTGTGTTGATTTGCTTGAAGTACCCCCAGTAGAGTACAACTTCTGAAATTCTAGTAACGATGTCACACATACCTATCGCAAGTTTTAGATGTTAGAAGTGTTGATACATTGTAAAAAACATATAGATACACAAGATTAATCAACACCACTTATTGTAACATTTAACTTACCTTGGAAAGCCCTTTAAGCTTTATTTTTCCTTGAGCATCTTCTAGTACTTGAACCTCAGTATTCTTGGCATCTAATACATCATAAACATGATTGTGGACAACTTCATAAATTGATACTGCAACTGCATGCTTTTCTCCCACAGTTTTAAGAATTTCACCCATTGCCATCATTCCCAAACCTGGATTTTCTTCAGATCCCTTAGAAAACAAAAAGAGGACTTAAGATTACTCTTTGATAGTAATTGAAAACGGCAGCACTTGCAAAATTGCATAAACCCTAGTCCTCTTCATTTTCACTTCAATTCTAGTTGAGCAATAAGTATAACAAAAAATAAACATATACAAAATAGAAAACAAGACTAAGTTTACTTGGATTGTGCATGTCTTTCCACTGCCTCTCGCTCCAAACGCAATAAAAGTTGAGTTTTCACCATCAAAAGCTCTTGCGATTTGAGGCTTAATCTCCTTTGAGAATATAAGAGCGGTATCCTCGTTTTGATGATAGAAATGGTCCACGACATACTCATTCTTACGGCTGAAAGGATAACACAAAAACACTTACAAATTAAAAAGCATAAATTATAATGAAACCCTAGAAACAAGTAAATTTCTTAGCCTACTTCAAAAAAATCAACCAAAACTTCAACATAAAACATACCTAGATGTATGATCATCAAACGAAAGTGTAACTTTCTCAGAATGTTCACTATCACCGACTTTATGAACAGTTGTTATAGACGAAGAGCATCCAACATCAGATGCCAATTCCTGATCCCTAAATCCTCGAATTCTAGCAACAACCCTGACTTTTCCGCTAAGAATTGAGCTTGGTTTAGTTTGAGTTCTCGAGGAAGAAGCCATAGACACTGAAAATTTTCACACAAATTGCAACATCAATGACAATAGTAACCCTAATTACGAAAACTATTCATATTATCCTCTAAATCTGTCATAAAATAATACAGATTGCAGAAAAATAAAACACGTAATCATCGTAAAGGTACACAGAACAACTTTGAATGATAAAACCCTAATTTCGAAAATTATTCATATTATCCTCTAAATCTGTCACAAAATAATACAGATTGCAGAAAAATATAACACATAATCAATGTAAAGGTACACATACATGGAAGATGAACAACTTTGAATGATAAAACCCTAACTTCGATGAATTGTTGGTGAATTATGAATATGCGATAGTGTTAGAATCAGATGTACCTTGATTAATAAGAGCCGAATGGAAAACGAGTCGAAGAATAACCGTTGTGAATTGACTGTTGAGATGGAGAAGAAGCGTGCGGAAGACGGACTACTGACGGAGTGACCGTTGTATTGTATATTTGAAATCCCCTATACGCTCCTGTCTCAACAACGCACAAGAATTTCTAGCGGGGCCCACAATAGCCCAATACTACTAATGGGATTTTTATAGGCCCAAATTGTTCTTCATTTGCAAAATTATTATTTTTTATACAAATTAACTATATGGCCATATCTCCGATTAATTTAAGATAATATATTTCCTTTATTAATATTTTCTGTGAGCCAAAAAATTTCTTTTTGCCGTTTATTTTTTCGGAACTATTTCTTTTATTTTTACCGCTTATTACTAATTATTTAATAATGCATTTATTCAACGTGTCGGGTTTCTAAATGTTTCGCCGGAATGAATACTTATAAGTACTAGATAGACCTTCAAATTTTAGCATTTGCCAAACTTGGAACATTTTTTTCTAGCTTGGTAATGGATTAAAATAAGTTGATACTTTATTTTAAAATTCAAGTGAATTTCAACCATATATTTTTCAAAATCACCGTTACACAGTTGAAAGACAAAAAAAAATGGTTTAGGAAAAGATAGTTTTAATTTAATAATAGAAAAATATATTTAAGTGTAAAAAATGTTATATGTTGGCACCTGGAGTTAAAATATCAACCATATACTTTCTCTCTCACATAAATCTTCTATCGGACGCAATGACTTTTGCCTTGGAAACCCTTAGCCTCTCCATGCCAAGCTGCCTTCACGTCGAGTGAAACACATATTTAAGGTTATGGGTCTCTGTGATTCTACCCATTTACTTTAGGACCTCATCACCTAGTGTTTTTATACTACATATATAATAATATGATAGTCAGATTGTAACTTCTCATTCTCCTTCCACGGTTTAGTCATAGTAATTAACAGTAACAATTATCATTAGCATATATATATGATCGTCAGGTACAAGTTCTAATGCAAAGATTCATCTTTTGATTATGCAATTGTTTTCAAAGTGATTCAAAACAATCAAAATCGTTCATAATTTTCACATTTATTTTAGTAATTGTTAATTTTCTTTGAACAGCTTAATTTATATAGTTACTACTTCCTAATTCAAGTAAATACTTTCAGTCTTTGGTCTGTTTTTAAAACAAGAATATTTAATTTGGTCTATTACAGCTAAACCTCAAAAGTGCACATGCATTTTATGATCCCATGTTCAACCAAGTTTCCAGCTATATTATTTAAGAATGAGGCATGAAGCATGTGGAAACTGTTTTTCTACATTACAACAGTTCCTTCATATACATTGAATTGGTACCCATTGGATGTATGGCTTAATATATATAATAAACCAAATTAATGATGGAATAATGCTAGTTGATAATAATAATAATTACTAGTTTAATTTTCTCAAGTATCATCAATTGTTATGCTCTCCTGTCTCTTGCATTGACTTGGGGAAAACCAAGGAGTTCATGTTCTTACCATCTGCAATGCATAGTGTCCATGAAAGAAGCCGCATTGTCGGGTCCTCCATGGATAAAGAAAGTAAGAAACCGGACTTTCATCCCCACATACGTACAAGTGTGGGGCCCTCCACTTGTAAAATGCGATCTTTATTATAAAAAGTTTAAAAATATATAACAATTATAGTGTTACACATAGTCTAGTGGTTCTAGACAGAACCACAAGTATGATGGAAAATAGTTGTCTATTTGATCTTAAATTTATAACTAATATAATTTATTTATTTTAGTATTCAACACCTCCTAATTAATAAAAGGGATTCTAGTTCCAAGAGCCAACATTTGACAAAGTAGTTGTTTACCTTGATGAAACCTCCACCTTTCTTGCCTTGTGCTTCCCATCTGCTTGAAATTCTTAACCCTATTCATCATTGACCTTCTTGCCCTTGCAGAAAAATCCAAACAAAAAAGAATCTTTTAAAGCTAGAGCTGCCAAACTGTAAGTCAAAGGTTTTACATTCTTTGCCTCTATAACGGCTGTAATTACAACTAGATGCTTGTCCCCCAAACTTGGCATGCTAACTTATAAACAAATGAGCTTATTTTATGTACATTGTTGGAAAATATATATATATATATATATATATTATATGAAAACGGCTCTTGAATGACTAGAAATGCCCTCATAATCCCTGTTTAAGTTACCCTTTAGATATACGTGTAAATGAAAAAAAGATAATAACTCGAGTTACTAATAATTTAACTTCAACGAGTCAAATAGGTAAAACTGGAAAACTTGGATAAAAATGAGATGGGACAAATAGCTAACAGGTTGAAGATCACTCAAAGTGTATTCCAATATACTTATCAAGATGTGTACATAGTGGTGTTCCTCCCTAGAGTTCTAGTCCCATGGTGGACAAAGGTGTAGATTTAGTACTACGATTAGTGGGCGTGTGAGTTAGCCGTTCTAAAAAATAAATAATAATAATAATAATTTCGTTTTCTACATTTATTTAATGCAAAATCATGAGAACCTTGTGATCTAGGGTCCCATTTTTGTATAAAATGAACTAAATGAAGTTGATTTAATTACAGTTATTATTATAATTATAAACTTTGTCTCTTACAAACTGCAAATGGGTTATAAGTTGCATGCAAACTAACTATTTTTTTCATCAAAGTTCACCATGCTTGCATCAAAAACTTCCATACAACTTCCTGTTTTTGATGTATCTAAACCCTTAACTCCATCTTGTCTTTCTTCCCTATCATCAGCTTGTGAAGAATGGGGTTTCTTTCACATAATCAACCATGGAATCTCCAAACAGCTTTACAACAAACTTCATTTTCTATCATATCAGCTTTTTGATCTGCCATATGAACAGAAACTCAAAGCAGGCCCATCATCAAACATCAAAACCTACACTCCTCATTTCATTGCCTCCCCTTTTTTTGAGTCGATTCGCGTTTCTGGGCCAGATTTCTTTGCATCGGCCCAGACCTCTGCTGAAGTGCTCTTGAACCAACCAAAGTCCGAATTCAGGTAACTCAACATAATTGCCACATTAGTCGTTGAAGAAATCAAAACAAAAAAGGTGTTTACAGTCCGGCCCATTCAACTCTTGCTAAATAAAAAAGACATGTTTCAAACTGAACCGTTTTGACATGTTATCCAACCCACCATCTTACCACCTCTATTTGTAAATCTTGAAATTCTTTTTTTACTTTTGTCTGTTATATAAATTTCTTTTTTTGTGTTTGCAGTGAGGTGTTGAGAGAATATGGGATGAAAATGAGGACTCTATCTAATAAAATCATTGAGATGTTATTATTGTGTTTGGGGGAAGATTTTGGAAAGAAGTTTGAACCCGAGTTTACCAACTCCGAAGGGTACTTGCGGATTAATAATTACTCCCCACCCGAAATCATTGAAAAAGATGTTGAAGGGCTCGGTATGCACACTGATATGAGCTGTATAACAACAGTTTATCAGGATGCAATCGGCGGGCTTCAAGTGAGATCTAAAGAAGGAAAATGGATGGATATCGACCCGTGTGCAGAGACACTAGTTGTGAATATTGGAGACTTGATGCAAGCTTGGAGTAATGAGAAGTTAAGGTCATCTGAGCATAGGGTTGTTTTAAAGGAACGAAGAAACCGGTTTTCGCTTGCTTTCTTTTGGTGTTTTGAGGATAATAAGGTTGTTTTTGCACCTGATGAAGTTGTGGGTGAGAAAGGTTTGAGAGGGTATAGACCCTTCTTGTGTGGTGATTACATGAAATTTAGAGAGAATAGTGAGAAAGGGAAGTTTGAGAAAGTTGGGTTCACTGTTAAAGATTTTGCAGGTACTGGATTTGTCTAAGTGCTTGAGATTTCTAGTTATAACCCTACACATCCCATCTGGTGCATGATTATAAATAAATACCTCAATAAACAGGTAACAAAGGGTTTATTATTGCAAACGAGGTTACCTGCACATCTTTTAATATCATTATGAATTGCATGGACATTGTGAATTTGTGATTCTTTGTAACAGTTCTCTAGTAGCAAAGTCAAAGTAGAACTTCTTTTTTTTTATTTGTTCATGTGGACAGTTTGGTTGTATTTTTCATGTGCAAAGTGTCCATTGGATTTGGTGCCTAAACAGTTTATAAATTCTTCATGTGTAAGTTGATCATTTAGAACATGTGTAGATTGACTATCTTGTACTCTACCCTGAGTGAATAAACATAATGTTGCTTAATCTGTATTTTATTAGGTGTTTTCATGTTTTGTGTCTACTTTTGATGTTGGACGAAAAATAAATTGTTATATACATATAGTATTTTATTTTTTTTAAGAATTTAATGATTACATCAAAAGAAACTTCAATTTCCCTTTAATAATGACAAAAATATAAGTTACTCTTTTTTCATGAACCACCTGAAGATCCGGAACCACCGGCTATAAAAAACGAACGTGAAACCACCTAGAAAGGCACCCTACTATAACATAGCTAACACTACTAGAAAACAGACTCTTATCAATAGTTTCTCACGAGAATAAAAAAATCTATAAGTATGAGTCAGTAGTTACCCATAGACGACCTTACGGATGATGGCATTTATACAGAGATTCGGATGGATGAACGTGCAACCCGTCACAATCTATATTAGAGGTTATCACTAAACATTGTAAAATAAAAAATAATAATAGTTTTATCTTTTGATTGTTTTCAAATCAGACAACGGTTTTATTATCCTGCTTCCCTGTTTAAAAAATCAACAAAACAGTTAATAATTTTTTGAATTCAAAAGAATCTAAAAAAAAGCTCTATCATTTGGTTTTGTTTGAAAAAGGATTAAACAACCGTTCATCCAATCATTTGCTATAAATGTCAAAGCATCCATTGATAATAAGTTGGTCAAACTCACATCTCAGTTTGCCAACTGTTTTCACCCACCCAGCACACAAATTCTCTGCTGGAATTTCTTTCTAAATTGAAACTTTTTTTTCAATATTTTTCTTTACAAAATTTGTCCATAAAAAACTTGAGTTTGAGAGAATGGGAGCTACATTAACTGTACCACAATATCAGCATACGTTACAACTCTTTCTACATGTCCCGTAATAATCAGCAGTGCCCACCATATATATCGGGTTTCTTTCACACTCACCACCTGCAGCCCATTGTGGACAGCTGCCATCCTCGTCTGTGCACGAATCATTATCGCCGGCTTCTGTTGTTATTTTGTTCAGTCGGGTGACAGGTTTCAATACAAAAATCTTTGTGGCCCACCACAAGTCGCCCTCGGTTACTGGACACCTGGCGTGTGAACTGCTTGGGTCTAAACTAGTATTGGGATGGAGATTGAAGAACAAAATTGCATTGCCTTTTATAGGTGTCGTTATTTGACTACTTTTTGTACAATCGGACCATATCTTGTTCTTTAGTCTCAAGCTTCCTGACTGCACATGATAACAATAATAATAAAGAACAAGAAAAAAAAAACAAATACAGAATTTACATGGTTCTAACGTTTTTTTCTACTTCAGCGGTTATTGCTACGTGTTGTTTATTTATCATAATTAAAGGCCCGGATTTTTACTTAATGTACCCCACCACCACACACACTTTTACACCGTGTGTGTGGGGGGGTACATTTAGGATACCTGGGGAGGGGTATGTTTAGCCTATCCCAGATGGATTTTGTCTAACCTCTACTCCCGGAAAGAGGATTTGACCGCCATGTGTGACATTTGAAAGATAAATTACAACTGATGCCATTACACTTTCACCAGTCAGATGCATGGACTTGTCGTCCAAGTAACTACGGTTCTGGTCAGTCTCTTCAGTCCCAGAGTGAAGCACATGAAACGGCTTTCCATTTCCTGTAAATTAATAACCGATTTTATTCTAAAAACTATAACTGGACTATGATTACAAACAGGACAAAAGAAGAACGATCATAAAGGGAGAAAACCTTTGGGAAGAAAAGTCCATGCTGAAATCCGTTCCTCAATCCTTGCAATTATTTCATCCTAAACAAACATGAACCATCAAAATGCATTCAGGTCAATACGGGTTGGCTTGACCCACCAACATCTTTTTTGATTATATATTTTTAAAATAACTAAAATAATGAGCCATTTTTTCTTTAAAGCACTTGATACTTTGTGGGACTTTTAAACCATTCCACCCGTTTCCTTTTTAGCTAACCTTTTTTGCATGTTTCACCCTTACATACAAAATATAAATTACATGAAGGATGGCAAAAATTTTAGCCCATCGAGCATGGTATCTTGGGTCTTTTTAAGAAAAAAGATTACAAACAATAATTCCAAATGGTCAATGGTTACCAAAACCTAATATGCTACACCAATAAGATCTGTAAAGGACCAAAAATGAAAATTAAAGAAAGATTAAATTACTTCAGTTTTTAAAGAAAGATCTAAATTCGTAGCCTGTTCCTTAGCCTTGGCTGAATTGTTGCTGCTGGAATTGTCCTTGCTGTCATTTCCCTATAACCAAAGAAATACACTTTGTAACACGCACATGGTAAACGTAGAGTGATCAAGTAAGAAAAAGATACCTTGATTAACTTTATGGCTAACCACATAAAAACGTAACTAACTTTGATCAAACTTCTAAATTGGGCAACCAACTGTTTTGGGACAGAAAAACATCCAAGTTTCAAAAAATTCATTTAAAGTGAGCAACTTTCAGAACTTCATACTATATGTTTTGGTTATCAAACTGATGATGTGGCAGCTGATGTGTTGGTAACGTTAACCAAGTTTGGCTTCTTTTGTCTGATGTGGCACCAGCAAACCAGTTATAGAAAGTTTTGAAGCTTTAATGGTTCTTTCTAGGGTAAAATAAGTTGGTTACCCAAACATAAATTTGAATAACGTTGGTTTCCGTTTTATGCATTCGCCCTTAAATTTATCTATTTATTTCACCAAAGTACATGATATTTTCTAATTATCAGCCAAAATTTGGCATTTCTTGACAGTTGACACATTTGTTGTAAAAAGCAGCACACAGACCCAATATAACTTGCAAATTAAGCAGCACACAGACCCAATATAACTTGCAAATTAATTTAATAACCATGATGCAACTTACAAATAGCCCGTTACTAAGAACTTGCATATGAAAGAAGGATAAGTCTAAATTATAGCCTATGTTGTCAAGGCACATAGGCCTCGCACGGAGCCTAGGCGCAAGGTGCTTAAAAAGCGAGGGCTTTTCTAAGTGAGGCACATAGTATAAATATACAATTTTTAGAGGTTTTAGAGATGTTCTAGGCTTGTTTTGGGCTAGTTTAGGCAGTTTTAGGATGATTCCAAGCTTGTTTAGGGCTAGTGTAATTGTTTTAGACCTGTTAAGAAGATTTTTAGCCGGAATTTGGCATGAACTTAGCCTGAAAATGGGGCTTTTGAAGCGAGGTGACACAGCTGCGACTGGGCGCCTAGGTGCGCGCCTTGTGCGCTTTTGACAACATAGATTATAACCCGATATGAGATGGGCTGTCACATTTGTCCTCAATGAGATATTCATGTAAGGGAAACCTGGTCTAGGGGCCAAACAATATGAATTCCAAGTCAAGTATAAGAATCAGGGTTTTACCAAAGATATCAAGTGCTCACACTCTTCATCAGATAGAAAACCGTTGTACAAAAATACCCTATCAATAGAAACATCATGATTGTCAATAGCATGTTAATGTAAACCAGCTCTTCGACACACAAATGTTTTTAAGTTGATAAGAAGTGTTTCAAAAGTTTAGTATAAAATAATAAATTTAATATTGTTCAAAATTACATATGTAAATAATTTTCTGTTTCAAAGTACTTGACCTTGGTTGCCAAGAGAGTTGAGTAACTCGTGACGGATCAATTCTGTTAGAAGGAAGTTCACGCCCAAATTGTATAACATCATCTCGGTTCATCTCTTTGGTCCTTAGTTCCTTCCGGCTTTGATGACAAAAGAAATAGACCATATTAACACAATACATATTTCATAGTAGGTCATTCTTTTGTTGGTGATCCATTGTAGACACCACCAAAATTAAGACATAAATTCCTATCCAACGTGATTAATGTTGTTTTTTATATATCATTGCAGAACATTATGCATAATGGTAGTGATTCTAGAAATGGAAATCTCAATTTCATAATTAGGGCCCTGAAAGAAGATACCCATGACATTCCATGTAGGGCAAAGTGAGAAACGTCCTAAACCTAATCCTTGTTGACATTTTAACAAAATTTGGAATGTCAAAAACAATAGGTATACATAAATTGGATTATAAATAATACAATTAAACCCTAAAAACAAGAACACACAAAGTTGAAGTCACAAGAGAAAAGGATTCTTACCTTTCTGTAAAATAGGTCGTAAACACCAAGACAAGAATAAATGAGAGTTTTGCCGCCATCAGAAATATTAATCAAGATATGGGTAGTAGCATTAATTTAACTACCCAGCAATCCGCTTCACTGTTCGTTATTAACATCAACGGATCGTACCTACAGACAAAGATCTTTCTCCCTCAAGCCGGTTTCAAAAGCCGTTTCGGAGCATGGACCGGTTCGAAAGCTAAATCAGTCAATGGCCCAATATCCAGTCTTGAAGTCCCGGTCCCTAAACCGACCCCTAAAATAGTTCTTTTATATAAATGCACTTTTTAAAATAGAAATTAGAGTAGAATAGGGATTTGATTCGGTATTTTCAGAACCAGACCGATTAGACTGGAGACCGGACACATAACCAGTCCATTTGTATGTAACTGAACCGGTCATACCAGTAAACCGGACCGGGTGGTCGGATTGGATTTCAGATTTTTTTTAATTCTTTGCATTTTTTTTCTTTTAAAATCTCATTTTCTCATTAATTTAGTATTCCAAGTTACATATTTTTATATAGAGTAAATTACCGTTTGTGTCCCTGTGGTTTACACGATTTAACATAATGCGTCCCTAACACGAATTTTTAACGTTTTGAGTACCTGTGGTGTACAATCTGTAACACTCTGAGTTCCTGGACCTAACTTCGTTAAACAATTCCACATGTACTCAAAGCGTTAAAAATTCGTGTTAGAGACGCATTGTGTTAAATCGTGTAAACCACAGGGACGCAAACGGTAATTTACTCTTTTATATATTTAAACTTTCATATGCCCTTAAAATTGAAAATTCACTTCAAAACAATAAATATTTTTATATTTGTAACTATATATATAGTTTTGATTTTTATATTACGTATGACGGCATCCGGTTCTTAAATCCACTTCGACCACTGAACCTCTAAGACGGCCGGTTTACTGTCCGGTCCGGTTCTGAAAACATTGATTTAAATACTCAATCGATAACACAATTAATCACGTTTTTCATTAACACAAAATTGATTCAGCAGAAATACAATCAATTGAAAGAAAGAACATACTTCATTTCTAGAGACTCACTCGAAGGCTAAGCGATTTCTTTCACATAGAAAGCACATAAAAGTCTCTCAAAAAGCAACTATTGAAATAGAGACAATGATATACGTACGTATTTGGGACAGCATCAATTTTTTCTTCGTGGCTCATCATAGAAAATAATCGTTTCTAAAATCACAAAAAAAAAAAGTAGGTTTAGTTGAGATATTTGTGAAAGCGTCACTAGCCACTAACCACTCGCTCGCCGGACACTCGGGCTCCGTGTTTCAAGTTCGTCATCCTAACCGTATCCTCTGCTCCACCGATAGCCTGACCCCTTCTTCTATGTTAACTACCGCCTTGCTCCTCAGCTCCATACTGCTCCAATCGATCACTGTAATAGCTTGCTTCTCGGGTGCGAAGTCAACTAGTCAGCAACGATATAAGATGAGTGGCCTTAAATAGCTACAATGTTTTTGCTAGGGCTTGTGATCTTGGAACAGATGTTAGGGGGGTGAGGGTACTCAAAAGCTAAACTTGAAAGGACTACTCTTATAGATGAATGCATTACAATGAGAGAAACAACACTAAACGAGTCCAGGTTAGTTTCCAGCTGATTTAAACACGTTTGGATAAATAGGTCGGGTTCAGGTAAACTAGAACCTCAATTTCAAGATCCTATCTCCTCTATTTTAAACTAAAGTGAATAAAACTGTGAGTAGAGATATTCTCGAATCTTGTAATACTCCTCGCATAACGGACCTTCAATGACTATTTGTTGGATAGCAGCAGCACCACCCTACACCATAAATTTGAAGATTTAGAAAGTGAATTGGCTCATAATATATAACTAATGCATCAAAACACCACCTGCCATAGAAAAGAAATTAGGACAGAGTTTTTCAAGTAAACCCCACTAGTTTCAACTCATACTCTTACCAGTAAACACCTATTTTGACCCCTTACTCAACCCGCCAGACCAATTCATTTTACTAACTTCAACAATATTCTTAATACACACCTTCTGACTAGCATCGCCGACTTTCCTCAGTGTCACGTACTCCCCACATCGTAGGGCCCCGCCCGAAAATTCAACCTGAAATGGTTTATTGAAGATATGCATAATGTGAACCACCATTATGGATGGTCATAAACTGTAACTGGGAAAGATGTTATAAGATTCAGTTGATTGTAAGCAAAAGAGAAGAAATTACCTGAATACCCTTTCCGGAAAGAAACTGCTTAAAATCTGCCATTTTTAGATCACCAACAAGTACCGACTTGTGAGGAGGAGCTGTTGTTGAAAGGGGGAGTGAAGACAACGTGCCACTCTCTGTCTTCTCTATCTCAGAATCAATCCATGCTATTTCATAATCTCCAAGCTGTAGTGAAAACGGATCAAGACGCATAAGTTTTATCTGAATAATAGTCCATATTTTCAAATAATATGAACCAGAAGGTTTGATGCATTAAAAACCCCTTTGATCAACTATCGACCTATTACCTTTTTGGATAAGTTTTCTTTTATTTTATCTGGTGGCCTGTTAGAAGATAAATAACCCTAATCCGGTCAAAAAGTCCATATTTTGACTTTATAAATGCCAAATTAGTTATATTTTGATATCAAGTTTGACCAAAAAAACTACCCAAAAAACTTGGTTAGCTACAGTCTTGGAAGAAAAATATAACTCAACTTTGAAAAGGAGAAGTCGTCCGTATAGAGATCTAAACATTGAAGGAATCCATGTGAATTTGAATATGAAGAGTACTAGTTTGAATCTATAGAACTGAAAGTGGACTCTTTTATTGGACAATTTGTAATAACTAAAAAGGTCAAAAACAGTTAATAGTCGAAACAAAAATTTTAATCAAATGATTTGCCATGTTGGTGATGATGTACTGTAATGAAACATCAAACATTAGAGATATGCTAACCTTCTTAAAAAGAACATTGCTCATCAATTTCTCAGAGAGTTGAACCTATTTTTCACAAGAACAAACCAAATCAATAGTGGATTTGACTATAAATGGTCCAAATAAACATCCAATTAAACTTTTTATGTACCTTATAAGCACACAAATCTGATGTGACATCAATTGTTTCTTCAACTTTAGGAGCATATACGTGGGGACAAACATGTTTCAAACAGTGTTGCTTCAGATGTTCAGTGGCCTCAGCTGATCCATGCACCAGCACCTAATAAAGAAGATATTATATTTTTAACAGTTTAACAACAATTGCAATAAATTACTTGCTAGAATTGTAGTACTAACTAAATAAGTAAAGAAAAAGAGCATTCATACAAGTTTCAAAGGAGCAGCATGAGAAAGAATTGATTTGATTGACCGACCATCAGAACGCCCTTCAAAATCCATGTAAAACAAAGAACATTTGACTTGGACCTAAAACAGACAGAATACCAATATAAAATAATAAATAGAAGTTGAATTCTTTGTGGTAAAATCTATCTAGCATTGCCTGCAAAATATTTCTTGTGGGTAAGATCCATGTAAACAAACTTACAGTAAGTTCAGAAGATACAACTTTTGATGGGGTTGTATCAAGCATCAAACTAGCAGTGTTTTCATCGAGTTTTCCATCAAGATCTCCACCCACCTGATCTCACCAAAGTATATATGGATTAGAAACACTTCTGTATATACATAAAAGTACAGGAAATTAAATTAAACTTACATGCACAGATCCCATATCCATATCTTCATCCTTGATTACATAATCATCTGGATTAATTACTTCACCAAAATCATCCCATTCTGAGGTGTTATCATAAAATGGAAACATTGGGGCAACACTTGAGGGTGGAACAAATCCATCTATTAATACATCACGATACGCTTCCCCACGCACCCCACCAGCTGCAACAGACAATTGTCATTCAATAAATAAAATAAAATAAATGAGTTAAGTTGAAATGAAATATAATACTAACTATGAAACTAATAATAGTCATATTCAAATGCTGACAACCTCCTAAATTGTCTTTTCTAAAATATCAGATTATTATTTTAACAATTTGGTCAGCCAGCCTTAGTTTTACTGTGTGTAAATTGCTGATGTATGTAGCGCTGGTTGATGTCACGAAATCCACCACATCAGATTCCACATATGTAAAACATCTTATGCAAACAAAAAAAAATTAAAAATTAGTTACAAGTTTGAAAAAAGATCTTGCCTGGTTTACAATTGGTAATAAATGTAATTTGGTTGCTAAAATCATTGATAAAGTTACCGATGGTTTCTATTTTGTGCCTGATTTAATGTTAGTTGCTAAAATCAGGAAAAGGTACAAAGTTCATTTCAATTACTTGCAATTAGCCCTAGTTCATATTTTACGCTTTAGTCATCAATCATCTTTAAACAGAGACCCCGCAATGGCAACTCAAACTCAGCAACATGATAAAGAAAACAAGATAAATTACCATCCACTTTTGTATGGCCATCAATGAGCATTGGGTCAGTTTTGCTGATATCAGCGCCAACCACAGCTTTCGACTCCTCTTCTTTCACAAGAGTGGCTTTTAAAGCCTCCTCTTTTTTAATCTTTTCTTGCTCTTCTTCATATGCAGCAAACTCCTCCCCAACCAATGGAACTCTTTTAGATAGGGTAACTTTTACAGCTTTAGGCGGTGGATCTGCCTGAAGCATTCTTGCACGAGTACCAAACTAAAAAATACAACTGTAAGTAGTGAATATAGGTTTTTGTGCAAGAAAAAACACCAATTGAAGTATTTGCCTTTAAACACCAAAAGATAAAAGTTAAAGGTGCAGTTTAGAACGTACCTGGCCCCTTTCGGTAAAAAGAACAAGGTTTCTTACATCAGCAGCCCATTCAACAAATATGTCATGCGAAAATCCCACTTCTAAACTAGCCATAGAAGCTAGAACGATCTAAATAAGTAATACAGTCAGTGTTTTGATAAAACTATAAAAGTAATTAAATAATGAAATCGGAATTAACTTGTTCCCCTCCAAAGTAGAAGTTTCACTTACCTTTGGGCCCTCCGGGACATTTTCTAGTTCACTCTTGTTGATCAAAAGAGTAACATGCCTGCAAACAAATATATAAATTCCAAGTAAACTCATACCGACATAAACTGGTAGAGAAATTACATCAGATAAAAAGCTATTACTTCAGAAGGAAGGCATTATCACGAGTGTGCTCAAAGGATTTTGCTATTGAATCACTCATCCATTCAAGGAAACTCTTGACATAATCAACTGTGCTTGATGACACATATGTGAGAAAGAAGATGGGATAGGTCAAATGATGTTGTTCCCAATACTGCAACATTCAAAAAATATTTATAATTTTTTTATGAAAAGGTAAAAACGATATCAAAATCTAAAAGTACACATGATTAAAAACCTGTAACTTTTATGCAGGCTAACCTGTTCGAGTATCAAAAGCAGTTCCAGTACTCGTCCAGCAGTATCCACAGGCAACAATACATTCCCGTTGGCTCTTAGAGTGTTTAATATAGCGTCTAAAGTTTCAAAAACATATTACAAATCCATACAAAATATGATTGTTATAAGAATCAGCTTGCATATTCCAGTGTAAAAATTGGTATTTAGACACTCATATACCTAAATGAAACATATGTTAATCAGATTGCATATTTTGAAAATTTACCTAAAAATTCTTGATCCCTTTGACGTCTAGAAGGCTGATTACTCAAAGCATTATATGCATCTGTTATAAGAACAGCAGGACGAACTAAAGATTCTAAAACTGTTCCATTTAAATGCCTGAAAAAAGTCAGCAAGTAAGAACATTCCACATCGGAAAATAAATTATTAAATATGGATGCAATTGGTATAGGAAATACCTCTCTTTACGATGATTAAAGTCAACAGCATATATAACATCTTCTCCATCTTTAGTTATTTTCCAAACAGTACCTCCCAATAGATGACCAGCGACATGAGGTGCAATTACAATACCCTCCCCTTTTCCTGACATAAGTTCATTGAAGAGATATAAAGATACTAAATTAAATTAAACTTAAGAAACCGAATTGATGAGATTAATAAGAAAAAATGTTCACCAGATAAATGACAATTCTGAGAGTAGGTTAATCTTGTCACATTTTGGAAGGCAGAATCAATATCATCCAGTGTGAACAAATCAAACTCTGATACTTGCTGCAGATATATGGATTTAGTTAGGAACACAATTATGAAAGAATTCATAGTTTACACTTATCTCAATCAGCTTTCTTACATCTACACCTTATTTGCTTCCCCAAATAATTATTTAAATCCTAAATAATCAGAAATATAGTGACAGTTGCTTTTTGTGAAACACCCAAAGCTGATTATTATGACTTCAAGTCGCAATAATCACTTTAGATGCACATGAGACATCTAAACACCCCCTTAGACAACCATCTTATGTGGTGTGTGACGAGATTAACCAAACATCAAGGCTACAAATAACATGTTCCTGTTCTAAAGTTACTAAAATCAAAACTGAATCCTTTTGATTGATGCAAAGAGAACCTGTATGATTATATAGTAAGCAAACAACATAATCTTCCTCTTATATGCTAACATGCGTATGGAAACATCAGTACAAGTAATGAGATAAATATGCCATGACAAAAAATAAAAAAAGTAAAGGGACCGATGTTTCACCTTGCGGGAAAGATAGTGATCATACATAGTTAAAAGCCCTAATCTGAAGACGGGTTCTGTTGCATAAACTGGCGCAGAAAGTCCAAACTGTTTCATGGCATAGGGTAAAGCACCAAGATGTAGTGTATCTGAATGTGACAACAACACAGCATCTATTGTTGAAGCAACCCTGCAACAGAAATTATCCATATTAGGGGTAGAGAGAGAGATTAGGAGGTGTATAGATAATGGGTTATAAGAAAGTGTGGTGCACTAGAGATGGTGTTCGGATGTGCGTCGGTGATCGAGTTTGTAATAATCGTTGTTGTTGGTGTTGAGTGTGGCAATTTCTAATTATTTAAGAAAGTAATAGATAAAACAAGAGTAATGTGAGGTACACAAGCAAATTTTACTCTACCATTTGATCATCAGATTGTTCCTACTAGTATCACAATAGTTATTAGCTAATCAAATAATCATATGCTGAAATAGGTTACTCAAACAATATGAACTTACTACTGCAGCTTGTGATCGTCACAGTATTCATATAATCACTTTCAAACCCTAATGTGACTTTGAATTCAATTGAACAAATTGTGAACTTCAAGTTTCGTGTGAACCCTAAATAATCATCATTTACTTTTCAATTAAGAAGTCAGATGGAAAATTAATAGAAACCTGGATAGAGGTTGAAGGAGGGAGGGATCGAAGTGATCGTTCCAACCACAATCGATAAGAAAGTTGAAGCCATCGATGGAGACGAGATATGATAATGGATTTTCATTGTATACTCCACACAGTGGAGTCACCTGCACCGACGTTCCCATGTCTATAAATGCTCTGCCGGAGACCTGTGACAGGCCGGAACAGGAAGAAAAAGAGAAGCCAAAAGTAATTCGCCGTGTTTAGGTTTTCGTTTCCTCCGTTCAAACGTTAAAAACCTGTTGACGAAATTTAAAACTTTTAAAAGTTAAAAAGCATTACGATTATAAAATCTTACTATTCTAATAAATGAAAATCTCATCACCACACATGTCATTTTCTGGTTACTCCTAATCTTTATTTTACCGTCTCTCTCATATTAAATATTAGATTTTCTATTTTTCTCTCATATTAAATAATAATATTTATATTAATAAATCTAATTACGAATACTTATTATTTAATTATAAATAGTTATTAGAGTAAAGTGTCATTTAAATAATAATCTTTATATTAATAAATCTAATTATGAATACTTATTATTTAATTATAAATAGTTATTAGAGTAAAGTGTCATTTTCGTCCCTGTGGTTTGGTCATTTTAGCCATTTTCATCCAAAAAGTTTTTTTTTTAGCTTTTTCATCCTTGGCCTTTCAAAATCCATCTATTTTCATCCAGTTGACTAACCCCGTTAAATTATTACCGTTAAACCAGGGGCATTTTCTTCTTTTCAAAACTCTTTTTTTATTCTCATTTATTATTTCCTTCTTCCCCTACCCATTGCAGTCTCTTGATAAAAATTTCGGCTACAATAAGAATTCTGTAACGACATATATTCACCCAAACACTCCAAAAACCAACACCTATTTAGGGTTTTGAAAAGGGATGGGAAGGGGAAGAAAGAAATAATAAAAAAGAAATTTTGAAAAGACGAAAATGTCCCCGGTTTAACGATAATAATTTAACGGGGTTAGTCAATTGGATGAAAATGGGTAGATTTTGAAAGGTCAGGGATGAAAAAACTAAAAAAAAACTTTTTGTATGAAAATGACTAAAATGACCAAACCTTATGGACGAAAATGACACTTTACTCTAGTTATTAGATCATCAATCAAATGAACTTAATATGAACTAACATTTATTAATTAAATTAAAAAATTAATATTCAATTAAAAAATATTTTTTAAAAACTAACTTAGCAGACCTTATAACTATCACAACAAATTACATTTTTTAAAAACATATTTTGACAAATGTGTTAACAAATTACATTATATTTTATTCAACCGATGTAATATACTGGTCTATTCAACCCGTGTATTACACGAGTTTTTAAAAGTATAAAATTTTTATTACTAAATATATAACATTTTATTTATTTAACCCGCGTAATAAACGGGATTTTAACCTAGTATTAAATAAAGTAAATATTAAATAATAAAAATAAAATAAACGGAAAAAAACATTGACCTCACATAATTAGTGTGTTAAATATAAGTAAAAAATTATATCATTCTGATTATAATATAATAA
Source organism: Smallanthus sonchifolius (assembly GCA_023525975.1). Lineage (NCBI taxonomy): Eukaryota > Viridiplantae > Streptophyta > Magnoliopsida > Asterales > Asteraceae > Smallanthus > Smallanthus sonchifolius. The sequence continues at coordinate 606,149 of CM042029.1, forward strand.
TCGAAATATAATTATTTGCATTAAATTTAAACTTAGACGACTTTCAACCGATCTGCCTTCACATTAACCGTTTGACCCGTTATAAATAAACCAAAACCCAAATCGACCCATTCATAAGAAAATAGGTAGAAGTTGTCACATCTACAAAACATATATAAACGTATCTAAATAACTAAAATAGTAGCAAACCATTTTTAACCCTCTTGGATTCGATGTAAATTTCGGATACTATAACTTCAATCTAAAAAATTATATTAAAAAATGGATTTTTATTAATTTAAGTAGTGTTATAAAAAACTTATACTTATAATAAAAATGATCAATTGTTAGAGATAAAACATGAATTAGAGCCTCATTTCATATGTTTGGTTAATATTACTACATAATCATCAAAGCTAAAAAAATAAAAATATTTTTTTTTATTTCTTTCCAATTGTCTACATTATTTGTTTTTTTTAATTCCTAAATTGATTCATTAAAATTTATACGTTTTCATATTTGTTATGATTTGAAATTTATAATTTTAAATCACGGAGAACGGTTGTTGTATAAAATATCCCTCGTCTTTAATATAATTAGGACAAAAAAATAATTATATTTTAAAACTTGTTTTCTAAAACTTAATTTAATGAATCAATTAAAATGAGAATAAAAGGAAATAAATAATTTAAAAACCTTCAACTATAATGATATGACAAAAATTATCGTGAGATCTAACCAATTATAACAAATAGTAGATCTTTGAACATGTAAATATATGATTAAAGGTTTTTAATTTAGATCCTACCTAGCTATAAAATTGTTTTTGGATTGTAAAATTTATAAAAATATAATTGAACAATTTAATTGATGATAGACACAATTTTAAATTCAAAATTTTATAGATAAAAATTGAAACAAATAATTAATTAAGTTGTCTAAAACAATGGAGTTAATTATTAATAAGAGAGAAATATGAACAAAAAAGAATTATGTGACCTATAAATGTGTGTCATTATAGTAACTAATTTGTTATATAGTATAGATATAGATATTAAATAAAAATTAATAAATAAAAAATACCCAAAACCATTTATGAAAATAACAACCCCACAAAGTCCAAAACCGCATTTTTGAAGCGAATAGAAAACCTGATTCAATTTTGGTTTAAAACTGAACTGAAATCCGAATATGCATTTTTTTCAATTTTAAATGATTTTGGTTCGGTTTAGTTTTCGATTTAATCATTTTGAAACCAAATATTGAATTCCCACACCCTGTCAATAAAGGGCCAGAAACTTTGTCTTCGAAATAGTATATTTTGGCACCTGTTGCCCCAACTTCTTACCCTTGCTACTAAAGATCACATGCCTACCTTAAATACATGTTAAAACGGGTCAATTATGTAGATGGTTATAATTTAAATATTATAAAACCATTATTCTCTTTTATAAAACAATGTCGTATTGAACTATGTTTAAAGGTACTCTTACCTTGAGGTCACGGGGTTCGAGCCATAGAAATAGCCTTCTGCATAAATTGTAGGGTAAGGATACGTCTATCAGATCGCGAAGCGATCTGGCTCCTCTCTCCAGAGTTACAGTAACATGTTATTACAGGTAATTTAAACACATGTAAGTAGTAAGATAAAGTGCACGCCGAGAGGCAATGGAACATTTAGTTGAGTACAATCATGGTATTTGATGCCACTATCAAAGGTGCTTATATTATACCTTTTCACCTTATCAAGGTAAAGAATACAAATGACATGTCACAACATTTTAATTCACAGTTTTGTTTTCACCTTATTTCAATTCCACTAAATCATATCAAACTAATTTTCTTTTTCAGGTAAATTGAACGAACCACCCAGAAAATTCAACACGACATTCTTCACATAAAAGTAATGAAAACTGTATAAACCTTCCAAATATTTCATCTCGTATGCTATTGATAACTTTTGACTTTCAAGGTCAACCTTATTACTTATGCAATTCAAACTTATATGAGTTTTATTGCTAACTTAACTCCATCCGTCCAAATATTTCTCTAAGCCTCTTTCAAAATTACAACATAATTATCGTATTAAAACGTGAATGGCTCAAAAAATCAAAACATTTTAAGTTGTTTCATTTTCTCAATTCACAGTATTTTTTCTCTGTTTATTTAGGTATCTTTTATTATTACTATTATTATTATTATTTTGTAGATTTCTTGGAGGAATATGAATCTTACTATTTATGTTAATTTTCATTCATTTCTGGGTTGTTAAAGTGGAGATTTTTGTGTGTATTGGGTTTATTTGTAGATGTTTAAAAGGCTCCTTTCAACTTTTTTTTACTTATAATTTGCTGCCACAATAATGCCAACATTTTGTATTTTGGATGAAGTTACGGGATCACAAAGTCTAAAGATGATGATATGTTGAAGATAGGAAGTTTGGGTTAATCGTCCAGTCAATTACAAGCAAGAGTGTTTTCATTGACCTAACAGAAATATTTTCTTTATATTTGAAATTAATAAGATAATGATGATATTAACGTTTTCTTATTATACTCCGCCGCGCTTGCGGGTGAAATTAGTTACCTCACAACTTGAGAGAAAAAGCGGAGTGGTTATGATATGTTATGGTTGGCAATTTTGTTAGGCGAAACCACCAACCGCATTACTACCGAACAAGGGACCCAATTTTGACTTTCCCATGGCAGCTGGGCTCTGGGTCCCGGGCCCGCCCTACTCACTCAGTGTGGGCCTTGCACTTCATCTAGTGGACTCGTCTTATCTATTGCACTCTCTTTTTCTCAAAATCAATTCTTATAATTTTCCTATTGTTTTCTTTTTCTTGCAATATCTTTCAACTTTTTTGAAATCATACGCAGAGAATTCCAAGCAGCAATGGATCAGGTTATGACGATCGTGCTCGTTGTTACCGCCTTGCTAACATACGCCCGAATGTCTACTTCTTCCGAGGACCGACTTCTTGTGAACATAAATGTAGTCAGCAGCGCTGCTGCACTTGAAGCTTGTATGTGATTTTTTAAGAACTATTTTATAATTTTGAATTACGTGTTTTTGAAATGAACATATATATATATATATATATATAGATTGCTTGGACGATAGTTTACCTGCGTATCACATACATCTCGGATTTGGCGCCGGAGCAAACAACCAATTTGAGGTACTTTATACTTTTGCTCCTTTTGCCTCGCCCCTTTTCCACTTTCATTTAATTTCCAGGTATTTTTAATTCATTTCGAATATGAGGTTTCATTGTTGTCCTTTTGTTCGATGCAATCCGTGTCCTTTCTTGTTTCAAGTTTACTCTACTTTAATTAATTTTTACCGGATTAACTTTTTAGTTTTTGAATTTAATTTTATTACTCAATGGTCAAAAGTAGAATTAATTCGGTAACTTTTTTTTTTTTGGAAAACAAATTTCTTAATTTTTGTTGAAATGAGCTCAAACCTTAATGTTCCTATAATTAATTCCGTAACCGAAAGATGTTACAATTCTATCACTTATATTTTTCAATGTTTAAATAGAATAAATCCAATAAATAGATGCGGTCCATCTTTAGCCTTTTTTATTCTACGGATAATATTAGTGCAAGGCGCAAGCACATCCGTGGTGGGTGCTTTGTCTTGCCTAAACAAATAAAAGAAAAATATTATTATTATTAATTATCGTTATTATTATTTTATTTATTTTCTATAGAATGAGTCCAACACCATCCTTTCAGCCTACACATAATGTGGGGCAAAAAATTAAACCGACATGATGCACCTAATTGACGTTAAAAACAATATTTATTAATTAGTATTTAATTGTTTTTAAAAATGTTAACACATGCTAAAAACACATGACACACCAAACAAATAAAAATAAAAAGTTCTAAACAAGACCATATATAAATTACTAGTGGGTTGGCCCGCGTAAAGTGGCGGGTGTCACCGTGGCTTTTTTTGAGTGCGCAATCTTACCTGGCCTACTTTAAACACTGATTACAACCGGAACGATTTCAAGGCGACTTTTTTTCAAGCAAGCTTCGAACCTTGGTTAAGTATACAAATTTTTGCACTAAAAAAATATTCATTGTTTATCTAGCCAAAAAAGGCATGGAATACATGGTTCAATTTTCTTAAGGAATGAGCCTTATCTATTTATAGTGGTTTGCTATATGATTAGGTTGAGTAAACCACAAATGTGGGACAAGCTAAACAATAAAAAAAATTGTTTAGCTTTAAAGGATTAAGCTTTGATATACTTATATATCGTGTTTAACATGTGTTATTTAAGACAGTTTATTAAAACTGGGTAAAATTACCCTTTTACCCACCCAATATGTATTTAAAAGTAGGGACGTCTGCGCTTCGCGACGGGTGTGAAATATCATCACATTACTCTTGGGTTTAGTATTTTACAGTCTTACACTCTCAAAAAAATTAATATGGTTCAGTTGATATCAAGTCTTACACTTTAAATTTTAGCTAGGTTTGGTATGTTATAGAAATCGAAATTTAGCACATAAACAAAACATCAAAGGATTAGTATGTTATAGAATGTGTGTTTTGATAAAATGCATTTAACCTTTTGGTGTTCTTGTTAACTAAATTCAACTGAAATAAAACTTTAAAACTCCAACCCAAGTCGTTCTTTGTTTAAGTTTTCAGTTATTAACCAAAAATTGAACTAATCCAAGTTTTAAAACTGAATAACCGAATTGCTTCTAACCAAAGCTAATCGGTTTTTAAAGATAGATAACAGAATATTTCAGTTATTGTTTATGGTTACTGCCTCCACTTTATAGAGTATGTGGTCCCTCCCCTTTTGTTTCTTCATCGATATGGGATAAAGAAACAATGAAATGGATGAATTCTTTGAAAAAGCCAAAGGGTTCTTTTATAGTCGTTCCATTCATCCATATTTCTTTTCTCATACGATGTGTGATGAGCATAGATTTGTAAACAAGATGGACAAAATTGTAAATGCTAGTTGTTGATGCATCAACACTTGTACCAAATGTAGTATAGATGTTCCTAAGTGTCTTAAAATTTAAGTTAAATTACATTATTATTTTTTCAATATGCATTATACAGTAGTATAGATATAGATAGATAGATAGATCAAATCAAATAATCAATGCTTTGATAATGATCTGAAAACTAATTATTTTTATTTCAATTAAGTTTATTGTAGAGTTCTTATATTAAATAGAAACGCTTCTTAATTATTACTGTTTTATGAAGTCATTTAAGGTTACATGAGCTTTCAGTTGATTGAAATATGATTGTGGGGTCTATGATAAGTATATCATATATACTAAAAAAACCTAAAAGTTATGAGTACAAATCCTATGAATGAAATAAAGAAATTTACCGTTTAAAAAAATAAATAAAAAATACTAACTTGCAATATATATTGGTAATATTAGGGTATACGGGGCGGAAGACTCGATCACATTCGAGTATGTGATCCGAGTAATCGAGTAAATGGAATACCGCCCCCATTGACTCGGGTATACCCGAGTAGGGTGGCCGAGTAAGGGTATTCGAGTATATTTACTCGATCAAGCCGTTGCATTTTTTGACCGTTGGTGAGTAGCCGTTGGTGGGGTGGGGGTGGGTTGGGTGCTTTTAAATAAAAAAAAATTACCTATAAATACCCCATTCCACACACATATATTTTTACCTATCACCTAAATATCTTTCATCTCATCTATATATTTTACATTCTACAAAAATGGAAGGATCATCCAAAAAGTCAAGAAAGCCTAGAAAATTTAGGCCAAATGTTCAATCTCGACCGCGACCCGAACGAACCCAAGCCGCTCCCCAACGAACCCAACCACCTCCTCAACGACATAAACGTAAACGCCGAACCGCAAGATGACACCGACTAGGCCAAGACGTCCGGGGAAGAAATCGACCGAAAGTTCATCTAGCAAGGGAAATTTGTTAGACATAGTCAACGAATACAAGACTATGAAAACGTTGGAGATAGAAAAAAAAGAAAGTCTTCGGGATAAGATGGTGGAAGCAAAATTAAAAAGAGAACAAACGGCGATTGAGTTGATGCTTGAAAAACAAAATGATCGTGACCTCAAAACATTCACCGAATCGCATGATCATCTCGTAGACCCGTACTTGTCGATCGTATAGCAACGTAAACGTGAAATTGCCGCAAAGTATGGATGGCAATGCAAGTTTTAGATTTTAAAATTTTATTATCTAGCTTTTATTTATTTTGTAGGTTTTTTTTATTTTTAATTGTATTATGTTAATTTTTATTTTAATGAAATTGTCTTTTTTTTAAATTAAATGTTTATTTAAAAAAAAAAGTTGGTGAGTAAATGAGTAGGGTGTTTCCAATGAAATCTGAGTAAATGAGTAGTTTTGAGGTGACAGAATTCTATTAGCCAGTTTTGATGAGTAAATGGGTATTGGGGTTAATGGCCCCCAACACCCTTAGGGTGGCGGATGGTGTAATGATGTCGAATCATGTGCAGAGAGAGCCGAAAGCCCTCGTGGATCTACACGTCTTATGAATAAGTTATAGACTTTCTTCGGCATCCTTAGTAATAACGCGTCTCGTAATCCAGGTAATGTTATTTTCTTTCCTTGCTTGTTGGTTGGGTTCATTTATTCCACAACTAGTTTAGAACCTGTGTACTATATAAGGTGAAAAAATATCAGGATATAAAAATTTTAAATTTTTATATATATATTAAAGGTGGAAAAATATATTACAAATATTAACAATAAAAAACAAAATAAAAAAATATGTAAAAATCAATATATAATTAGATTTTGAAAATACATTAGTTATTATTCAATGTAATTTAACTTTCATTTACTATTTGATTAAAAACATAAAGTATGTAATTAGATTTGAAATTTCTTATTATAAAAGATAGTTTAAAATAAATGTATTTTATTAGTATAATTAATAATTTCTTTAAAAATATATTATTATGAAAAATATAAAAGTGTATTTAATAAGTGAGAGATCCGAAAAAAAATAATGGGAATTAATATGAAGCCGACACGTGGCATGAGAAACCTTTATTTATTATATAACATAGATAATATACCAGCCTATTATTTTTTTTTCTTACTTTATTACAACCTTTTATATTAGATACTAGGTTAAAATCCCGTGTGTTACACGGTTTGAATAAATATAATATTATATATTAAGTAATATTTTTTTTTTAAACATGTGTTTTACACGGGTTGAACAAACCCGTGAAATACAATATAATCTGTTAAAACATACACTCGTCAAAATCCGTGAGAAGATTTATTTATTAATATAGTATATAGATTAATATTTCTTTAAAAATGTATCATTATTATAAATAGAAGTGTATTTAATAACAGAGAGAGGCAGGAAAAAAAATGATGAGAATAAATGTAAAAGTGACACGTGACATGGAAAACCTTTATTTATTATATAGTATAGATTATTATTATTATATGTTATATTATTAAAATTAATAAGCATTTAATTTTTAAGAAAGACACCAATTTAAGAGGAGCATGCATTAAACAGTAAACACACACTTACATAGCTTTTGATTTATTTTTTAACTACTTTTTTTTTAGAAGGATGACACACACTTTAAATCCACCTAGTAGTAGGGGAGAGCAAGTACTATTGGGCTAGAGCCCTCTCGTAAGTACTTTATTATTTGCCTTATTAAGATAAAACGAGAAACGTATGCCCGCGTTGTTCACACCGGGATTAAAACTCATAACCTTTTAGGAAGAGGACATCATACAAAACACCTGAATATAATTATATGTATTTTAATGTTTTTAACATGCGACTCATTTCTTCTTTTAGCTAACTTTTAATTTATACTTATCATCTACTAGAGATAAAATACAACATACTTCAAGCATGAAACCTATGTAATGAAAATAAAAAAATATTATATGATTGAGCGACCTTTGATAACTTTAATAAATTTTTACACCTAAATATCACATAATTTAATATATTAATTTTATCACATAAAATGATAATTCATTAACTATATTATAATGAAAATAAAATATTTATAGACGACCATGATGATTGAAACCCAAGTTTCGACAAATTTAAAAATAAACCATTGTTGTCATGTGAAGGGCTCCCGCCAAAATTTTTACTGTCGTTTAATTATTGTAGACAGCTGCTGGATTTCATCTTCCAGTTTTCACTCATGATTCCATTTAAGCCTTTGCCCCACTTTGCCGGTCTGAAAAGTCAGTAATAACCCTCCCCTCTTAAACATCCTTCTAATGTACACTAAAAAATGGGAGGGTACAAATGCCATTTGCATAAATGACAAACTTTCACATTGAGCTTTTGTCATGTTCATCATAGAAACAAATTGACAATGGTCAACTACAACTTTATCAGTGGATTGGACCATGCACTGCCCATTTGTAATCCATCTGGAAAGATTGTCAATAGTGAATATTATGGGAACTGAAATTTCAATCATATTAGCCTGTTTATACTAGTTGATATAAGAGCAAAATGTAACTAATTTCATAATGAAACTAACTTGTGTAACTAATTCTAACAAAGTAAAGTAACTGCACAGATTTTTACAACTGCGATGGAGGATCTTTCGCTGGGGATTCTAAGTTCGACAGCGGGGTACATAAATATTACATAACAGTCATCATTAAGAAACATAAATAACTTAAATTTTTAAATTTTCTACGTGTAATATGAATAACAGACGTTAGTACTTTATTTCCGTGGGCAACGGATTTGGCAAGCAATCATTGAAGATCTTCTACCAAAAGGCCTGGGGTTGGCTAACAAGGTATGATTAGTTTTAAAGTTTACTTTAGTACAAAATGTGCAAACACTAAAAAAGAAATTTGATATTTTTTATGAACTTATAATATAGGCTTTGCTTTCTGGGTGTTCAGCTGGGGGTTTGGCGTCCTATTTGCATTGCAACAACTTTAGCAGTTATCTACCAGATACTACAGCAGTAAAATGTCTGGGGGATGCTGGATTCTTTCTAGACTCGTATGCTATAAACTTTTCCTTCGAGGTGGCAAGATGGGCGGGTCGGGTAACTGGTGGATAGGGGCGGCTCAATCATTTTGGTGGCCTAAAGCGAACTAAAAATTTGAGTCCCCTTTTCACGTTTATAGGTTCGTCTATATCTACATTTAGAGGTTGTTTTCCAAGACAACTCTTTGTCTCTTGCTCTAAATCCCTTCAGATGTTAGTCATTTTGTCGTTCCCTAATCCTCGCTACAACCTTTAGCGAATAAGTCATCAAGTATTAGAATACAGGCCGGTACTTGGTCTTGTTCAGTCGTTTCATTAAGCCCAACTCAACCACACACATGTATATAAAAAAAATGAGGCTCTTTTTATTTGGTGGCCTAAAGATAGGGCTTTACTTACTTTACCCAAAAGACGACCCTGCTGGTGGAAATGGGTTGGCTCTAGTTGGGTTGGCCCACGCTTGTTTTGTCCATATAAAACTTTTAATAATTGATATGTTAGTTATGAGTAGAAAATCAATAATCTAGATTTTCAATAAAACATTTTACAGGGTTGTATGCATATAATCATTTGACCCACTCGGCCTATTTGATCACACCCCTTTTAGCTATGCTTTTTAAAGACTCGCTTGAGAAAAATAACAAACCAAATCGGCCCATTTATTAATAAAGGTTTAAATTCGCCACCATGAGTACTTACAGAGTTTTACTACAATTAAATTTTTTTTTTTTGTATTTTCGGGTTGCAGACCAGACATCAACATGTTACATACCCAGAGAATTTTCTTTCAAAATCTTGTCACTCTACAGGTACTAGAGCAAATGATCAATACATTATACAGCAGCACTTTGCATTCCTGCTTTATATAGTTTTTTTCACAAGTCGAATTAAAAATAAACCTGTCACAGGGAATAGCGAAAACCTTGATGAGAACTGCACGAGTTCTATCAGCGATCCTAAACAAGTAACACGCATCTTCACTCGCTTTTGTTCAAATTCCCTTGACACTTTGAAAATCATTTTGACACTTGTTAGTTGTTTCACAGTGCATCTTCCCACAGTACTTGTTGAAATACATAACACCACCACTTTTCATATTAAACTCTGCATATGATGTATACCAAGTAAGATATATATATCATTTCCTGCATCTACTGACTTTCATACTGTTTTCATTTTCATGTTAACCTGTTTTTTTTTCTTCCTTTTTTACAGTTCCACCATCAGCTGATCCAGATGGACATTGGAATCGATGCAAACTGAATCCAAAAGCATGCGGTCCTGACCAAATACGCCTTTTGCATGGTTTGCGGTTTTTTAAAACTTTGTTTTATGAATAGTATTATTTACATCTACTTACAACTCTAATATCTCTATTTGACTGTCTTAATGCATGTGTTTAGCTTTCAGAGTAGAAATTCTTACCGCTGTGAGGTCATTCTTGTACAATTCATCAAGAGGAGGTGTTTTTATAAATTCATGTTTTGCTCACTGCCAAAGTGAGTCACAAGACACCTGGTTTGCACTAGATTCCCCACAGCTGCTTAATGAGGTTCGTCATGTTTTAACTCGTCTTTATAAGCGAGTATTTAAGGTGAACTCATTTGCTTATGAATGAGTTGACCCGGGGAATGTTTTCTATCTATCGAGTCAAATTGGTAAAATTGAAAAAGAAGCTAAACAGAACAAGTCAAATGGGTCAAACAAGGAAATCTATCAAAATGTATTTTTTAGTACATAAATAAAACCTTTGACATTTTAACTATTTATAAAAAAAGTTAAATTTTTACACAAAAGGTGTTTCAGCCTGTGGGTCATCTCGACTTTTGACCTGCATGGCTGTACCAAAAATTACTCATTGACCAGAACTTGTTCAGACCGGTTACCCAAACCCCGACCCACCCAGTTTGCCACATCTAGTGAATATGCTTCTACTTGACCGAATGATTTAATCCATTTTTCGATCATTATACAGACGATTGCAGAATCAGTTGGTGACTGGTACTTTAGCAGAAATGTTTCTAAGAAGGTTGATTGCCCTTATCCATGTGACACCACCTGCCATAATCTCATTGGAGCTGTGTAGTATACTCAAATAAATTCATCAAACACAAAATCAAAATTATACAATTTCATATATGCTGACTGAGCATACCTCAAGGAAGGGTACTTAGGAACTCCCCTGCTGCTGGAAAATTGTTAGCTGCATCCTGCAGGTAATGCAAGTCACACAAATACAGATTAAAACGACTTAGTTAGTTGATTACAAATTAGGAACACAAATCTGCCCATATCATTAGTTCTTCATTGGGAAAGATGTATTACATAATTCTTTACTTTACATCATTGGATTCAGTTGCAATCTGTGATACTAGATGACGCGTGTTAGCTTGTATGACTATATATACTTGTGATAAATTTCTCATTTATCAAGTTGCCTTGTCCTCCTGCACATTCTTTGAGTATTCCAGAAAATAATTTTCATCATTTTAGGAAGTAGAATATTTCTAAGATCATGTAATGCAAAAACCAAAAAGTCATTAAAAGGTCTTTTTTCCAAACCATGTTGATATGTGGTTGGTCCAGTTCATTGGGCTTGAGTTGAAAAACCAGAGGTTTAATATGGTTTTATAGCAGGATTTTCACACAGTCACACAGGCATGAGGCATGCTTAGTTTTTTTTAACAACAATCTTTTTAATACGAGAATAACTGATTGGATGAAAATGACAAGTTTTGTAAACCACGAGAATACACAAGAGAAAAATAAACTTTTTAGATGAAACTAACAAAAGTGACTAAACAACATGGACGAAAATGAAAGTTTACTCTATAATAGTTAGAATTCGTATTCATGTGGATTTAAATGAAACCTTGAGAATCATAATTCCTTTTCAATTATGTATAGATTTGTAATATTGAACGAAATTTAAACTTTTTTTTTATTAATATAGATGATTATGTTAGGTGCAGCGATTGAGTTGCTTCAGAAACGCATGATATTGTTTAATTCTTGCTAAACAAAGGTGAACAACAGGAAAACGAGAATAAAATAAATAGAGAGCATCGACAAACTCATGCTGATAACGTGTATAAATGAGAGGAAAATTTGTGCAACAAGCCTAATCTATTTTAAACATTCATAACCATAAATCATATATATTTATAACATGTACAACATATATTATTTATTTTCCTACAACCTGGTTCCGAAAATGCGTAGTTTGGGGATTCGGGCCATATCATCATTAAAATATGTGGCTTTAAGTTGTACGGCACATCCGAATTGGTCCACCCCCTCCGTAACGAATTTTCAAAGAAATGTCTCGAGAAATTATTTTACAATTGGGTCCATAGATCAGTAGTAGAGCATTTGACTGCAGATAAAATGTTTAATTATTTCACAACCCGGTTGGGCCGTAATTAAGTTTAATAATAATTTTAAGTTAGCTTCAAAATGTTTATTATAGTTGTGTTGTTTATGTGGGTGATTTTTTGTTTTATTAATTAGCTTTAAACAATTAGTTTAATTAATAACAAAAGATAATAAACCGCTTACGAAAGCAAAAAATATAGATATTTTTTTAAACAAATCTATTTTCATTAACATTTATATCGGGATATTAAAAAAGTTATAAATAAACTAGACTGTGTATTTAAGAAAAATCAAATTAATTGTTAAATGAAATATTATAATAAAAAGTAAAAAAAATCAAGTGCGCATGTGACATGATATGAGCGGTTGTTTAATTAATTGAACTAATTCACCAACTGAAAGTATCATGGCTCATGCATGTGCGCACACTCACACGTAATTGGGTCAGGACTCACTCACGGGGAGAGGGGAGCGGTGTTCCCGTGAGCGTGAGTAGCTCACGGCTCTTATTCACGGACCATATCAGATGCTTTTAAGAATGAGTTTAGTGGAAGTGTATGAGTTCGTCGTTTAAAAGAAAAACGTAATTAAATAGAATCATTTTAACTTATTTTGCAAGTGAAGGAATATATTTCCCCAAAATAAGCACGGAGAAAATAATTCCTACAACGTTTTAATTCTAAAAGTTATATTATTATTTTGATAGATAATATAGAACTTTATTTGTATCTAATACTTTACTTTTATAGATAAAATGGCCAGAAGGGTTTTTGTCATTTATTTTCCTACTCCAGACCAAGTACACGTGTTTAATCATTCACGTACATTAATAGATTGAACACAATATTTCACCACTAAATATAAATAAATTTTGGTTCAATTATTTAAGAAAAAATAAGAACCAAAACAAACAAGTCAAAAAGGGGGAATGCATAAAGGGCCCATATGTCATTTCGTAGGACACTAACAATGTTGGGTTTCGACGTTATGTGCGTGCAAGCGTGAGTTCGACCTGGAGCCTAACAAGTTTTGACACGACCCATCATGGTCCCGTATATATTTAGTAAATTTGCTTCCACCTCTTCCTCAAATAACTAATTATTTACCTTTTTCTTTTTTTATTTGGTTTATGTTTCTGTTATAATAAATATTCATTTTGTTGCAAAACAAATTTGATTATTAGACGTATTTAACAACGTGTAAATGATGATGTTGATCTTCACACAATTTTTTTACATATTTTCGAATTTTTACATATTTTTGGGCATTCGTTTTTGCACAAGGATGATCACATGTCTCATTAATTTAAGAAAAAATAATAGAAGTATAAACCGATTTTGTTATTTTTGTTAATTTAAATAAGAAACAAACCAACTTAAAATCGATTTATAAGTGATTAATAAAATTATTTAAATTTTATTAATTTAGTGTATTTTTTACTACGTTCAGTTATGGGACACTTATATATCCAGTTGATTTAGTTTTTAATTTATGTGATATGTGGAATATGATAAAAATTTTGTTTATTAAATTTCAAATCTATATCCTGTAATATATAATAAATAAAGTGAGACACTTGTCACTCTTCTATGTATCATCTACTTTTTTTTCGGCTCTCTTTCCTATTAATTATATAAAATTTTTAATTGTTTTTATAATTTTTTTGTTTCTCACATCTCTCTTCTATTAAATTATAATGATTTCTATAACTTTTTTATAAAATATTTTTTATTAAAAAAATAGGTTTGTTCATGACACATTTTTATAAATTGAACATTTATTTCATTCTTTTTATAAAACATTTAAAAAAAATAACTATATAACGTTTCTAAAATTTGTATTAAAAAACTATATAATATGTCATAAATATGTAATATGTAAATATTTAACATTAAATATATAATATTATATTTATTCAACCCTTGTAATACACGGGGTTTCTAACCTAGTTATGTAATATATTAAAATATAATCTATTATATACATTACATAAAAATATAAATAATTTATAAGAATGTATAATTTAGTTATAAAATATTAATATAAAAAATAGGATTCTAAATTAAAATTGTAGGGGGTTTAAGAAAGTCGTTTTTCAAAAAACTAAAGCAAATGAATATTCATGTCTTTATAAATGAATGATAGAGTAAATTTTGTTTTTGACTCCTGTGGTTTGTCATATTTAACCTTTTTAGTCCAAAAAGTAATACAAAAAATCTAAAATGTGTGGTTAAAGAGAACGTTTTGAAATCTAAATTTCAAAAGGATTAAAAAACACTTTCTCTAAAAAATATAAGAGAACCCTTTTTAAAATAATTTTTTTTTAAAAGTAAAAAAAAAACATTTTACGAAGAGCTAAAAAAGTTTTTATAAAATGCTAAAAAAATATTTTTAAAAATGATTTTATGAAAAACTTTAAAAAAATAATTTTAGAAAAAGTCAAAAAAGCGTTTTTAAAAAGTAAAAAAAAACGTTTTTATGAAAAACAAAACTAAAAAAAATATTTTTAAAAAGGTAAAAAAAAAACGTTTTTAAATAAGTAAAAAAATTTATCAAAAAATTAAAAAAAAGTTTTTATTGGACTAAAATGGTTTAACTAGTACCTTAAAAATAAAATAACTTATTGGACTAATTGTTTTAAGAAATTAAAAAAAAACAAATATACAAACGTGTACATACTGGTTGCTACCATAAAAAAATTAATTTTAAATGTATGTTCAAACCAACAATTTTGACTAATTTTTATAAAAAGAGTTATAAATATTTAATGCATCTAACTCTTATCATTTACAACATTCCAACTGTTTCTTTTATAGCTATTTATTTTATCACTTAAAGAAGATAACAAATAACTATATATAATCTACAAACTTAAAGTAATACATCAGATTGATCACTTAAATTTGATATCTTGATATACCAAACCAAACCAAACCAAACCAAACCAAACCAAACGTACCCAGTATAATCTCACACATAGCTAACGCTATTAGTAGGGTCTGGGGAGGGTGTGATGAGGGCAAACCTTACCCCTATCCCAAGAGATAGAGAGACTGCTCCCGTTTAGACCCCCGGCTCCATGGGAAAGAAAAAGATAAAAATATAAATAAAATTAATGAGTAATAAAGTAAAATAAATCTAACAGTAATCTAACAATTAGCAGTGTATGACTAGAGTATATTAGTCACAAGAAACACAACACACCTACAAGAAACAAGACATACGCAAAATCTTTGCTAAACAACTCTACTCTCCCACACAACGGGTCACTCATCCTAAAACCCTAATACGACGTCTCCATGAAATCCTATCATTGATCATGTCCTCTGAGAGGTGTAAATCTAGCAAATCAAGCCTAATCCTCTCATCTCACGTTAATTTCGGTCTCCCCCTGCTCCTTTTCCCCTCTACAACGAGAGTTTCCACCGTTCTCACTGGATCTGTGCTCTGTCTCCTCTTGACATGTCCAAACCATCTCAATCTTCCTTCTCTTATCTTATCTGAGATACATGTGACTCCCAATCTCTTCCGAACAACTTCATTTCTTATTCGGTCCTTTCTTGTGTGTCCACACATTCACCTCAACATCCTCATCTCAGCTACATCCATTTTTCGAGCTTGTGTCTTCTTGATGGCCCAACAATCGGTTCCATATAGCATCGCTGGGCGAACTGCTACCCTATAAAATTTACCCTTTAACCCTATTGGGAACCTCTTGTCGCACAAAACACCTGAGGCCGCTCTCCATTTACACCAACCAGCCTGCACCCGATGGACTACATCATTGTCGATGTCCCCGTTACTCTGGATGACAGATCCTAGATACTTGAACTTCAGTGTCTTAGGGACAACCCCACCTTCAATAGAAATCTAGGTCTCCTCGTCGACGTTTGCGCCACTAAAGTTGCAGTGAAGGTACTCGGTTTTAGATCGGCTTATCTTCAAACCTTTGTGCTCTAAGACTGTTCTCCAT